>OV839567.1:124190216-124582716 GCA_929447395.1 Epistrophe grossulariae
AAAGTTATAGAAAATTACAACCTTTATAAATATAAACAAAACGAAGTGTTGTTCTAAAATTAACTGAATAGTATAATAAATTCTTAATTTTAAAATTCTATTGCCAAGTAATTTCAGTTCTCAAATGTCAGTTTAGAAATTACGACCACTACCAAATGTTTGCAGTTTGCTCTTTTAAATCACTATTTTTTGATAAAAAAAATTTTAATTCACTAAATTGCTCAAAACGAAGCAAAAGTCATTCAAAATCGCGGAGAAACCACACGTCAAAATTTATTACCTCAGCCATGGAAATCAATAATTGCCTTCCATCAGCCGAGCAATATTGCCACTGCCATTGCCAAAGCGTCTCCATTAGCAATATTCAAGGCAATGGTAATAAGGGAAGTATTTTATTTATTTATTTATATTAAAATATTGCCAATGTGTGTGTCAGTACCATGGTATATTAATTTATAATTAATTTAAATTTAATAATTTCAAGCAATAGTGCTTAAAATCTTGTTATTTTTTTAAATTAAGAATCCTTGCAATAAATATTGGGTTATAATAACCCAGTATAAGAATAAAGACTGCAACCTCGAAAAACAGATTTCAAAAACTAAAAACAAACATAAATTTTTGAATACAACATTGCCTTTCAAAGTTTAAAACATCAAAACGTAACAAGGAATTCAGAAACTCACCAAAAATATTGTCAAAAAGAGTTAGAACGTATCAAAATTAAAAAAAAAAACAAAAATCAGAAACAGTAGTTACTTATGTATGTCTTCGAGATTTAGTACTTTCACCGATATTTTGTGTTCCTTAAAAGTTGTAGTAAAATGCTCTTACAGATTTAAATACCATGTCTATTTAAATACAAACATAAAAGAAATTAATTTTTAATGATTTTTAATTTTAGCAAAATTTTGACTTAAAAAATTGCAGTTGGCAGAGAATCACCAATATTGAATACTTATTTAGATAAGTTTACATTGCGAAATGTCCGAAGGTTCCCACTTAATTAACTTCGGTTTACATATGTATATACAATATACATATAACATTTATTTATTATTATTGTAAGCTTTATTTACCAATTTAATTTAAATTCAATAAAAATATAAATAGAAATATAATATTTTAATATTTATAAAAATTGTTTCGTTTAGTTATTGTCCGACGTTAGCCTATTTAAGCATAGTCCATAACGTTACAAGTGGAAGCAAGCTCGGTTATCTTTGACTGAATGTCATCCGGTGAATCAGATAAAAGAACCACGTCGTCTGCAAGTATTAGATTACTTAGTTGTCAATAAGCAGAAGGTAAAGTGTTTTTTTATATTCGTGTGTTTTGCAATGATCTGATCGTCTGTAGAAGGTCAGAAGTTGAGAATGCTTCTCTGATACCGAATGTTATTAAACCATTTTTACGTTATTTTGTATAATGTCTTTGATGAAAGTTTGTATATATTGTGGATATAAAACTACTGGGTCTACAGTTGTTGTAGGTATTGTATTGGTTCCCCTAAGGGTTACAACTCTCCCTCTCCAATCCCTCTCGCCTTACTCCTTCTCGCAACCTCTAGTGCCCTTGTCCACTCTTTCCCTTCTTCGTCCATTATATCCCTCATCTTCTCCCCTATTGACATCTCTTCATCACCACCTGACCTGCATCTTTCTATCACATGTTCCCACGTCTCAGGTTCACCTTCACACACTCTGCACATTCTTTCTTCTTCATGCTTCCAGTACCATCTTTCTCTCACCTCATTCCCTAGCCTGACTCTCACTATTCTCCTTGTTCTGTCTGCCTTCCATCCCGCTTTCAAATATTGTGGGATCCCCTCGTTCATTACTTTCTTATACCACCTATTATATCTGGATCCCAATATTAGATCCAGTCTTTCCTTCTCCTGCTCTCTTCTGTCTTCCCATTCTACTCTCTCGTACCCTGTCATACTGTCTTCTCTTCCTTCCCTTTCTCTCTTTCCCATTCTCCCTTGTTCCCATCGGGATCCTCTCTCGCTTCCTTCCCTCTCTCTCTCCCTCATCTCCTCTAAACATTCCCTCGCTATTTCACTTCTTTTCCCACCATGTTAATTTCTCTTCATAATTCCATGCCCTTCTCCCTGCCCTTATCATTATCTTATCTCTTTTGGTTTCCTCTCTCACCATGTATCCTGGAGTTTGCCATTCTACTCCTAGTGTCCATTTGAGGTACCTCTCCTGCATTCTTTCCATTTCTTGTCTCTCCTCCCATCCCCATATCTCCGCCCCATATCCCATCACCGTCCACACCAGGGTATCAAAGTTGTTATTGATGTCATCTTTCTCTCGTTTTTTATATGTTACAGTGCTTTGTTGCTGTGGTATTTGTTGGGTTGTTAAAATTGCATTAAATATGGCAGTTAATACAGGGTGGCGCACGAATCGTGCTACAAAAATAAAACGTAATAACTTTTTTTCTGTGTGAGTAATCGGCTTATTTTTTTTTTTATTTTGTAGGTTACTATTTAGATTTATAAAAATGGATGCTTGGGATACGGAGAAAAGAATTTGGATAGTGCAACGGTACCATGCTTTGCAGTCCGTCATTTCCGTCCAAAGGGAATTTAGGCGGGAGTTTGGCGGTAATCCCCCGAGTAGATGGACCATTATGAGGTTTGTAAACATGTTTGCCGAATCTGGAAGCATCGCACGAAGGCCGTACCATCGAGATGCCAATGTTCGGGTTCAGGATACAATCGCAGCAGTAGCATCTGCAATACAGGCCAATCCGAACGTTTCGACCCGAAACTTATCGGGGCAAATTGGAATTAGTAGACGGTCATTACAACGGATACTTCATGACGATTTAAACTTGTTTCCGTACAAAGTCCAAATTACTAGCAAGTTAAACCCTCAGGATTTGCCTATTCGCCTGGAATTTTGCCAAAAAATGATATCAATGGCCGAAGAAGACAACACATTGATCAATTGTTTGTTCATGTCTGATGAGGCCCATTTTGATCTTAACGGCAATGTAAACAAGCAAAATTGCCGTATATGGAATGAGTCTAATCCAGAAATGCTCCATGAGACGGAACTGCACCCAGAACGAGTCACTGTGTCGTGCGCAGTTTCATCAAGGTGTATTGTCGGGCCGTACTTCTTTGAAGAAAACGGTGTGACCGTTACTGTCAATGGGGACCGTTATTTAAAGATGTTGAAGGAGTTTTTTTACCCAGAACTGCGCCGAAGACGTGTACCATTCAACAGCGTTTGGTTTCAGCAAGATGGAGCAACTGCACATATAGCCAGACCAGTTATGGCGGAGCTAAACAAAAAATTCGCAAACAAATTAATTTCTAGGAACTCCACTCTTCGCTGGCCCCCAAGGTCACCTGACCTGACTGCACCAGACTTCTTTTTATGGGGTTATGTCAAGCAAGAGGTGTATAAAACGAAGCCCAGGAATTTAACTGAATTAAAGCAGTCCATAACGACAATAATTGAGGCGATCCCAACTTCAACTCTTCAGGCCGCAATGAATAATTTTTTGACCAGGTGCCGCATATGCGTGGGACAGCGTGGAGGTCATTTGCGGTCTATAATCTTTAAAAACAACTAACTATTTAAAATAAAATTTAATTTTCTCACCAATAAAAAAAAAATAAATGAAATACATCGATTAAAAAAAAAGTTATTTGAATTTCTTATTGTAGCACAATTGGTGCGCCACCCTGTATTAGTGTTAGAGTCACTTTCATTTGCATTTCGGCCTCAATTCCGTCTTTACCTGCACTTTTTTTTTATTTTTTAAGCTGTCGATAGATTCTGTGGTGTCATTTTCCATAAAATAATATGAGTTCATCAATGTTGTTAAATTCGAAATCAAGCCGCGTTTAAGGTTTTTGACAAAAAACACACATAACGGAAATAGCCATTCAACGTTTTTTTTGGAGAAAATGGTTGAAGAAAATAACATTTCCAAATGTATACTTCTGTAAAAGCAATTTTATTTTAAAGTTGAGAATTATCGAGTTATTTGATAAAAACCGATTTGACTAAAATTCTAGTTGATAGGCAATGTCAATAACAATGACACCCATAACAGTTTACAAAAACTTCGGATCTTTAATTTTTGCAAATTCAGGCCATTTTTATACATTAAGCCTGGGATTAGCTTGGGTATTTTAATAAATTTATTTCTTTGGTATCAAGCAAATAATTATACATACAAACTAAAATAGGTTGAAATTTTAAATTTAATTTTTTCAACTCCGATAAATTATTAAATCAAATTCTCAAATTTCAGTTTCGGTAAGTTAAAAAAAATGTAAACCTATCCTATACCACCTACTTAATTCTTATTGCTATCCTTGTGGCCACATAAGTAAGAACTCGAAAGTTAAGTACAATAAACTCAATAATAATTAAAAAATTTTGTCTCATGTGAGCATACGTATTTGAAAACTATGTCGTTATAATCGTATATTTGAAAAAAACGTCATCAACTGCAAAACATTAAAATAGTAAAAGGGGTTTTGAGGAAAATAATTGTGGTGTACTGAAATTTGAAATATATGTACGTAGTACGCACATAAGCTTTTCTTAATATTTGTTAAGAAAAAACTGAATTCTTTAAATTTTAAACTTATAGCAGCAAATTAAACCCAAGATGACCTATAAGCGGGGATAAATCTTAATTTTTCAAGTTCATATAATGTGGTTCTTTGTATGTACATATATGTACCGTAGGGTGGTCGTTAAAAAAAAGTTTCTCAAAAACTAGAAGACATAAAGCCATTTGGTTTTTAGCGTTCGACTGAAAATTGCTAAAAACAACAAAAACTTAAATTAAAACTAGCACTTTAAATAAAAAAAATAATAATAATTTTATTTTGGAAATTTTCTTTTTAACATTTGATTTTAGAAATATTTTTTGCAAAAATTATTCATCGAAATACTTAAATTTAAAAAAAAAACAGCAAATATTAGAATGAATTTTTGGCTTTTAAGCTACAATTTAATGTTGTAATTTTTTTTTTGTTGACTTTTAAGAAATTTGTATCCATTAAAAGGATAGCTTAATTTTTTAACCGCTTACAGCGCCAGTATAGGACATGAAAATAAAAATCTGAAAAAATTAAGGAATTATTTTTTCTTCATTTGGAGCTGATTTACCCCCATCCAATATGAACTTTTTTTTTTAACGCCTTATACACTAACGAACACCCTAATATGTATACATATAGGTACCTATATTTCACTGAAATGTGCTCCCATATTTCAAAATAACTCCGACAGCGGGATGGCATGTTTTGACTTCGTTGTTCAACTGGTGTGATACGATATGGCTATACAAGCTATAACAGGGTCTCGTTGTTCATGAATATCTCTCATAATATTGTATCGAACGAAAAAGCAAGGAGGCAATATTATAAAAAAAATATCATTGGATCATAGCGAAATTTTAAACTACGAATATCCATTACCCTCGTGTGTAATTGTTTTATTCCAGTCGATGGGCTTCAATAGAAATCAATCAAACAGTGTTGCTGTGTTCACTGCTATATAGTAGTAGATACACATTATTATACCAACAAATTGATATAGTGAAAGAGTTTCTTCCGAAGAACACAATATTGTCTATTCAACATCCGTTTTAGACGTTTTTTGGTTGTTGCTTGGCTTGTAGGGATTTAATGGCGTGGCGTTGTTTTTGATTTTGTCAATATGTTGGAGAATGAGTCAATGAGTGTTTGATAACTTACACACTAATATAATTTATTGTTTGAACTTTTAAAGGAATAAAATCTTAAAATTATGAATTTGAAATAAATACTACAAAACTAATCTCTACAAATATATTTTAGAATGGAGAAAGGGGTATTTGCATTTTTAATAATTTAAATAATTAGTAAAAGGAGACAATATGTTAGATTCTTCTAAGACAATTATACAAATTGAGGAAAAGGAAAAAATGAAGGTTTCATCTGAAAATAGTTTCACTCCATAATCAATTAAGCTTTCGGTTAACTTATGAAAACAATTAATGGATTATTTAAAAAAATTAAACGTATGAATTTAAATATAATTTAATTTGATTAAAGACAACAAGCTTATAATAACAAACTTAAAAGATTTAATAATCAACAAATTTATTTAAAATTAAATATACTGTACTATTTTGTATTATTTGTTGAAATATTGATATCTCTTGATTAATTTTAACCGATTTATCCATTAGAATTATACATAAGGCTAAACTCATACTGGAGCTGTGAGCAGAGCGGAGATGCGAGAGGTGAACAGAGCGTCGATGAAAGAAGGAGTTGATCAAAGAATTGGTATCACATACTGAAGCGTTGATAGTCGATTATGAGATTTAAAACTGAAATGATGTATTCCTATTTTTTAAAAGTTCTTTGCTCAAAAATTGGTACTTATTGAAAAAAAAAAAAAACAGAAGATGAAGTGTCCACTGTCCATGCCTTGAATAAAAGTAGTCGCGAACACGGGGAATTTCACCAGAACTTCGACTGGGTCCGGGAAGATTTTATGCATAATATTATATCGAATGAACGTTTAAAATGGAAGGTGTAGTACATCCACAGTACACAAATTTAAGGTATTATATATAGCGCAGATTGTCAAAGCTGAAAATGTCAAAAAATTAAAAATGACTGTTCGAGTGCCCACAGAAACAACAATATATTGAAATTAGTCAATGAAATGGGCGCTGGATCCACCATAATAACTTGATTTTGACAGATGTGCAGAACTGAACAAAAATGAAGACGCTAATGATATTATACCTTTAATAGTCTATGGTAGTACCTACATCTATTTTTTTTGAATAATTATGGATGACCAAACTACACATTTCAATCATGGAACTCCATCGGGACAAAATCTTTGCCAAAAGGTCTATAAGAGAAATTAAAATATAAGCTCTTGAAAACTATGCATATTTCAACCAAACCTATTAAATTTAATTATTTTAAATTATTTTTTATCATAATTTAAATTAATTTCCGTTAAAATATCGCTTTAATTCTTCTGTATATTCAATTTCTTCATGAAACTTTACTTCAATAAGAGCGAAGAAAACAAATTTGTTTGAACGCGCCGCTCTGCTCGTTTATAGCAGCGCTGCTACCTCGTTGCTAGACTCCTCAGTATGAGAGCTTTCATAAGAAAACATTTGTTTGTTTTCGACGCTCTGCTCACCTCTCGCATCCCCGCTCTGCTCGCAGCTCCAGTATGTGTTCAGCCTAAGAAGTTATTTTCATGTGTATCCTTTCATTTTTAAACAACTAGTGTCGTTAAAATATAAACAATCACTTGTTTTTTTTGAACTGATTTGATCAAGAAATTCTTAACAAGTTATGTGAGCACAATACTTTTTTTTATACATAACCAAACAACTTAATATGTCATTGAAATATAGCCAATCACTTGGTTCTTATAAACCTTATTGGTAATCATGAAATTTTTTTAAAAGTTAATGTGTTCTAAAATCTCACAGGGACTACATGGTGTCTTTAAACCAATTTTCCGATTTTCTTTTAAAAATCTTAACAAATACTGAAATGTTATAAGCTCTCTATTATTAACACAAAACTTTGTAGTATTTGACAATGAAATGAAAGTCATAATTATGAAACTATTGGCCAGATAGACTTTTGTTGGTTGTTAGGGGCCAGTTATAGTTTTCATTGAAACTCATCATTGAAAAATTTAATTTCTTATTTTGAGACACTTTGAAAGCAAAATCAGTAAATATTTTGATGCCAGTAAAAATCTGATAATTCAATTATTATTTCTAGTCAAAAAAATATTTCATTTTGGCCCAACCTTTGACATAACATGAATTCTAAGATTTCAATGATCAATGGTATAGTTCAATCATTGAAATAAAGAAATTCATTTCACGTGTTAACTTGGGCCACGTATACATTGGCAGCAAAATAATCACTTATTTTGCTTTATATAAGTGTCTCAAAACTTAAAATTTAAATTTTCAATGATGAGTTTCAATGAAAGCTATAACTGGCCCCTTACCAAGAATTCGGCCATTTTTTGTATAAGAAATATGCGTTTTTGTTTTATTGTGCAATATTGTTTTCTAAAGCAGAAGCAACAATTAGCCAAACCAGAAAACTCTTAGCCGGTGTTATAGTTATTTAAAAGTTACTAATTGAAAGGCAAATGACCCTTATGAATTGAAAGACAAATTAACGTTCTGGTTGGATACTTATTTTGATCTTTATTCAAAATGTAAACAATGAGTAGAGACGTCAAAGAAGTTGGCGGCCAGTAAGTTGATACTGAATGCATTTATGCACAGTATATGTAAAAATATTTGAATACAATAGTGAAGTGGTTGTTGACAGAAAAGTTGTCAACTCAACGTAATATCAATATAACGTCGTTGAAACCTGAAAAGTGTGTAACTCCAAATTTTATGAAAATGTGATTTTAATGCCATCTGTTAGTTAAGACGCATATCTATAAGTTCTCAAACCGGGAAATCTCCATTTCACTAAAAATCTTCGCATTAAAGGCATTTTACAAAATGGAAAACAATACAACTCAATCAGAAAATAAGAAGAATAAAATTTGTTAAAATGAAGTTACACAATTTTCAGGTTTCACTGACGAAAAGTTGGATTGAATGTGGGTGGTACATAACAACGGAAAACATATAGAAAACTTTGTTTTTAGGAAATGTTCCACAAAAATTTTTTTTTTTGATTCCTCAAATTAAAAATTAAAATTTGAAAAAATTAATGGTTGTTTTTATCTTGAATTTTGATTCGACCCAAGTAGGTATCGCTACTTTTCATCGGATACCCGAGTTTCGAGTAGGTAATAGGTATCGATACTTTCATGCGATACCACTATCGAGTACAATTACATAATACATACCTTGGAGGTATCGTTTCATCCCTATAATGCATGCCGTCCCGTCGAAATCACAATATGTCGTTTTTTTCAATATCATCTAACTTATATCAAAAATATTTATTATGATCGATCGGTGGCGCTCTCTGTTGATGCTGACGGCAATGCCATTGTTATTTTCGAATGGAAATACCACTTGGTGTCTTGTGGCAGATTTGCGTTATCATAGTCCTAAAATTCTACAATTTAGCTTGTTGACTTACCATTTCATGACCAAAATGGGCCTCTTGGCTGAAGATGATTTTTGGCTGAAATCGGGGACCAATTCTAATTTCTTCAGAATTCAGTCAATGAGCAGCTGCTTTTCTCTATGGTTGATTTTCTTTAGCTATGAGGTGATTTATCTTAAGCTTCTATGAATTGTCAACATCTACGTCTTAATATGTACACGGTATTGTGGTGGAGAATTGTAAGTCACCGTAGACTTCGATACGATTCTCCATGGAAGTGCCACCAAAAATACCCTTTTATGCTTTTGTTTAAGAATAACTTTATTTTTAGTATAAGATGCAAAGTGTTACCAAAATCATTGAACATAATGGTTCGCTAATTGTTTTTAGGAGCTGGGGAAAGTGTAGGATTATTTTCGAATAATCTGTGACGAAAATAGAAAATTGATCCAACAAGATTTATTTGTCACTGAAGAACTAAAAGAATCCATATAAATAGAAATTTGCGATGAAAGGGTGAAAACTTAAATTTTTATTTTGGTCCAATTAATCGATACAATTAATTATCTATACTGTTGGAGTCGGGATTTAAATTGTTGTAAAGGTTTCCTTCGTAGCTGTACCAATTCATGTTCCAGTGGCACTTGACAAAGAAATACACTCTGCGTAAAAGTATCGCATTTAATGATAAAAACGTATATATTGTTACTTTATATATTGTTCCTGGAAGCCCACAGGATGTTTTTTCAAAAGTTTTTGAATACTTAAGCTTCGTAAGTGAATTATTAAATTATCAGGATGAAATTATTTGCTTAGGCGACTTCAACCTTTCCAATGTTACTTGGATGCGCTGTCCTGACAAAAATGTTATGTTACCAACTGGCAGAGTTGTAAAAAATGCAGTCTTTTCGGTACTGCAGTTAATTGACTAAAAAGACTAATTTCCTTAAGTCTTTTAACTTACAAAAAGACTGTAACTGAATTCGGGCAGTCGTAGTCAGTACTCATATTAGTACTGTGCAGTTAATGAAAGCAGTTAATTGACTAAAAGTTAATTAACTGCAGTACTTTTTAACTGGTTTTAGTTTTTAGTCACTCGAAAGTCTTCAGTACTGGCCTTGTTGTGGTTTAAGTCAGTAAGTCTTTTAACTGCAGTTAATTAACTGTAAGTCTTTTAACTTATTTTTAGTGTTTTTTGACTAAAATACTTCAGATTTGTAATAAAAGAATTACAAAAAGTAAATAAAATACTCACAATGCATTTTTGTTGATATTAGTAGCATTAAGGATATCCCACACCAACATATTTTGTTGATTGACAACCACGTGTTGTTATTATTGTTTTCGTCGTCTCCACAAAAGATTCGCGTTGGTGTGGGTGATCCTTAATGCTACTAATATCAACAAAAATGCATTGTGTATAAACTATCTCCAATTGAGAATAATTTTAAAATATTTTGTGAATCAAGAGATATTATCAATAGAATTTCAAGTTTAAAGTATCTTAGTTACATTCAGAAGATGCAAAGAGATCTAAAAATGAATTCGAAGTATTTTTGGAAATTCATAAATAGAAAAATAAAATCTCAGGTCTCAAGTTCTCAAGTCTAACGACATTTCAAGTCATGATCCACGGATTATAACGCAACTTTTTTCGGACTTCTTTCATAGTGCCTTCAACTATGATACTTACAACTGTGATACTTTAGGCTGTGATACTTTAAACTGTGATAAACCTGACGAAATAGCCCAAGACTTTGACCAATTGAAATCTTTTACTTACTTGACTGATATGAACTTTAATATTAATACTGACAACATTGCTAAGTTTATATCTAATTTTGACGAGAGTTGTATACTCATGGTAAAAAAAACTCAATAAAAAAAGTAAGGAACATCGCCCCTAGAGAAACATATGCTCTAAATAGTGCATTTTTTTATAAAACATTTATTATGGTCTAGCTGCACGTCTAAAAAAAATATGACTTAAAAAGTTTATAAACTCAGTTAAAAAAATATAACGAGGTTCAATTCAAAAAAAGCATTTTGGTGTTTAAGGTTTTCCAATACCATTGATACTTATCGAGAGCTGCAAGTCTGAAAAAAATAAAATATTCGAATGCAGCGATCTTCAACTTCATTAAGGCGCCCGTTTTAGCTTTCATTGAAAATTTTAATTGTTAATTTTGAGACACTTAAAAAGTGAAATCAGTGATTATTTTAATGTAAATAAAAAGCTGATAACTCAATTATTATTTTTAGTCAAAAAAATATTTGATTTTGGCCCAGCCTCTCGCAGGAAATGAATTTCTTTATTTCAATGATTTAACTACCTTATCGTTGATCACTGAAATCTTAGAAATCGTTTTATGTAAAAGGTAGGGCCAAAATGAAATATGTTTTTGACTAGAAATAATAATTGAATCATCAGCTTTTTATTGGCATCAGAATAATCACTGATAACGCTTTTGTAGGGCCTCAAATCTTAAAATTAAAATTTTCAATGATGAGTTTCAATGAAGCTGTAAATGGCCCCTAAATGTATATTATTTTTATTGATATGTGCACTTATAAAAATTCATCCAGCCAGTACAGCGTCTTTAAACTCGAATGCTCACATGTTCTTTCATAATATCTGTACAGACAGGGTGTCCCAAAATCACCGCCACAGAAGAAAACTATGAATTCTTGAGGTCATAACGGTTTTCCCGCAATTTTTTATCAAACACATTTTGTAAGCATTTTTAGGTTGTTTTTTTTACTTTGATATAATTTTTTCGCAAAAACATGTTATTAAGTATATTTTTTTTATTATTCTCTTAAAAACACCTAACATTTTTTACCTAAAAAATACATTTAAAATTATCAAAAACATAAAGGCATATCGAACCGTGACACCTGATATAATAAAAAGGACTACCTCAAGTATTTTGAGGTGAGCACGGTTTTGTATCGATTTTTTGTAAGAAACTCACTGCAAACAAGAATTCCTTTTTATGTAATTTTGTATTATTTCTTGATTTCCTTTATTTTTATTTTTTATTTTTTAATAATTTTAAGTATATTTTTATTTTTATTTATTTGATTTGATATTGGAGATTTTTAAGGTGTTTTTTCATGAAATAAATAAAAGATATTATTTTAAATAACTTAAAAATACTTATTTTATTTATTTATTTACTTAAATGCATTTCGGAAGCTATGCTTCCATCGTCAGTAAGTTTTATATAAATAATAATAATAAAAAAAAAAAAAAAAAAAATGTTTGATGTATTAAATACAAATAACTCATTTCAAACAAAAACAAACTACACAAACAAATTTATAGTGAATTTAAGATCTATTATAAATTTTTTTGAAAATTGGATCCTTTATTGGTCCATCGTCACTATTCATTAAATTATTTCTATTTTTGAAAATGTAAAGAGATTCAAAAGCATCTAATTCATAATGATTGTTTACATTGCGAATTAATTTCAAATTTTGTAAGCTAAAATTATGGTTATTCTCCAGCATGTGTTGTGCTACACTCGACTTTTCAGGTTCATTGTATTTTACATGTGCAAAATGTTCTTTGAACCTTTTCATGATTGGTCTTCTTGTCTGTCCTAGATATTCCTACCTACAATCGCTGCATCCAATAGTATAAATTCCTGATTGTTGATTTTTCTCAATTTTATCTTTTGAGCCACTAATCACATTTTTGAGTTTTATCTCACTACACTGACTCATTTTGATGTTTTGCCTACTAAAAATTGGTCTTAATTTTGATGTAATTTCTGGATAAAAATTGAATTTTGACCATTTCCTTTGTTCATCGTTTTCATTTCTGATTAAATCTAAAGTTGTATAATTTCTTAAGTTTTGTTTTCTTCTATGTGCAATCGTGAGATCATCTATTAATTGTTCTGTATATCCGTTTATCTTAGCTATTTCTTTTTTTTTTAAAAAAAACATAAAAAATTCGAAAAAATGAATTTAATATTTATTTGAATCGATAGTTTGAACCTTGCAATTTAATGTTTAAAGATAATTTCATGCAAATGTTGACCGCGGCTGCGTCTCAGGTAGCCCATCCGCTGAGTCCAATTTTAGCATACTCTTTCACACATATCGGCCGGTATCTCACGAATGAATGCATGGATGTTGGCTTGAAGTAGGTCAATCGAAGCGGGCTTGTCCCTATAGACATTAGCCTTGACATACCCCCACAAAAAATAGTCTAATGGTGTCAAATCGCACGATCTAGGCGGCCAATTGACCGGCCCGAAACGTGAAATTAACTGTTCACCAAACTCTCCTCGCAATTGCGCCATTGTTTCGCGTGCTGTGTGGCATGTGGCACCGTCTTGTTGAAACCACATATCATGCAAGTCAAGAACTTCCATTTCGGGCCATTTGTTATCATCGCTCGGTAGCGTTCACCATTGACAGTAACGCTGCGATTCGCATCATCTTTGAAGAAATATGGCCCAATAATGCCGCCGGCCCATAAACCGCACCAAACAGTGGCTTTTTCGGGATGCATTGGTAGCTGTTGCAATGCTTCTGGCTGATGTTCACTCCAAATGCGGCAATTGTGCTTATTTACGTACCCATTCAACCAAAAATGAGCCTCATCGCTGAACACAATTTTTCGATAAAAAAGCGGATCCTCGGCCCATTCACCAAAAATTCGGCGTTGTGGTAGGTCGGCTGGCTTTAGTTCTTGCACCAGCTGTATCTTAAAAGGCTTTACGCCCAAATCCTTCCGCAAAATTTTCCACGTAGTGCTGTAACAAAGGCCTAACTGCTGGGAACGGCGCCGAATCGACATTTCGCGGTCTTCTGTCACACTAGCTGATACGGCCGCAATATTTTCTTCACTACGCACAGTACGTAAACGTGTTGGTGGTTTAATGTCCAACAAAGTAAATTTGGTGCGAAATTTGGTCACAATCTTCCGAATAGACTGCTCAGAAGGTCGAGAATGCCGACCATAAAATGGAAGCAGCGCGCGATGAACATTTCGAACCGAGCACGAATTTTGATAGTAAAATTCAATAATTTGCAAGCGTTGTTCATTTGTAAGACGATCCATGGTTAAATTGCAAACCAAACTGAAGCTGTTTGACAGTAGCACAAGGTACTAAACACACGTCAGCTGTCAAAACCAGTGTTGCCAAAACCAAACCAGCTAAAAAATCACCCTTTATATCTTAGAGTATTTGAAGGTTTTCGATAAATATCAAACTCGAAAGTTTCACCTTTTCTAATTATAGTTAAATCTAAATAATTTAACCTTCCGTTTATTTCTTCTTCGTAAGTAAATTTGATTGTTGGATATTCTGTTTTATTTAGTAAGTTTATTAGACTTCGAAGTTCTTGTTTTTTAACTATGGCCCACACATCATCTATGTATCTGAACCAAATTCTTGGAAAACTTCTTTCATTTTTAATTTTAATTTCTAAATTGGACATGAATAAATTTGCCAAAAATAGACTTAAATGTGAACCCATACTGCAACCAAACTTTTGTCGATAGAATTTTTGATTGAGCTGAAACCAATTTTCATTCATACATAATTTTGTAAGGTTGGTTAATTCATTAATTTCTTCTTGTCTTAAAGAATTTGTTTCTAACCATTCTTTAAGAAGTTTTAAAGTTTCATCAATAGGTACATTTGGATATAGAGATACTACATCGAATGATACTTGAATTTCATTACTGGCTATTTTGAATTCCTTTACTTTCTCTGTAAATTCGATGCTATTCTTTATAGCCCTTGTTTCGAATTTATTTGGTAGATTATTGAATCTTTCTAGTAACCAACATTCAAGCTTTGTAAGTATTGATCCTGTCGTTGATGTAATTGGTCTTATTTGTTTTCCAGGTTTATGCAGTTTAAGTTGAGAATACATTCGCGGTAATATCGGAATTGAAACGTTTGGTTTTCTTGATAAATTTTCATTACTAAAAATATCTGCTGCATTTTTTGTAGCTTCTTTAGTTCGTCTTATCATTGCGGGAAAACCGTTATCCACACAGAAAAAAGTTGTATGATGGATACAAATTTCTAACTGTTCTTGTTTAAATTAAAAAAAAAAAACATTCAAAAATCGGTTGTAGTTTGGGAAAGTTAGAGCCAGCCAAAGGAAAAAAGAATAAATATCATAAAAACTGTGGAGTCGAAAACGAGAAAATTACCTCTTAAGTTTTTCGACTTAAAATGACCTCAGAAACTCATGGCTTTCTTCTGTGGCGGTGATTTCGGGACACCCTGTATAATTTTGTATGACTCGTCTAAATTAAAAAGATTCAATCAGATTTTTTTATCAGTAATATATGACAAAATATATAAGAACTTTAAAACTGTTATTCCTTATCAGTAAAAACAAAATAAAAAGAGTAAAACAAAGGCTTTTAAATTCGCCAGCTGCTCATATTCTTTTCATGAATATAGGATACCTATACCTAATTTAAAAATAAACATCCCCATTAAATCACTAATTTTTTTTTCTTAGAAAAGCGCTTTTGTTTGCCGCTTGTAGATACATAAATTATAAAATAACTGTAGGTATATAAATAAGTGCGGTATTACAAATGAGGTTATCTATTTAAGGAGAAATTGCCAAATTTTATCATTTACAAAAGATCAAAAACAAAAATTAAAAAAAAAAAACCCAAACTATCACAATACCTACAATCTATAGCCAAAAGATATGCTACTCGTTCTACATTTCAATGGTAACTGTGAGTTGTGACAATTTAGATTTGCGATATTATTGAAATCAGTCAGCTTTTTACTCCGACTCGAAGTGGTGTACATTTTTTATTTGAATTAAGTGTTTTTTTTTTTATTGATCGGCCCATTGTTGATGACAAATTTACAATGAAAGTCTCCGGTTTCATTGAGACAATTTTCTCTCTATTTTTTGTATGCGAATGTCTTCGATTGAGTTGTAAGTGAAATATTTTGTTTGTATGTTGTGAATGCATACGGCTTTATATTTACGTAGAAAAAAATTATAATTTTAATAAATGATGATAAAGCAGAGCGTATTGATGATCTTTATAGAGGGGCAACTCGTAATATTATTTAAAGAAAGTGTTTTCGCGGAAATAAAGCATAACTAAAATTCAAAACTTTATAAAAGCTTTTTGCAGTAGAAGTATCTTAAATGACGCATTCTGCATTCTGCATTCAACAGTATGAAATTTATATGTAAAAAAAAGTTACGTAGAACCGTCACAAGAAAAAAAAGGGTGGTAAATTAAGTGAAAACTTGCAATGGGTAAATAATGGGTACAGAGTTTTAGTGATTTTTTTATTTTTATTCTCAGCTGTGTGAGTGTGTGTCTTAAAATTTTAAATTTTAATGGATTATAAAGATTATTAATTAAATAACGTAAGAACAAAAATTCTTTCCTGTTTTTATATTCTTTTAAAATAAATCCGTGCAATTTGGCATAGGGTTAAAAACACCCAAGGAAAAAGCTTCCAAAAATTTTAGTTAAATTTAGTTTAGAATTAGGTAAACATAAACATTAAATATACGAAATATACATATTAATTTTATAATTTGGGTCAAAAGTATTTTCGAATATACAGGGTATTTTTCAAAAAATGCGACAAAAGTCTAGGGCGTGTAGTTTGGGTCAGGAAAAGATGAGCTGTGGGTCTATTTCTCCCCCTTTAGGTGGGAGGGGTAATTTTCTTTAAATATAGAAAACAAATCATTAAAAATCAATGGCAAAACTAACAATGTCATGTTATGCCTTCTTTTAAACCCAAGAATGCATTATAAAAAAAACTTTCCAATTTTAATGATTAGAAATTCTAGTCTTTTTTGGATATAAGTTACTGGCTGAACACGATACGATGCCGGAGTCGGAGCAGAAACATCTGTCAAAATATTAAATACACACAAAATCAATGCTACGAGCAGAATGGAACGCAACTGCAGACGAAGCTGCAGTCGGAGCCGCAAGGGTTCGCCAACTTTCAACTTTTCACGTACAGCATTTTTGGCGTTTCAATTTATATGAAGAAAAAAGAAGCCGGAAAAATATATTGAAGTTTTTAGTGCTTATTTGTAACGCGAAAAAAATTATTAATTAAAAGAAAACTATTGGAAATGAGAACAGTGAATAATAAACTTGTGACTGTTTTTTTTTTTTTTGAAATATACAAAAAGCTGTAGAGCTCATTGTGGTCAGATAAAAAAACGACGTACCTACGACATTTTTTGAAAGCAGTTGCTCCGATTCCAGTTGCAGCAGAGCATTGTGTTCAGCCAGTTACACTAGAAATCTATGTTTTTAAGTAGTATTTTTGTTTTTAATATTCAATGCTCTTATCAAATTTTTTTTTTTAAATACTAAAAACGAAATTCTTAAATGTTTTCTAGTTTTTGAGAAAACTTTTTTTTTATGATTTAAATTTCAAAATAGGGAAAAACAAAAAATAGTATCGGGTTTTTAATTTTATTTCTCAGCCATATCAAGATATCTCAGCAGTTTTGTTGTCAAACTATTGAGCAAGCTATTAATAGGGTGAAATAGGTTAAACAAAAAAAATGGTATCCGACTTTAAAAACCTTTTTGTATTTGAAAGAAAATTATTTGTACTTTGGAGATCAGAATCAATTTTTAGTGCTACATATTTTTTTGAAATACATATGTATAAGTATAAAGTTTGAATTAGGATAAACAGTAAAAAGCTATAGGTATCCGATTTTAAAAACTCTTAATTTTTGAAAGGTATAATATAGGTATGTATGTAAAGTACCTACTGTCTCCAGATACTTTAAAAAATCTCTTAAATATGTCGTTTATAAAACTATCAAAATCACTCTGGGGCACGATGAATTTAAATTTATTTTAACATACAAAATCTTTTTTTTTTCGTTTCAGTCGCCATCAGTACACCTTGTGCACTTCGTCCTTCTGTATATGGATCTGTGTGTGTCTGTAATGTCACTTATTGCGATTACCTGGATCCAGTTAGTCCTATAGGTGATGATGGTTTTGTCCTAACCTCATCAAGTAAAGTAAGTTCATTATTGCTTTTATTTTGTATTCAGTGCTTTAACCACGAATAGAATACATAGACTTTTTCATATACACATGCCTACATATGTACATACATAGCTATATAAAGGAATAATCAAAAGTATAGTAAATTAATTTTTTGGAGAATTAAATTTTTAGGTGGGTTTACGTTTTTCATCGAAATTAGGACAGTTTTCTGACAAAACAATATTGGTTAAAGACTGGTCAGAACCGAGTGATGTAACCATATCAAACGAACCAAGTGTTGAGTTGGTAAAAAGAGGAAATAGAGAAAATACAATAACGTCAATGCAATCAAGAGGTTTGGAAGTTTTTTTTTTTTATTTGACTTAAATTCCAGAATGCAATTTTTTGAGTTTTAATATTTTTCAGCTTCAAAACGAACGGTTACAATTAAAATTGATCGTAGCAAAAAATATCAGAAAATTGTTGGTTTTGGTGGAGCATTTACTGGTGCAGTATCACATATTTTGAAAGGTTTACCACAAGAATTGCAAGATGCAGTTTATCAGTGAGTAAAAAACTAATATCTTTTATTTGTAATTACATATAACTTATAATCTTTAAAAGCCATTTTATACACTCGGAATGCAGGTGTATATATATTTATATTATATTTTTTTTTTTCTTTTTTTTTATTTTTTTTTATTTTATTTTATTTTATTTTATTTCATTTTATTTTATTTTGTTTTATTTTATTTTATTTTATTTTATTTTATTTTATTTTATTTTATTTTATTTTATTTTATTTATTTCATTTTATTTTATTTTATTTTATGTTATTTTATTTTATTTTATTTTATTTTATTTTATTTTATTTTATTTTATTTGATTTTATTTTAATTTAGTTTATTTTGTTTGGTTTTTTTTTTAGGTCATACTTCTCCAAGAAAGGAATTGCTTATAATATGATGCGTATGCCTATTGGAGGCTGTGATTTTGATTTGGAACCTTGGGCATACAACGAATTACCAGAAAATGATGCAAACTTATCAAATTTCACTAAATTAAATTATCGCGACGAGAAGAAGGTACCTAATGTTTTTATTTTGTTTTTTTTTTTTAACCTAACATTAATAATTTGTTTAATAAAATATTTTATGGTTTATATCAGATTGAACAAATTGAGCGACTAAAATCCGTTGCAAATATACAAAATATTAAAATTTTGGCTGCTGCCTGGAGTCCACCGAAATGGATGAAAACTAGAAACTCATGGTCTGGATTAAGTTTTCTTAAGAAGAAATATTATCAAACCTGGGCTGATTACCATCTCAGGTTGGTATTTGTTTTTTTAATTTGTAACTACTTAATATACATTATACAAGGTATTTGCATGAATGATAGGCTTAGTTTAAGACAAAACCCGGGGGGGAAGGGGGTATTTTCTTCCCATTTAGGAAAAAAAAGACGAATTTTCTAAAAAAAAACGTTTAAAATAAAAAAAAAACAAAAGGCATCGGGGTGATTGATTTTGTAATAAATTAATTATTTTTTAGAAAATAATTTTTAATCACAAATTTTTTAGAAAAAAAAATAAATGTTTTCAAAATTTAATGATATAAAGTTCAAATCATTATTATGCACCTACTTTTGCTTAAATATCTAATAACACCTTCAATTTTTTAAACAAGACACCTACAAAGCTATTTTTTAAATTAAAAAAATGTTCAGGGGAGAAAAAAATACACTATAACAACACAATAATTGTTATAAAAAAAAAAACATTGAAAAAAAACTTATTTTCCTCGAAATTATAATAGAATTTTATTGGCTTGTAAGAAAGTGATAAAATTTTCCATGAATTATAATCTATTCCCACACTTAAAAAAGACCTGCCTAAAAATTGGTGATTCACAATTCACAATGCCAAACTTCTGTCTTATAAAAAGTTTGATAATTTTAACCACTTCACGTTTCTGAGATCTCAGAAATTTTTCTCCGTCATCTTTTGATTGAACAAGAAGAGAAAGCTCAACAAAATTTTTTAGGAAGCAGTTTCTTTTTCATAAATTGATTAACTCCGACAAGAAATTAATAGGTCTGTTCGTTTAGTTCCCAATACTGCCAACTTTAGTCCAGTTAAATTTTTTTTAAACTTTGACAAAATTTACACTAAAATTTTTAGAAATTGGCAGCGGAACTGACAATGTTTTGAAAGGCGATTTAAAATTGGTCAAGTTTTGTAGTGATAAATACGAATTAAAATGCTAAATAATTCTTTATTAATCAAAAGTGACAAATTAAAAAATCTGTGTATAACTTTTTCCATGTTTAAAAGAAAAAAATAAACAATGATTTCAGTGGATTAGGTTAATTAAAATTTAATGAGCAATTTAATCTTGGGAAAAGATTCGACAAGCAGAAAATCTTAAATTCAGATTTAATCTTAAATTCAGATTTTGAGATATAAATTTTCGAGCTCAAGGATTGGAAGCAACATATTTTTTCCAACGAAAATAACTCAGAAAATGTTAATTAATTAATTAATTTGTTTAATTATTATTTTATTTATTTTTTAATTACATACAACTAAAGGCCGTTAATCTATTTTAAATCTACAGTTTTCTATTTTCTCTATTTTTATTTATTTATAATGCTACATACACATAAAGATTCATCGAACTAATGGAAGCTAAGAATATGCCAATCTGGGGCATCACAACCGGCAATGAGCCGTTAAATGGTGTTTTCGGTTGGGTTTTTGTACACTTCATGAGTCTTGGATGGACACCTGGCAGCCAAGTATATTTAATTTAAATGAATTGTAAAACTTTAAAAAAATTATTTAATTATAAAACTTATAAAGGCAAATTGGGTGGCCGATAATTTAGGACCGACCATAAGAAATTCAAAATTCAAAGATGTCAAAATTTTGAGCAACGATGATCAGAGATACACATACCCAATTTGGTTCAAATCGGTAAGTCAAATGTCTGAATTATTTTTTTTATGTCGTTTAATTGGCATAGAAATATTTTTCTAAAATGTATATTTTATGTTAAATAAAATTTTAGATGAATGAAACGAGAAAAGAATCTATAAACTATTTGGATGGATTAGCAGTTCATTGGTATTGGGATGATTATTTTGGACCAAGTTTGATTGATGAAGTTCATGAACTTATGCCTGACAAATTGATTTTTAATACCGAATCATCTTTGGGTGATAAACCCACACAATTACACGCACCTAAATTGGGTTCATGGGAAAGAGCAGAAAAATATGCACATTCATTATTGGAAGATCTTCAACATTCTTTTAATGGTTACATCGATTGGAATATGATTTTGAATGAAAAAGGTGGACCAAATTATGTTGATAATTTTGTGGATACTGCTATTGTTGTTAATGTCACAAGTAAGTCCCTGTTGAAGATCTCTTTTGAACAAGTTTATTTTTTTTTCTTTTGGGACGAATTAGTCACACATACTTTTGGGGGTCAATTTCGTTATGTGACGTTGTGAAGGCATACATCTTCACACGTATTTCAATAATTCAATTGATAAGATGAAACAAAAAAAATGAAAAGTCAACAAATTCTTCACAAGATAAATTTTGCATAGTCAAGGACATATCATTCTACGAATAAGATAAAAGAAAGGAACTGAGATTAAATTCAGTCAACGTTGATTTTAAGTTTATAATATAAGTTAAAACAAACTATACAAGGTGATTGCTATAAGGTGCGCCAAAAAGTTAGACTGAGTAGGTTGGGTTAAGATAAGAAAAAAATAGTATAATCCCCCCGTTTACGCGGGAGGGGTAATTTTCTAGAAAATTGACTTAAAACAGAAAAAAAATATTTAAAAACAACGGTTAAACTTACAATATCATGCTATGCCTTCTTGAAAAGCCAGTCTCTTCTTTAAATTTCATTTTAAATGAGGTTGTGTTAGTCCATAATTTTTGAAAAATTGATTTCCAAACTCGAAATTTGGAAGAAAAAAATTAAAAAGAAATTTCAAACTAATTTTTTTCAAAATTTTATGTAATTAAGTATAATTTTTGTTTTCAAAATTCAACGGTCTTATTAATTTTCAATTAAAACAGAAAACCGGATGCAAAAATGTATCTTAGTTTTTGAGAAGTTTAACCGTTGAATAATTTTTTCCGTTTTCAGTCAATTTTTTTAGAAAATTCCGCCTCCCGCCTAAACGGGTGGAAACAGACCCCCCATCCCATACGATTTTTTTTTTTATCTTAACCTAACCTACTCCCTCTAACTTTTTGGTGCACCTTATACCAATCACCCTGTATATTGAAAAAATTACCCCCTCTGTAATTTTGATTTCTTTTTTTGTAAATATTCCCAGGTGGCCAAGAAATATACAAACAACCAATCTACTATAACATTGGGCATTTCTCAAAATTCATACCCGAAGGATCAATAAGGATAGATGCTGAACGTTCAAATATAAACATTAAGACTGTTGCATTTGAACGTCCCGATGGAACTATTTCTTGTATTTTCTTCAATAGGTAAGTAATAAATTATAATTTTTGGTAATACTACAATGGAAGATACGATAGTTATGCTGCAATACTCAAGAAAAAATTGTTTATATTATATTAAACCATGCTTCCTTAAGTATCGTCCTGAGGAGAAATTTATATCCCATACAATTGACTTAACTGAATTTAAAAAAATTCCGTAAAATCATTGGTGGAATAAATTAATTGTTTAAGTAGCTCATCATGTGTTGTTGTTGTTTGTTGGTGATCACAAAATTTTCCGATCGTGTTGCGATGCATCTGTACCTTTTGCAATTATTACCCAATTATACGTATTTGTATAAATTTTTTATTGGTTTAATTTTATTTTCAGCGCGCAAGCTGAAGTAGTTGTTACTTTGGCTGACACTATTCGAGACAAAATCGAAATAACTATTCCACCACATTCGTTACACACAATTGAGTTTAATTAGGATTTTTGGAGAGGAGACGAGTCTATGATTTGGATGAGGGCAGAGTAGGTACCATTGAGATGTTATGCTGTCCATTAACTGAATATATTTTTAAGACTTGCAAGTTGCAAAAACTAACTTGTGATGGATTCGATTTTGTGAAACGGTTATAGTTGCTATGCGCACGAAAATTCATCATATATTTTATGACCAGCTAAATTAAATTTAATTGGATTGTAAAAATGTAACTTTTAATCACAATGTTTGTTGTGTTTGATTTGCTATCTTTTTGCTGTGTTTAAATAAATATTTCATAAATGTATGACTGCATGTTTTTTTTAAAGAATAAAGTAGTTTGTGACGAGATCTGGGTTAATGTTTTATTAATTTGATACAAAAATTTTAATCTTTTGTTGAATGGGCTTCATTCAACAAAAGTTTAAATATGTAGTTATAAGGTCACTAACATCTAAAGACAAAAATTTTAATATCATTGGTAAAGTATATATAATAAATCATATAATATATAAATCATTCATTATTTAATCCGCAGTGATTCGTAGTGCAATGCTATCTTTTTTTCTTACCCATTTGTCGTGAAAAGTAAAGATAAAACTGTATTGAGAATCACTGCGAATACAGTTTTGCGGATCCCATAATCAACATGATTATCTTGGAGAATTATAACTTTCTTCAGTTTTTGAGAACCACTCAAATCATTTTGTTGATATAGGGGTGGAATGTAGAACATTTTGGCTAGCTGCATTATATTCAAGAAGAATGACCTTTACTTTAATACTTTTACCAAAGTTTTATGTAAAAAAGCAGTAAAGAACATTTTAACTGCCCAGTGGAGTGGTGTTAACGTTTACGAAAAAGAAATTCTTTAAGAGAATAGACTCGGCGAAAACAACTCGAAGTTAACTGTTAAGTCTTATCGCCCAAATCCATACCGCACAAATTAAAAATGTCATAGCGCCCAAAACAACTTTATTAACATTTAGATTTTAGTTGTTGTACGATTTAAGGAATATTAGCGAGGGCTTCGGCGTTATGACATTTTGTGTGGGTATTATGAATTACCAATTTAAAATTAGCGTTTGTTCTTATTGCCCGCAGGGTTGTAACGCCGAAATAATTAAAAAAAAATTAAAATTATTATTATATTATTGTTATAAAAATGCCACAATGCCAAAAATCAATGTCATGTTGTCAAACAAATTTTTTTTAATATAATAACGCCTTTCAATAAGCAACTGTCATATCGCCCAAAAGTTGTCATATGTGTTTCAGCATTTGGGGATTGTGACATAATTTTTGTTTATTTTCGGCGCTACGAAGTTTTGAGTTTAAAATAACATCGCCCAAACTCATACATCAAAAGTAAAAAAATGTCACATCACCCAAGTCTCCCGGCGGATTGACAAAACGCCCAAATTTTATTTTTGGGGCTTACGTCCCACTTGACTGGGACATAAAGCCCAAATTGAATTTGGACCTTAAGTCTCACCCAAGTGGGAACCAGGTCCCAAATATTTCTCGTTAACAATGGGACATACATAAGTCCCAAATTTTTTAGAAACATAGAAGAAAATAATAATTTGTTGATGTTTTATTTGCACCCAGCACCCAGCATTTCGGCTTATAAATAGTGAGGTATATATACAACCCCCTGCTTGGGCGAACTATAGGATTTGGGGTACGTGCGAGGTTGAGTGTATGCAAAGTTTCTTTTTATCATTTGGAAGTTTTTATTTAGTGGGACATTATCCCCAACATTTTTATTTAGGGCTTACTGAATTTGTGTGAATTTTCGCTACCGTACTTTTGCGCAATTTTAATATTTTTGAGAGATTTTTTTTATAGTCTTTCAAATTTGAAAGTTTCTAAGCACAAAAAGATTGGACCTAATAATTAAAAAAAAGCAGGGGCTACTGGGGCGTATGAGTATTTTTTTTTTAGAAATAATTACCGTTCTACCGCGACTTCATACGCAATCCTTGTTTATATTATGTAGATTAGTTCGATATTTATATTTTATTTAAGTAATATAAAGTGCTCTTCATGGACTATACCATAATATGCCAATCAAGCTATCCTAATTGTTTTGATATTTTTGAACTTCAGATATCAGTATGGATTTAAAATATTTACAAAATTTAGCTTTATTCCTACGATTAATCTCTTCAAAGCATTAGACAAATGTTTAATGAAAAAAACTATAAATAACTTATAATAAGTTTTGATTGGACCAACAACAACTTAAGTGTGCTACACCACCAAGTTTCTATTGGGTGGATGTTTCCCGTTTATATCATCAAGCCATTCTGAGCCATCCAATGATTCTTTACTTTTGTTTGTCTATATTATGTTCATTTAAATTGAAGAACCCATTTCGTCACTGGGAACTGAACATAAACCAATCATTCGAAACCTTCAATATTCCTTGTTGCAAGTTTGTTATCATACAAAAGCTGTGGAACAAAAATTAATTTACTTTATATATAAAAAAAAATATGCAGAACTGTATTTGTAATAACACATTGCAGACGCAAGCTTAGGATTCAATAATGTTATTATATCTTTCTTTAACAAGAAAATGTTAGAAAAAAATCAAAATTAATAAAAAATGGATTTTTCCGCTGATATTTTTTTCGTTTATTTTGTTAGTTTTCTTTTTTTCAAAATAAGTTTAACAATTGAAAAGACACACGCGAATTAGCCAAGCAAAATACCATTTTCTCAAAAAATGCGGAATGGCTTACTCCGTTATGTGATTTTTTTTTTCCAAAAAAAATATTTAAATGCAGTTTCTTACATTCACTATGGTCAAGTGTTATCAATATGACAAAACCAAAATTGTTGTATGGCAGCTACTCGTTCTCGATAATCTAAAACAAAAATGCGTATCTCTCCTCTATAGAATCATAAAAACATGCACTGTACCATCGTCTTACATGTTTAGACTCTAGCTCAAATTACAAAAGAAGAACAGATGAACAGAGCAAAAGATACAGTATATGACGAAACACAGTTTATTGGACTTCTCGATCATAGTAGTGCAGTTATTAGTACAAACATACATACTAAGTTTTGATTACAGTCTCGAGAATGCAGTTTTTTACACGAAACCAATACTTACCCCATAAGTGTCTTCTCGTATTGTAAAAATTGAAATGTACTTTAAAAACAGAATGAAGCTTGCGAGATACAACAAAATTTCACCTATGAATGAATTTCTGTCCAGAAAAGTTTTTGTGATTTTTTTCTTGTGAGGATTACACCCCTATAATCTTCATATTTCTATACAAGTTTAATATCCAAAAAAACCGAAATGGGCCTTAAAAAAATGTGTAGTTTGTCCGCTTATGAGAGAGTCAAACTCTATTGCGGTTATTAAATTTGGTGTCCGCGTCCAGTTATTAGAGAGTCCGCTATGCATTATTAATAATAATTATGAATTTAATTCTGTTCTCTGAAATCTGTCTGGTTATGAGTGGTGTTCGCTTATGGGAGGTGCCCGTTTGCAGAGAGTACACTGTATGTATACATTTATTAGCTTATTGATTTGTGAGATTTGTACGTGATTATAATTACGATGATAAGGAAGAAGTAGGTCTCGCAATTCTGTCTGTTTGTCCGTTCAAATATAAACCAAACGGATACCTGGCGTTTTTTGGGCATTCCCCCGAAACATTTTTTTTCATTTTTGGTACCAAAATAACGGAACCTGCTATACAAATTTTTTAGTATTTAATTAAATCTTATTGTCCTTGTCCATAACTTTTTGTTTTGAATTGAATTCGTTATAATTAATAATAATATAAATAAGCTAAATTATTGTAAAACAAATTTTGAATTTATTTTGTGAGCTACTGTTATAACCATTATGATATTTTTTCAGATTTGTTTTATCCATCAAAAGAAAGATATTGGTACATATTTTTTTTATCAAAGTACCTACTATTTCCGACCATTATAAAATAAGCTAGTAAAATTAAACTTATGCATCGTTTTCGTCTTTTTAAAAAATAAAAAACACAAAATAAAAGTAATAAATTTAATCACATATAGAATACTATATTCCAAAATAAATTGGGTTGAATCTCTCAAATTTTCTTTTCAAAATAGTACCTAATTGGTAGTCCCTTTTAAAGTGGATAAATTAAAAAAATAAATTGTCAAATTATGTCCTTTAAATTAAAGTAGCTTGGGCAAAAAAAAAAAATAAAACCAATCTTCTACAATACATTCCTATACCCATTTGATACACATATTTGCTTTGCATTCCAGTGCCAAACTGCCAAGTAAGACAAGTTAGATTTTCGAATTGCGATCCATTTGATATCAGTCAACGTTTTACTCGCAGTCGGAGTGGTGTATATATCTGTATAGTGAAATTAACTTCTCTTCATGAAAATGAAAGTCTCTGGCCTCACCGGAGCAATCCTTTTTCTTTTTTGCATAGGCGAATGTCTTAAATTGAATTGTAAGTATAGAATGATTTTTTATATTTATATATTATTCATGTTAGGGGCTGCTTCATCACAGTTTTCGTTTATCCATAAGGAAACAACAAGATATTTGATAAATCCAAATCGAAAGAATTACTTAATATGATTTTTAACCAAAAATAATTTGAATGAATCTTATAAAAACGTCTATTTTTCTGGCTAAAAATGCTTATGAACTTGATTACGCATATTAAAGGTTAAGTTTAAGTCTTAAGGTCATTATGTGTATAAGTATACAAATTTTGAAATGACAACATAACGACATTTTAGTTCAAAATCAATTCGATTCTTATCATTAAAAGCAAAGCAGCTGTAGAACTAAGAAGAAGAATTATTTAGCAAAGCAAATATTTCATGTTCTTATCTTGTTATTTTTTATAAGTAGACAAAAAAATTTGTTTATTAATTTTGTTTTATGTGCTGGAACTATGAATACCTACAAGTGTACGTCTACCTAATGCAAAGGCGATGTCCGTTATCTATTTTGGTACAAATGTTTTCCCTCTTAAATCGTTCTTTTATATTATTATTTGAGTTTCAAAATTGTTCAGGCCCAAATGTCTGCAAATTAAAAATACAGCACGTTGCATAATGCACATTACACATACCTGCATGAATGGAAATTACAGCTTAAATGGCAAAATAGATAAAAAAAAACAACATACTTGGAAATAAGTCCATTATAAACAACTTTTGGATTTATATTAGTTAAGTTTATTTCGAGTAAATAATTTTAAAAGTCTTATAAACTTTAAAAAATAAAAATAAATATATTGTTATGTCAAAATTCATCAACCAACAATACAGCTGACAACATTAATTTGGAAATTGATTTCGACGATGGCTCCCTACTTTTCAGTGAAGCCGATATTGCATAAAGGATAGACAGCTTGGAACAGGAAAAAAGTGCAGGAAGTGGCGGTATAGAAGCCGAAATTCTCAAATTTGGAAAAGAGACACTAACTCCAACACTGACAAAACTTTACAATGCTATCATAAAAACACAAGAAATACCAAACCAATGGAAAAAAAGTATCATTATATTGCTACATAAAAAAGGAGACAAAGAAGATGTAAACAATTATCGACCAATCAGCTTAATATCGACAGTATATAACCTTTTTTCAAAGGCATTATACAGAAAAGTAAAACTCTCACTCAACGTCAAGCAACCCAGGGAACAAGCTGGTTTCAGAGAGGGATTTTCAACAACTGACCACCTACAGACTATAAATTAAATAATAGAAAAATTCAACGAATACAAAAAACCTCTCTTCCTCCTATTCATTGATTTTAGTAAAGCGTTTGATACTATAGAACACAAAAGCACATGGACAGCATTGAGAAATCAGAATATTAATCCGACATTCATTCAGACTCTTAAAAACGTATACCGCAACAACACTGTAAAGGTAAAAACTGACAAAACTGGACGAGAATTTAATATAAAAAGAGGAGTACGACAGGGAGACCCCATATCTCCGCCACTTTTCTCTGCAGAACTGGAAGAAATATTTCGAAAACTATGCTGCACACATAGGTTTGGAATAAATATATGGGGTGAGAGACTCAAAAATCTAAGATTTGCAGACGACATAGTCTTACTCTCCGAAACACCAGAAGACTTCGAAAAAATGATAAATGAACTTTCGACTGAATGCAAAATACACGGACTCTCATTAAATTTAAATTTAAAGAAAACAAATGCCATGACGAACCATATAAGGAAGGACATCTCACTAAAAAATGGAAAAATAGACTACGTTGATGACTACATATACCTTGGAAAGCTAAAATCTTTCACGAACCAAGAGGAAAAGGAAATAAATAGGTGAATAACGAATAGCTGGAAGCAATTTTGGAACATCAAACAAATTTTGTACTCAAAACTCGGTAAAGACACACAAAAATATATCTTGGACTCTACAATACTTCCGGTAATGACGTATGGATTACAAACTTTAGGACTTACTTCAAATTCTCTTGAAAACTTAAGAATATGTCAAGTCAAAATTGAAAGCGATTACTTAATATAAGGACAATTCAAAATCGAAAACGACGAGATAAGGCGAAGAACAAATATCACGGACGGTATCGAAAGAATAAGAGAATTAAAATGGAGTTGGGCAGGTCACATTTCAAGACTACAAGACAACAGATGGACTAAAATAACAACAAAATGGACCCCAACAGACGAGACTAGACCAAGAGGAAGATCAAAAAAAAGATGGATGGACGGTCTTATACAGTTCAACAACATCTGGTACAATGACGCAAAAAACAGGGATTAATGGACAGCATTGGGGGAGGCTTACGCCAAATTAACTTAAATTATAAATAATATTGCTACAAAACGAAAATATCAAATTAAACGAAAATGAAAAAATTTACTATTGAATGTACATATAAACAAAACAAAAAATAAAGATTATTAAATATATCAGAAAAAAAAATATCCAAAATATAATGTAAAAATGTATAATGTAACCAACAAAAATTATTGTATGTATGCATATGAAAGAATGTAATGTAAAATCTATATATAGGCAAATAAAGCTTCTATTAATAATAATAATAATAATAATAATAATAATAATAATAATAATGTCAAAATTCAATTTTGAAAAAAAATATTCAACTCGTTTTTGAAAAGTCGAATTTTCTAATAATTGTTTTTATAATTTAAAAAAAATCCAAATCATAAAAATTTTAAAGTTTTGAAGTCTAATATATGTACCTAGTCCAGTAATCGTATGGGAATTTAATTTTAAAACGGGGATTCGGGTGTAATTGTTTTTCCATTCCGAGAATATACCTACCTTATAGGAAATTTGAATCCAAGTGTTCGATCATCAATTACTTGCAGAGTTTCTGCCATTTTATAGATTCAAAGAGAGAAGTCATGCTTTCGCTTTTTTACTTGCGATATACATATGTACATATATGGCAAGTTATGGATTCGTAAAAAAATAGGTGCACGACTGGGTCGCACTAACTTGCTCTTATATGCGATCACTCTGTGTTTTTAAAGTTTTTATATTTCAAAACTGAAAAAAAACTTATCTAGTTACTTTTTTTGATTTGCATAAAAATGAAGTAGATGCTTCAAATCAAGTATTGACTTTGGGCCATAGCATTTACTTTTTTCGGATGAATTTTTTCAGTAAAAACTTTATTCCGCATGCATAAAAAGGAGTAAGTACTTTTTTTCATAGTTGCAAAATAGCATTTTGAACATTTTAAAGTACATACACACTTTTTTGCTTTAAACCTTTTGCTGTGAAACCAAAAATTAATAGTTTTGAATTTTTTTTTGGCCGCTGTATTTATTGAAATTGGGTTGTTGCAGTTAATATTTACAGAATTATGTGCACACTTCATTGATAAGCCATTGCAATTAGCCTTGTAAGACTACTTTTTAAATTTATATGAGAAACATATTATTCTAATATTTTGGAAATTTATGTAATTATAGTTTTTGTGTTTGGTTATTTTTAAAACTGATATAAATAAAAGCATTATTCGCTTCAAAAAGTGCTTAATTAAAGTGTTTTACTTTACCAAATGTTTCTTGGTTTATAAAATGGGCTTTAGGTCAAGTGAAACAAATAAATAAATATTTTTTTCACGACGTTTCGTTCATGTCTATGAACATCATCAGGTGGCAATGGATTACTTGTTATTTCACATAAAATAAAAACCAAAATTTTTCGAAACAACAATAAAGTGAACTGCAAAGCAAGTCTTCACTGTACAACGTAAAATTGACAAGTTTATGTATTTTAAATAATTTAAAAAAATATGTAGAATTTTTTCAGGGTTCGTTGGAGGTCCTCGTTTTCAGGTATGTTTTTGGGAAGCTATAAGCTAAGTAAAAATAATGTTTCAGAACAGTAAATTTGTTTGCAAACTAATAAAAGAATAAGCCATTTGATAAAATTTCCATCAAATTATTAAAAACAACTGGTCGCTGGATGCGCAAAACATGAATGGTTTAGCAAACACCAGCTTCTCATCACACACAGAGGAGACTTAGAGCTTCGAATACACTCATATTGAAAAATTGAAAGCGTTAATACATTCGGAAAAATACATTAATTGAAAAGGATATCAGCCCATCAATATCCAAGCAACTTCTGATCTAATCGAATATTGTAAAAATGCAGTTGATTTAATTTAATTGTGTTTATTAGCAAGCAATTGTGAAAAAAAAAGTATTTACTATCAATTTCCGATTCATTTTAAGTATTTACTTGAATGAATTTAATATCTACTGAAAGTATTTACTATTTACCACCAACTATGAACTTAAATTTATTCATACGAAATGAAGTAAATACTTTAAATTTAACGTTTAACTAAAAGGTATAGTTTTTACTTTAACCTTATACTTCTAGTAATTACTTCCGTTTAATGCATATCATGCAACCATAGTCAAAGCTTTATAGACAAAGCAAAAGATTCTTGATATTTTTTGTAGTTTTTACTATAATATTCTAGTTTAAGTTATTCACACAAATTGAAGTTTAAGCTAGGAAAACAAGCTAAAACCAGTGGCGTAGCGTGGCAGGGGCGAGGAGGGCACAGGCCCAGGGCGGCAATTTTCCCAAATATGGGGGCGGCAAATTTTAAATATTTATATCCGGGAGGCAATTTGCTAGGGGCGGCAATTTTTAAAAATATTAATCAAAACAGACGTTAGAGTAAAAGATTTTTGTATGTATGCTCTGTTTTTATATTTTCTTTTCATTTAGATCCATTTTAGGGGCGACAAATTTCCAAAAATCTGAAACAAATTAACCTGCAAATTTGAGAATTGTTAATAAAATTTGGCACACTCTAGCCTATTGCCCCATCCCCAAGCGGATAAATGACACAATTAACCGAGCAATAACTCCAGAAATTGTCAGTTACATCAGAATAATTACTAAATTTATTGAAAATTAAAAATTTTTGATGATAAAAGTGAGCGATATATGAGCCAACTCACATCGAATCAGTCAAAACAAACCAAATGTTTTTATTTTTTGTCGTAGTCTCACTCTAACTCTCACGACTTACGAGCAGGGTTCGAGCCACATGTACTAAAATTTCGGAGCAGACTTGTAAAAAAAGTGATCTAAATCGAAAATTTCCCGAGTAGGTTTAAAAATTAATTAATTCAAGTTTTCAAACACCATATTTTTAACAAAAAAAATTATTTTAAAACACAGTACATAAATTCTATTTGTTTCACAACTGAATAGAATATAAAAACAGAACATACAAAAATCTTTAACATTAACGCCTGTTTTGATAAATATTTTTTTTTAAATTGCAAACTGCCTTCCGGATTTTTTGGAAATTTGCCGTCCCTAAAATAGATCTAAATAAAAAGAATATATAAAAACAGAGCATACAAAAATCTTTTACACTAACGTCTGTTTTGATTAATATTTTGAAAAATTGCAAATTGCCTCCCGGGTATACATATTTAAAATTTACCGCCCCCATATTTGGGAAAATTGCCGACCCAAAGCAAAGTGCCACCCGGGGCCAGTGACCCCCTAGCCCCTGCCACGCTACGCCACTGTATAGTTATGCTCAGTATAATATCTGAATATTTAAAATAAAAAATTAAAATTAGAAAGATGTGGTAAATTTATCACATTTTAAAAAACAAGCGCACCGTTTTTATAAGAAAACTGGTGTTGAGTCCTACTTCAATTGTACTTCCAATAAAAAAAAACTAAATTGTAACAAGGTAGGTTGTTTCACTTTATTTTTTTTAAACAACAACAAAAAATAGAGGCATCAGTAAAAAAGTTGCTATAGGGGCGGCAAAAACTGACTCTGCCCCGGGCGGCAAAAACCCACGCTACGCCAATGGCTAAAACTAAATGAATTTATCATCTGGCTATTTAAAAATAGCTTAAACTAGAAAACATCTTTAACAAGCTATCTTAAGCTTATCTTTATTCACCAAAAACCTAACTTTTACATAAAAATCCAAGTTTTAGCTCAATAAATTAAACACATAATTTCTTTTTAAATAAAAAAATGCTTGAACTAGTAATTTGAGTACCTACACAATATTGTGTTGTTTTATTTTAGCTGCCATCAGTACACCTTGCGCCCTTCGTCCTTCTGAGTATGGATCTGTGTGCGTCTGCAATGTCACTTATTGTGATTTCCTGGATCCAGTTAGTCCTGTAGGTGATGATGGCTTTGTGTTAACCTCGTCAAGCAAGGTTAGTTCATTATGGTTTCGCTTTTAAGTATATATTGAGTGTTTTCAACTACAAACAAATATTGTCAATTATAATACAAATTGGCTTTTTATGTACATATACATATGGATAGTGCATGCACACAAATCTTATAAGCGTAAGCAAAGGTATTGCGAATTTACTTTTGTTATGGACGTAATTTTTAGGAGGGTCTAAGGTTTTCCTCGAAACAAGGGCAGTTTTCGGACAAAAGAATAAATGTAAAAGACTGGATGGAACTGAATGAACTTGTAAAAAAAGGAAATAGAGGAAACAAAATGATGTCAATTAAATCGAAAGGTTTTGAAGTTTTATTTCTTTGAATTTAATTCCAATAATATATTCTATATAATTTTGTTTTCATTATTTTTCAGATCAAACGGTGACAATTAAAATTGATCGAAGTAAAAAATATCAGACAATTGTTGGCTTTGGCGGAGCATTTACTGGTGCGGTATCACACATTTTAAATGGTTTACCCCAAGAATTGCAAGATGCAGTATATCAGTGAGTTTAAAACTATTGTTTTATCTTTATAGGTTTTGTTTTTTTTTTTATTATTTTACTGTACTTTATTTCTTTTATTTTATTTTATTTTATTTTATTTTATTTTATTTTATTTTTTAATTTAATTTAATTTAATTTTATTTTATTTTATTTTATTTTTATTTATTTTATTTTATTTTATTTTATTTTATTTTATTTTATTTTATTTATTTTATTTTATGTTATTTTATTTCACTTTTTGTTCAGATCATACTTCTCAAAGAAAGGAATTGCTTATAACATGATTCGTATGCCAATTGGAGGCTGTGATTTTGATTTGGAACCATGGGCATACAACGAATTACCAGAAAATGATGCAAACTTATCAAATTTTACTAAATTAAACTATCTTGACGAAAAGAAGGTAACGTATTTTTCTTAAAATTATCAAAAACTAATTTTTTGTTAAAATGTTTCACCATTAATGTTAGATTGAACAAATTCAACGGTTGAAATTTGTGTCAAATAAAGAGGATATTAAAATTATGGCATCTGCTTGGAGCCCACCGAAATGGATGAAAACTTTAGACTCATGGAATGGGTTTAACTTTCTTAAGAAAGAGTACTATCAAGTCTGGGCTGATTACCATCTTAGGTGTGTATTTATAACTAATCATCCAATTGTGATATATTCAATAATTCTTTTATTTTTATTGATTTTTTTTTTAATTTATTTTCGCATTAAATTTGTTGAACTTCAACATTTTATAAAGATTCATTAAACTAATGGAAGCTAGAAATATGCCGATTTGGGGGATCACAACTGGCAATGAGCCATTGAATGCCATTTTTTTTACATCTTCACTAACATTTATGAATCTTGGATGGACACCAGAGTCTCAAGTTAGTTTATAAATTTAAAAAATTAATTTTTTTTAAACTTTTTAACAAATTGTTTATACGACGTGTACTTATAAATTTAAAGGCAAATTGGGTAGCTGATAATTTAGGACCAACCATACGAAATTCCAAATTTAAAGATATCAAAATTTTCAGCAACGATGATCAGCGATATACATTTCCACTTTGGCACAAATTGGTAAGTCAAAAATTACTTAATTTTTTACTTTCATTTGTAGAATAAATAAATTTTTAAATCAAAATTTTATTTAAGATGAATAATACTAGAAAAGAATCTGTAGATTATTTGGATGGATTGGCAGTTCATTGGTATTGGGATGATTTTTATGATTCAAATTTGATGGATAAAACTCATAAACTTATGCCTGACAAGTTGTTACTTAATACGGAATCTTGTTTTACCGACTTTGCAACCGACAAACGGGGACCTCATTTGGGTTCTTGGGAACGAGCAGAAAAGTATGCACATTCTTATTTGGATGATCTTCAACATTCTTTTAATGGTTACATCGATTGGAATCTGATATTGAATGAACAAGGTGGACCAAATTATGTTGATAATTTTGTGGATACTCCTATTATTGCGAATGTTACAAGTGAGTCAGAGACACAGACTATTCAGTTTCAAGACATCTCGGCAAGAATGTTTCATAATAGCTGACTTTAACGGCTATTCTTTTATAGGGGTATATATTTATGGAAAGTCTCGAAATTCAAAGAATATATGTACATGAATTCACGAAGTCAGATTTTCTTCACTCGAAGTTGATATTTGAAACCTAACCAGATGCCTATTAAAAAAACTGATTCTATTTAACATTTTTCAATTTCATGAATATCTCTATAGGTGGCCAGGAAATATACAAACAACCAATCTTCTATGCCATCGGACATTTTTCACGATTCATTCCCGAAGGGTCAATAAGGATTGAGACTGAATGTTCGACCACAAATATTGAGACTGTTGCATTTGAACGTCCCGATGGAACCATTGCTTGTATCTTCCTAAACAGGTAAGTCATAATTAATAATCTTCGGGATACATTCGGGTACACAATATTTATTCCGCAACACAAAAGATTGAATTGTGCATAATAAACCATCGTGACTCGCTGTTTTTTAAGCATTTTAGCTGAATTCATAAAAATTGCGTAAAAATTTTTTTTTTTATCATTAATTTAACTTAATTTTCAGTGCGGAAGCTGAAGTAGCCATTGTTCTGGCCGACACTGTTCAAGACAAAATAGAGATTACTATTCCACCAAAATCCTTACACACAATTGAGTATAATTAGGATTCCTGGAGAGGAGTCTATGATGTGGATAGGGGCAGAGTCCAATTGAGAAATTTTTATATACTATGCATTAACTAATTTATTTTTAAGACTTGTTTTACAACACAGCCAAACCTGGGATGGATTTATTTATGGTTAAGATTGCTTCACACACAAAAAGTGACCAGCTATAAATTAAATTTAATTAAATCGTTAAAGTTTAAGTTTAATCAGAGTGTATAGATATAGACTGTAAAATTTTTTTTTTTATTTCCATTACTTTTGTTTTTATTTCAATTAATATTTAAAAAGAATTATACCTACGCTATATCTTGATTTATGTTCAGTTTAATACAAATACTTTACTTGAATTACATTAGGCTAAGGTCAGAAATTAATGTTTAAAGAAACTGTTATGTTAATGTTAAAAATAAATCATTTTGCTGTAGAATTATATTTTTATCCAGTTTTTGAGACCCACTGATCATTTTAAGATGAACCATTGCTGATTCAATTATTTAATTAATCTAAAATGAAACATTGCATTCAGTAAGATATGACCCAAGAATGATAAGTCCAGGTAAAACAAAGCCATATTTATTAGGCTTTCACCATTGAATACAAAAATGAGTTAACCTTCATCCAAAATTGCCTTTTCCAAGTATAAGATAGACTCGAAATCATATAAGTTTAGGGAATTTACCAAAGAAAATGTTTGATGCTTTCTTCTTTTCTCAAGTTACACATGATCCATGCAAATTACTAGAAGACATTTTAAGCATTTGGTTTTTAATGTTTGATTTAAAATCAATAACAGCATTGAATATTTAAAACAAAAATATTACATAACCTAAAATTTTGAAAAAAAAAATTATTTTGAAAAACATTTTCTTGCCTTTCTTTTCAAATTTGAAGTTTGAAAATTATTTTTTCCAATTTAATTTTAAAATAGAATTAGAAACTGAATTGCTGGCTTAAAAAAAAACTTATAACATGACTTTGCAAGTGTTGCCATTGATTTTTAATTATTTGTTTCTAAAATATTATTAAATAGTTTTTACTGCTATAGTAGATGAAAATTGTTTGGTGATGTTATCATTTTGCTCGCTTTCTTTTTTTATTACAGCGCTATTAATAATCACAAAATAGATATGAAACACCACTAACACATGTTTTAACTTATAATTCTTAATAATAAACGTGTTTTAGCCTTAAATGACATTTGACACCAATTTTGGTGTTCAACGAGCGGATAACTTTACCGTTCACAAATCAATTCAAAGCTAACTGATATGACAGTTAGCTTTCAAAAAATGAAAGAAGTACTTGAATATTTATTACAATTGAGAGAAGTGCTTCCTACTTTTCGGTGTTTTTCAGTGAACAGATAAAATGAAGTATTCGGCCTTCAGTTTATAAATATTTTATTTTATCAAACGGATAAGTCCACTATCCATGTGTTAGGTAAAACTTGTATTTACGAGCAGATGGTGTATTTTTATTAATAGGGCTGTTAGAATTTAAAGGAGCAAATCAAACTATCATGTAGTATCTCGAGAAAAACTAATTCTAATTTAAAGCCTAAAAGTATGCTACAACACAATCTTATATTCACATGTTTAAAAATTGACGGTTGTTACCCATTAATTATCTATCAAAATAATTAAAAAAAAGAAGGAGAACCTGGGGCGTATGAGTATTATTTTGAAAAATTGTCACCGCGGCTGAAGCTTGTCACCAAATGGCAACAAACAATCAATTTCAATACAACAATTTAGGAGTTCTTAAGGAGTTTAGTGATACTTGTCTTGTTGTGATATGTATTTTATATCCGTTTACCTCACAAAATGTCAAAGTAGAATTGACATTTTGCCCCATTTTTGCAAAAATTATAGCATCTTTCGCTAGGTTGAGGACTTTTGCGGCACTTTGTATATTAGGAAGCTTTTGTAAACTACCATCATGGATTTTTTTTGATTTTTTTAAGATTTATTTTATTAATTATTTTTACTATTTATTATTATATGAAGTAAAAAAAACTTCGAAATATATAGGATAATAAAATGAAACATCATGTTATTTTATATAACTTTTGAAGAAAAAACAACAAAATAAATATTTAACTACATATTAAACAACAACAAGTTCAGAAAAACAAAAATTGTGTATTCCAACATAAATATCGTGTTGAATCTATCAAAGTGTTTTAAAAAATTGTAAGTATTCTGAGCCGCTTTGAAAGTATTAGTAGATAACTGTTTTAAAGTAGAATTATTATTAGAATTATTATTAATTATTTAATTAAACTAACTGATTGAGATAAATTATCAAATTAAATCCTTCACAATAGAGTATGTACAAGCAAAAATAAAACCAATCTACTACAATATAATCTAATCCTATACACACATGCTTCGCTGTTCGCTCTAAATTCCAGTAACACGAATGGCAAGTAAAAGTAAAATTTGCAACTAGCGGTCCATTTGAAATCAGTCAGCGTTTTGCTATTAGTCGGAGTGGTGCTTATTATTTTGTATATATTATTAAACTATTTTTTCTACATGAAAATGAAAATCTGTGGCTTTATCGGGGCAATCGTTTTTCTTCTTTCACTAGACGAATGTCTTAGATTGAGTTGTAAGTAAATTTTTGCATATCATGTATTATGCTTGCTATAATGCAGTTTTCGCTACCAACATATATTTGTGGTCGTATTTGAAAAAATATAACATAATTTCTAGAAGATTACACATTTATTAATCTATCGTATTTTTAAAGGACTAAATACAGCAGTAAGTACCAAAATCTCATTGTTTCTCAAAAATTTCTTCTTCATGAAATTTATATATTTTTTTTCAAAATCTTATAAAAGATCAACAAGCGCAGGTACAATGTGCATATATTTATAGTGGACTGAAAATTTGTTTAAAAATTCAATATGAAATAAAGTGATTTTTTTTTACATCAACGCGATGTACACCAATCTCAATTTATTAGAAAAAAAAATTAAAATCGTTACATCGGTTTTTTTTTAAATATAGTTTTTTATGTATACCTACCTATGCAAAATTAAAAAAAAAAAAATTGGTATATACATATCTACAAATTTTTTTAAACAAAACAAAATGGAACGCAAGTTTTTAGCCTTTATTGATCAGAGTTATTAATTTTGAAAAAAATTCATCTACCAATTTTCGAAAAAATGAATTTTCTAAATATAATTTTTTTTAAATCTAAAATTTATTTTTTTTGAAAATTAGGTTTCGAAAACCAAAAAAAAATGGTTCTAAGAGATGTTCCATTTTTAATCGATAGATAAAATTTTTTCAATAATTTAATAATTGAGAAAAATGAAATTTTCATTACCAATTTTTAAACACTTTTTCATCTAAAAAATTAAATCGCCAAAAACTAAAAATATCGCCTTTATGGTGGTACACCGCCAAATCGATTTTAGTGTCGCCAAATGAAATTTCAAATCGCCTGTTTGGCGATAAATCGCACAATCTGTTATCTGACAACCCTCCCCGCAATGCAGGCTTCATTGGATTGTCAATCGAACTGAGTTGAGTAAGTGGTTCAATGTGTGCTTGTAATTTTAGTTCTATAGAGTACTGATGTTTTAATAAATTAACTTCACACCATTTGTTTTTAAAAATCGATCAAATCATTCATAACAGCAAAGTAATGCTTTTTCTCATAAATTTAATCCATAAACATATTTTTAATTTGACTTTAGCCGCCATCAGTACACCTTGTGCACTTCGTCCTTCAGCGTATGGATCTGTATGCGTCTGCAATGTCACTTATTGCGACTACCTGGATCCAGTTAGTCCTAAAGGTGAAGATGGCTTTGTATTAACCTCGTCAAGTAAGGTAAGTTTATTAGTACACTTCGATTTAATTTTGTGTGGTTTAACTAATAACTATACGAACAAAATATATAGTTCAATTTCGTTCCTATACAATATACATATAGTTTAAATTCTTAAGCAAAGGTAGTGAATTGATGTTTTGGTGGATCAAATTTTCAGATGGGTTTAAGGTTTTCGTCGAAACAAGGCCAATTTTCGGACAAAACAGTAAACATAAAAGACTGGACTGAACTGCTCAAAAAAGGAATCACAATAACGTCAATACAGTCAAGAGGTTTGGAAATTATTTTTCCTCGATTGAATTAAATTCTAAAAAGGAATTTTGTAATTTTATTTTTATTTTTAAGCTTCAAAGCGAACGGTGACAATTAAAATTGATCGAAATAAGAAATATCAAAAAATTGTTGGCTTTGGAGGAGGATTTACAGGTTCTGTATCATACATTTTAAAAAGCTTACCCCAAGAATTGCAAGATGCAGTATATAAGTGAGTACCTATATTGAGAATATTGTACAAATACTTTCATGCATTATGCACGGTTACTTAGAAATAAAGTTCTTGTCCAAAATTGAAAATAAAAATGAGTAACTTTAGCTAAAAATTACCAAAATAATTTAAGTCCGAAATATATGAATTCATCACATTATTTCAACATTTTCTTCATATTACACAGATGAAATATTTATTTTTTTAATTATATTAATAATATAAATAAAAAACGGGTACAAACAAATTCACAAATTACCTATAACAAACTTAATTAAATTAGATTAACATAAATAAATAAAAGTAACAAATCAAAAATAACGAAACATAAAAATATTAACTTCTCACAGCATCTTAAAATGAGTATAAGCTTTAGTTGGCATAAAAATTAAAGTGGAGTTTCATTTATCATTTCATACAAAAATTACCAAATAGAATAAAAAATTCCCAAGTTAAAAAATAATGATTAAATTTGGTCACAAATGACCAAAGTGGCAACCGTGGCAATATGCTATCTAAATATTGCATAAAACAAAAAATATATTATGAGAAGTGACTTACCTTACCTCTTTTTGACTAATTATGCATTTTCGTTCTTAATATTTTTTTCTCCATTTTGTATTTTCAAATTTATTCTAAACATAAATGAAACCATAGAAATTAGATCCCAAAATTAGACTATTCCTCGTATTTTTTTTTTTTTATGTTTTTTTTTCTTTTCAAACACTAAAAACCAGCGGTCGTATTTCAAAACGTATGTCTAACTTTGGACAGCCAAAGAATTTCAGAATTTGTATTTTGAGCAAATCAATTCATTGGCAAATGTCGCACTTTTCCCCAACATCTTTGATTTTTTCCTAGTGGCCGTATGTTTGGGAAATTAAAGTTATTACGTGTAATTGATTTAAGAACCGGTTTATGTTTCACTTTCATATTTTGGTATACTTACTTCTTTTTGTGAGCGGCCAAATTAAAAATGTCATATAGCTCCCAAAAGAACTTTATGAATAATTTGTTGTTGTTCGATTATGGGTACTATTATAGAGACCTTGGGTGTTATATAGAATTTTTTTTGGTATTAAAAAATTTTAATCTAAAATCGTCAGCGTTTGATCTTATTGCCCAAGGTATATAGTGTCCAAAAGAATTTTCAAGTATCGTAACGCCCAAATGAGTAATTGTCATAGTGAGGCCATGAAAAATCAAACAAAAATGTAAAATATTTCAACAGAAACATAAAAGCTCATAAATAGTCCCGTTTTATTATTTACGGATTTGGACTGGTTCGGTGTTATTTCTAAACAAAAAAAAATTGTTTTGTTTTTTTTTTTACTTAATATGTTGGAGATTATTGTAGATTTTTGGAAATTTAGAGATAAATTTTGAGAAAATATTTATTGGGGATTTTGTACATAGGCCGCTTTTCCTCATGGTGATTTTATCTTGTTGGACGTATGTACGTGGTTACGTAAAAATGTTCCCATATATTTTTCTAATGCCTCTTGAAGAATTGGCATCACTCAACAGCATTTCAGGTCTCAAACATTCTTTTGAAATTTCTTGTGCTGTTTTTAGTTCATTAAATGAACTTTCTTGGTCATGGTGACCATATGATGTCGAAAAGCTCAAATTTAATTAACACGTTAAAGCGGCGTTTTTTGTCGACTTTTTGGCTATGCCTATGACCATTTTTGGGCGTTATGACATTTTTCAATTTGGGCATTATGGTTTTGGGCGAAAATACCTTACGCCGCGCCGTAAACTTCATATTGAATTTAAATTTCGTAGATGGAAATTTTATTTTCACTCAAATGAGTTTTTAAGTCAAATTGTCTCAAAAAAATCAATTATTTTGTTACTTAAAGAACATATTTTTTTTTAAATTCAAAATGTTAGTGTCAGCTTAATTAATTTTTTAAACTTGCTAGTGTGTAGTATTTTATTAATACAATTTAGAAATCTTAAAAAAAATTGATCTTATAACCAAAAATAACGGAACTCGCAATACCTATGCAACGGTTAAAAAATCAAAAAGAAAAATATCGTGTTTCTTGAAAACCGCTCATATGATTTTTATAAATTAGAACGATTTAATATTTTATATCAAAATCAAAAATTTTCTAAATTTTTTTTTTAAATGTGAACCAAAGTGTTTTCTTAAAAAAAAATATGTACCTACACAAAATTAAATATTTAGCAAACCTCCCCAACTTTAAAACCACAGCATATAAGAGCAAGTATATAATATGTACATCCTGGAACCAGTCGTAAATTTGAACTTTTATTAAAATTATATTGAAATTACCTAGATTATAAACTTAAAGGAACAAATATGAATTGCCGTTGTCAATGTCAAAGTTTTAATTTATATTATAAATTACAACTTACATATATCAAAGGCAATAAATTATTAATATATGTAATTATTTTAATTATTGTTTGTGGTTATACCAGAATTGCAAACAAATTATTTTTTAGAATGAAAAAGTTTACGTTCAATATAGGTTACTCTCACGATCGTATTATAATTATTATAATGTATATATACATACATGCAGTGGCGGATCCATAGGAGGGGTTTTCGAGTCCAGATCCCCCATGATGCTCACCAAATATTTTTATATTAATTTATTTATTTATTAAATATTTATTTCTCTTCGACGTAAATTATGGTCTACGATTGACCTACTTAATTTCAGAAAGCCCATCTTTTTATAAAATTTCGACTAAAAATTTGTATAATGAATAGGTATGTACCTACCTCCAAAACTTCAAATACTTACAAGTGGAAAAATCTACTTACATTAGATTGCGTAAGAGATTTATGAGGGAAACTTAGTTCAAGAGCTTAAGGATAATGTTAAATTTGGAAGACTTTGTTAATTTATCATACCTCTCCAAACCAACATATTTAAATACTATTCAATATTATAAAGCACCGACAACTTATGCTGGCATGTGTCGTAAAAAAATCGTACTAAGCATATGGTTTTTAGTGACTAGCCATATGTTTAGCGTGAAGTTATTTTGATTTTGAAAAAAAAATGTTCTGTATGGTGCTAATCTTGTGCTGCGATGTGCCGTAAATATTTTTGAAAATTTCGCCAATTTACAAATTTTGAGGATGGAATTTTTTCCAAAATTAAGTTTTCTAAAAAATTAAAGTTGTGCTGTGCCCAAAAAATGATACAACCCAAGAGATAAAAAAATCGCGATGAAAATAAGGATGAATTTTTATTTATAAAATTACTATTTTCAAAAACATCAAAGTTGTACTGTATTTGGATCAAATTTAGATTTCAAAAAAAAATATAGTTGCGCTAAATTGTGCTCAACTTGTGCTGCACAAAGCCCTCGCAAGTTTTATTTATCTTTAAGTTTTCTATTTGTATAGTTGGACCCCCCCCCCCATGAGCAAATCCTGAATCCGCCACTGCATACATGGGTAAACAAATTATTTGTTAAATTAAATTATTAAATTTCGAATTCAAGACTTTTTGACGTGTTGCTATCGTTAAAAACTAAAGAAAATAAATAAGGAGACAAGTGTATTATAGTCATTCTGCATCATTCCGAAAATCAAATTATTTTTCAAATGTATTTTCTGATAGGCGTTTTTTATTGGGAAACTTTAGCTAGTGCAGCAATGCGAATTCGAATAAAACGTTATGAAATCAAATTAAATTATTAAATTAAAAAGGGTTAAAACCGGCATTTATTTGGCATTAGCATTGTTGTGCCTATTTATAATAACATACTAAGTAAATACTGTATACATAACTTGAATAAATTTTCTTTCCATTTTATACTATTTTAGATCATCAATGGGTAATTTTTTTCCAAAACAAATACAAAATGCCTCCTTACAACTAATTCACTTTTTAAAAAGCTAAGGGATGTGTCTGAAAAATATTGTCTTTTTATGTGATTTTAAATAAAAGGGAATGGTTATATGCAGCTTGAGTTGAATTACCGTTGAGTAACTGTTGAAAGATTGAAATAACAGAAAAGAATGTATCTCGGCGTTTTTCTTAAATTGCCTTTAATAAGACTTATGTATATTTGCGTCTAGTAGTGAAAAATATTTTTTTTTTTTAAACTTCACATCGCTTGAGTTACAAATACAACTAACGTTCACACGTTTACAAAGATTTACATATCAACTCATTCTAGGAATAACATAATTATGTGTACTGATGATTTTTTTGTGAAGTCAAGGAGTCAACTCATTGAATATTTACATTGGCTTTCTAACCATACCTTAATTTTAAACTATCAGATAGGTTATCCACGCATCAAAAAATTTTCAGATACGTTGGGTTGTTGTTGCATCAGCTGGTTTGTCACAAGGAATTAGAACAACACAAACCTATCCGGATAGCTTTGGATTGATCCCCGAACGTGGCCATTGACAAATATTAACACAATTATTATTTTGCAATCCCATTGATTGTCAAACTATTCTAGACACTCCAAAATTTTATCTGAACTATTTTATTCCCAATTTTGATTGACTAAGTTATCGACACAATTCCTTTGTTTTTTTTACAGTGTATAATTTTACTGCGTTGCCTATAGAATTCCCAATAAAAAACGGCATATCGTCAGCTAAGTACGTAAAGCTGCTAAGTCGACTTTTGGTCGAAATTGAGATTTTGATGCCATTTTATTAAGAAACAGATTCTGCACAAAATGGCTTAATCATTTCTGTCCAATGTATCTTAGTTGTTGCAGAATCCTTTAGAGAAAATCAGTTTTTATATGGAGCCTTATATGTAATTTTAGTTTTTTTTTTGTTTTTTTGCTCTCCTGTAAAAAAATAAAAAAATCTTACTTCTAATCAGCAGACATTATCCGTAATCAATATATTTTTAATAATTGGCTGAAGTTAACTGATATTAAATAAAAGGAACATGGTTTACTATTTTTTAACTTTAATATTAATTACGAGCATTTTTAACAATTATTATTTCGTTTTCAGCGCTCTATAAGCCCGGCCAGCATCCGGAAATCCAGAAATAAATGCCATTAATATATTCTTAATAATTAAAATCTTGTTATAAGTCGAAGTCTCATATTTTATAATTATTATTAGTTTTAGTTTAATTTTACAAAACTGTGTTCTATTAATTTTTACAAAATTTGTTTCTCCTCTCAATTCTATCGGATTAGCTTTCTGAATGAAAATATTAGGCGTTTTACTTATAAGTTAAGAGCAGAGCTTGAGTTGTGAAAAAAATGTTCTGTTGTTTCTTTTTTTAAGTTCAGAGCACTCTGATGGGCTGCTAATTTTGGATCCTTAATTATTCAGAGCTTGCTCGAAACGTGGCTCATGAAAATAAAATGACCGAGCAAATGGAATAAAAAGCTGACACAACTTCATAATACTATAATAAATATATGAAAGAGTTTTTGTTCTGATCATATATTAAAATCAAAACTTTTTTGGTTCGCTCATATCTAAAAGTAATTTAAGATTCCGATTTAAAATTTGATTGGTTGAAGCACACGAGGTGTTTGCCTTTAAATGTGAACATTTTATCATTACATAACGATTTTTTGTTCATCTTATAAAGTTTATTTAATTCAGTTCGTTAAGTAAAATAAAATGTAATACGAACAAATACAAATAAATATTTTTTGAAGAAGCCAAAAAAAAAGCCAGTGAGAAACAAAGTGTAACAGAAGATGTGTTAGTTTCACATTATTGCAATCCACTACTCAAATAATATAAACATTAACATATTTAATTTAATTTATTTTATTTTTTTTTATTTTATTTTATTTCATTTTATTTTATTTCATTTTATTTTATTTTATTTTATTTTATTTTATTTTATTTTATTTTATTTTATTTTGTTTCTTGTAGGTCATACTTCTCAAAGAAAGGAATTGCTTATAATATGATTCGTATGCCAATTGGAGGCTCTGATTTTGATTTTGAACAGTGGGCATACAATGAACTACCAGAAAATGATGTAAACTTATCAAATTTTACTAAATTAAACTATCGTGACCAGAAGAAGGTAATGTTTTTTTTTTTATTAATTATATCATCAATAATTTATTTAGTAAAATATGTCACCTCAATATCCAGGTTGAGCAAATTCAGCGGTTAAAATTCGTGGCAAATAAACAAGATATAAAAATTATGGGATCTGCCTGGAGCCCACCAAAATGGATGAAAACTTTAGGCTCATGGGCTGGGTTTAATTTTCTTAAGAAGGAATACTATCAAACCTGGGCTGATTACCATCTCAGGTGGGTATATTTATATAATTAATTTAGCCTTGAGATGAGTCTTTACCAGAATATTTGTTATAACGCATTTTTATTAAACTAGTGCGGTAAAGCACCAGTGTGGTGTGACATATTCAATTTACATTGTAATGAATTTTTTTAATTTTTGTTTTCAATTACTTTTGCATTAAATTGGTTGAACGTCTACACATAAAGATTCATTGAACTAATGGAAGCCAACAATATCTCAATTTGGGCAGTAACAACCGGCAATGAGCCATTAGTAGCCGTGTTTTATGCGTCTATACCTAAATTCATGAGTCTTGGATGGACACCAGAGTGCCAAGTTAGTTTTTTTAAATTTTTAATAAATTTTAACCGATTTTCTATATACTCATAAATTTATAAAGGCAAATTGGGTGGCTGATAATTTAGGACCCACCATACGAAATTCAAAATTTAAAGATGTCAAAATTTTCAGCAACGATGGTATGAGGTTCTCATTTCCATTTTGGTTCAAAATTGTGAGTCAAAAATAACTCAAGACATTAATTTGCAAAATAAATAATTAATATTTTAAAATAAAATTTTATTTAAGATGAATACGACCAGCAAAGAATCTATAAACTATTTGGATGGATTGGCAGTGCATTGGTATTGGGATGAGTATTATGAGCCAAGTTTGATTGATGAAACTCATAAACTTATGCCTGACAAATTGATTCTTAATACGGAATCATCTTTGTTTTTGACTCGTTTGGGTTCTTGGGAACGAGCAGAAAAGTATGCATATTCTTATTTGGAAGATCTTCAACATTCAATGAATGGTTACATCGATTGGAATATGATTTTAAATGAACAAGGTGGACCTACTAATACTGGTCGTTTTGTAGATGCTCCTATTATTGCAAATGTTACAAGTAAGTATAGAGAAAAAGACTATTCCATTTCGGGGTAATTTGGAAAGAATGTTTCACTATAGCCGACCTCAACGAATGTCCTTTTATAGAGGTATTTGTATGGATTTCCAAGAATATATCTTAATTCACGGAATCAGATTTTCTTCACTCGCAATTGTTATTTGAAATTTATATTAAAAAACCCATCCCTCTGTAACATTTTGCATTTTCGTTAATATTTCCAGGTGGCCAAGAAATATACAAACAACCAATCTACTATGCCATTGGACATTTCTCAAAATTTATTCCCGAAGGATCAATAAGGATTAATAGTAAACGTTCGAATGCAAATATTGTTACTGCTGCATTTGAACGTCCCGATGGAACCATTGCTTGTATCTTCTTCAACAGGTAAGTCATAAATTATAATTTTTGAGACATAATCACAGACACAACACCACGGCAGAGTTGTGTCCAAATCACTACGCGCTGTTCTCTAAGCTTCCTTAAGTATACCTCCTCAAGAGAAAATTTCTGAAATTTTCTGACTGACTGAATTCGTATGAATTACGCAAAATTGGTTGGTATACTTAATCAGTAATCACTTATCACAAAATTGTTCGATCATGTTGCGTTGTTGTATGTTCATCCTTTTCAATTATTCAAATTGAATAATACGTACAATTGTAAATTTTTTATAAATTTCATTTAATTTTCAGTGCGGAAGCTGAAGTAGCCGTTACTCTGGCTGACAGTATCCGAGACAACATTGTGATTACTATTCCACCACATTCAATACACACAATTGAGTACAATTAGGATTTAATGGAGAGGATTCTATTTGGATGGGTGCAAAGGCCAATTATTGGTATATTTTTATGGTGCGCATTAACTGAATTTATTTTTAACTTGTAAGTTGCAACCCAATTTAACTTGAGATAAATTTAATTTTGTATAATGTCGATAGTTTCTTTCCACACAGGTATAACAGCTATAAATTAAATTTAATTATAACGTAAAATTGTAAATGTAGAGTGTTTAATATTAAATTAAAATTTTTGATTTTCCATCCACTTTTTTGTGTTTCAATTAATATTTAAAAATTTTATAGCTACGCTGCATCTTGGTACATATGTATATGTTTTTTTCAGTGTGATATTTTACTTGAACTACATTGGAACTCAGGTTTTAATATCGGTGTTATGGTCAGAAAATATTTTTTAAGAAATTGTATGTTTATAACAGTATATAACAGTGGAATAATTACTTTATATTTTTTGAACTATTAAACAGCACCAGATTGCAACATTATAATAAAATCAGTCAAGCAATCAAAAATGCAATACGCGAATAACTCAAAAATAAGGCAATTTATTAGTTACTCTTAATTTTTTCCAATTTTATTTTAAACACTTAAGGTCTTATTTATAAACGTTGTCTAACTTTAGACACCTGTCGAACTTTGGAAAATTTTTTCAAAAACCTTGTTTATTAATGTCTCATAGCCGCCTAACTGAGACACAAGAGTAGATTGTGTTAACCGTGAATAATGTCATATTTATTTTTATTAAAAAAAGCAATTTGAAAATAGTTAGACAGTGTCTAAGTAGAAAAAAATCTAACAAATACAACTGTTAGAGTTTAAAAATCATTTATTCAAAAACTAAGCACTTAAATAACTTAATTTAAAAACATAATTGATGAATGAATTACGGATTTATTCTTATTTTTTCATTTGTTTTAATTTACGCTTCCCACTTTAAGGAATGGACAAACAGAGTGGGCCAATATTTTAAAATCATGTTCATATAATGTACCAACAATGCACAATTTTTTAAGTAAGCCGCCACACTATACATAAAAAAAAGTTAAACCCCTAACTCTTCCGATTGGTTTATTTTGAAAACGGTAATTTGTATGAAAAAAAGTATGCTAATCTTTTTTATAGGAAATTTTTTAAGCAAGAATCAATTGGTCAGTTTATATTTCAGAGCCCTCACTAATTTTGCAACATCAGAATCCAAAATGCTGTCTTCAGTATTTGACACAAAAAGTGAGAAATTCGTTTCACTCATGATTTACCATTTTCTTTTTTGTTGTTTTTATTTTTTTTTAAATATATCATAAAATGAGCAGGTAAGTTTTTAAGCAACATATATTGTGGTTGTATAATGTATATTCAAATATTTCATTCTAAATATTTGTTATTCGGACACCAAAGACCAAAGACAAAAGGTAATAAGTAAAAAGCATCAAAAATTGTGAACAAGCTTAACAGAAAAATTTCCATTACATAAACATGCCCATTCCTAAAAATAAACTTTATATCGTCGGTGAAACCTTAAAAGTGTGTAACTCCATTTTAACTAAATTTACAGTAGACCGTTAAAACATCTTATTTTATGATTTAGTGCTATTATTTTCCATTTTCTAAACTGGCATTAATACGCCTAAACTAACAGGTGGCATTAAGATCTGATTTTCATAAAATATGGAGTTACACACTTATGAGGTTTCACCGACGATATCTATTTTTATTTTAAATCGAATTCTGATGATTTGAATTTATTTATTTTTTGTTTTAACTTAAAAGGACGAGTGAATATCACATAGATCATTTCTTATAAATTGACTGAAATGGTTCCGAAAGTCAATCCTATTCGAAAAGGCATTTCGTTCCGCATAATAGAATAGGTACTCTGTAAAACTTTCGAAATGGAAAAAAATAGTACTTAATACTTTTCCCAATTACTGATTATTTTTTTTTTCGAGTCTCGAAATATTTCTTCTGAGATTTGTCAAATCAAAATTAAAATAAACTAAGGCTATACTCATACTGGAGCTGAGAGCAGAGCGGAGATGCGAGAAGTGAGCAGAGCGACGAAAACAAAAAAATGTGTTCTTATGAGACACAGTACACAAATCAAAGGTATTATATTGCGCAGGTTGTCAAAAATGGAAGTGTTAAAAAATTAAAAATGGCCGTTCCAGTGCCCACAGGAACTCAGCACTCATCATTAGAAACAACAACAATATATTGAAATTAGACAAGAAAAGGGACACTGGATCCACCATTTTACCACCATAATACCTCAGTTTTGACAGATGCGCAGAACTGAACAAAAATGAAAACGCTAATGATATTACCTTTGTGTACTGTGCTTATGAGAGCTCTCATACTGAGGCCTCTAGCAACGAGGTATACGTTCTCATAAGAAAGCATGTGTTTGTTTTTAACGCTCTGCTCACCTCTCGCATCGCCGCTATGCTCGCAGCTCCAGTATGAGTTTAGCCTAAGGCGGAAAAGGACAAATTTTTGTTTAAACATAAAATTAAATATATGTATATAAATCAAACGAAAATGAATTCGGTTGCGGTTCGGTTTTGCCTGTCGAAAAATGCTTTTCTGTATGTTTTAAATTCTATACAATGTGAACTTTCTGCTCCTATATAAGATCAACTGCCAGTTGCAGCTATCTTAAAACGATGTGTTGCTCTTAAGATTTTAGGACAAGGCTATCTGCACCAAATAGGACATGACTATAGCATTTGCATGGCTCAACAAACAACATCAAATTCTATTGAAATTTTCTGCATTTCAATTCTTTTGACATTCGGAAACAAGTTGCCAGGTACGAAAGTTTCACTTTTGGGAATTGTCAATCCGTAAGTAATAGATTTTATTCCACTTTAGAAATATAAAGTGGATTTTATATATAATTTTAATGTAATTTGTTAAAGATGCGCTTTAATTTTCATTGATAAAACATCAATTGTTTTTTTTATATATACTTTATCTTTAATCGTGTATCAATATATGAATATACATTATCAAACGACGTTATTGAATATTGAGCAGACGAAAATTTTTTTGGTGATGTTATCATTTTTCTCGCTTTCATTTTTAGTACAATTTAAAATAACAAACGGAACAGTACTACCAACATGCAAAAAAGCACGAAAAACGAATTCTTATTCATTTCGCCTAAAAGTATGCTTGGATTCTGTTCATTCATCTTTTGAAATAATTTAAAAAAGCTGGGGAAACTGTGGCGTATGAGTATTTTTTTCGTTTTGAAATATATTAAGAGTATTCATGCATTGATGCAAAACAACCATTTGATTTACCGTTAAGTTTACGATTTGGTTAATGAACTGTCAAATTTTATGAAAAATAATTTACACAATTTGGTTAAAAATTTCTCAAGGATTTTGCTGTGGAAAATTTATTAAATTTTTTTTGATAAACTTAACCAAACGTGATTCTGATTTTTAGAACTAGGCGAATTTTACTTGTGTAAAATGGACAAAACATAATTTTTTCCCAAAAAATCTAAAATAGGTTAAGTATTAAAAGTAAAAAAAAGGAAACATGTTGTTCTTATGAAAGGAAAAGCACATATCTGGGAAAAAAATAATATGAATTGTCAAAATTTTTTAAAAATCCTTTTCTTGTTTTCTCTTCTAATGATGCAATATTTGATTAATTTATATTGACGGTAAAACAAAACTATATCCGATTGAATTTTGTCCGAAATGTTTATTAATAATTAGTTTTATAATGTTTTTTGAAATATGTTTTAATTTTCAATTCTGAACTGTCAAAAAAAAGCTGCTAAAAGCTGAAAAATGTAAATCGAATCACACTTTTAATACATTTTTTCAGACATTTCACATTTTTTCTGACATTCTCACATTTTTTTGTAACATTTTCACATTTTTAGGGTTTGAAGTGTATACCCTCGATCATATGGGAATTTTCAATAATAAATCCTTCGTGCTGCTTTAGTTTCATTTTCAATGAATTAAAAATGAGAAAAAAATGTAGTATCATACGGGCTTAAAATTGAACAAATTTCATTTTTTTTGCTTATCTTTGGCATATTTAATTAACTTTTTCAAATGTTTTCAGAGTTAATAGAAAACGAAATAATTATTGTTTTATTACTATTATTACGTTTAACGAACAGCTGGATTCAATTCCAAAGCATTTAACCAAATAAATAAAAGAGTGTTCATGCAAACTTTTATGTAAACTTATCATTTTACACTAGCGGTATTCATGCAATGGCGTAAAGTCATCGTAAACGTGGTGATCTACGTAAACCTGTCAAATTTTCCTTCAAATTTGACAGGTTTTTTTTCTTAAGCGGGATTCGTTTAAGTGAAAAACCCGCTTAAGTGAAAAAAAGTCTATCACATTTTGCAGTTTCTCTAAAAGCGGATTTTGCTGTAATAGTGATTCTTGTCTTGTTGACGTACATATATATTTTGTATCTGTTTACTTCACAAATGTCAAAGTGGAATTGATATTTGCTGCAAAAATTATAGCATCTTCCGGTAGAGTGATGAATTTTTGCGCCACCATATTAGATAGCTGTGTACAAAAACGCGAAATACCATCATGGATTTTTTTTTTTTGACAAATTTATCATGAATAAAGTATAGTTTTCGTAATTTTCAATTTTCCCAAAAACGAAAAGACTTAAAATCATCTAGTTTTTTGTGACCGGCTAAAAATTGATAAGAGCATTGATTACTAAAAGATAAACTTAATAACATAAGATAAAAAAAAATAAGTAAAATATTTTTTTTTTTTTTAAATTTCGAGTGTGAAAATTAATGTAAAAAAAACTATGCTTTAACATATAGAAATTTAAATTTGAAAAAAAAGAATAGATTTTTAAATTTTCAAAAAAATATATAACTATGTATATTGTAAGTGGTAGTGTTGTTTTTTACTAATTTTTTTCCAAATAAAAATCCTAATACATATTCATTTTTTTTTAATTATAAAGTCCCTTGCCAGACGTATTTTTCAACGTCTCACACCTGCCAGAGCTGGTATATTCTTATTGCAGACAGTGTTTATAGAACAAAGTGAAAAAGAAGCCGAAGCGTTACAAAGAGGCACGTAAAGAAAAACATAACGTATTCCACCAGCCAGACCATCAAAATATCACTCAAGGTAGTGAGGAGTACAATATATTAAAAAATCATGACTGTTGAAATGAGTTCTCGAAAACATTTCTAGCTCTTAGACTATAAGTTAAAAGAAATAAATTATTGAATTTAAACTTTCAGAATAGAGTAAGTATGTATACCTATAAGCAAAAAAAAGAAAAACAATAGCTATGTGGCTTTAACAATCAAACACAATTGAACATGAAATCGACTAAAAAGCTTAAATATTTAAATAATTGAATTCGGTAAATTTCGTTTGATTTATGTAAATTTTTCTTAAAAAATTCACTAAAAACAAATAACGTAAGGATCTTTTATGTTCGTCCTTCAGAGAAATGTTTAGGCAGTTTTGTTCATTATAAAATATATTTAGGGAATTTTAAAAATAACAGCCCTATTAATAAAAATACCCCATATCCGCTAGTAAATACACGTTTTACCTAACACATGGATAGTGGACATCCGTTTGATAAAATAAAGTATTAATAAACTTATTCTGTCTTCGCATTTTATCTGTTCACTGAATAACATTGTCAACTATTGTCATATTTAAGGCTAAAACACGTTTATTTTTAAGAATTATAAGTTAAAACATGTGTTAGTGTTGTTTCATATCTATTTTGTGATTATTAATAGGGCTGATAATATTTTGAAAAAAAAGTGCCTTTTGATTGGTAACGACACATATACCACAATGCAATCATATAATCACATCATGATAAGCTATTCGCTCTATATTCCAGTGACATATAAGTTAGTAAGATTTGCAAATTACTATGCAGGTAGATTTAAAATCAGTCAGCGTTTTACTACGAGCCGAAGTGGTACTATATTATCTTTTTTGTATATAGTTTAATTAACTTTTCTCTTATGAAAATGAAAGTCTCTGGCATTACCGGGGCAATCCTTTTTGTTTTTTGCATAAGTGAATGTCTTAGATTAAGTGGTAAGTATTTTTTTTTATTTTACATATTACATTATTAGTATTATATTATTAAGGTTGTTAAAATTTTTTATAAACGACATAAACTGTGTGAAATCTTTATTTTGTATTTGAAATTAAAGTACATTAGTTCTGGTTAATATTAAAAAAGGAATGCTGTTCAAGTAATCTCATCTGCTGGCTTTGGAAGGTTTGCTTGCGAATAATTTTTATGAAGGAACAACTTTATGGCCGCATTTGAAATTATAAACATAGAAATTAAACGTTTTTGATTTTATCGTAATAAAAATCAACATTAACATTGGTTTCAGTTGAAATAAAATCAAATTAAAATGAGACCAAATAAATTCATTAATTCAAAGCGAAATAATTCTAAATGAATCAAAATAGCTTTTAACGGCCTTTAAGTCCTACAAAAATTGGCGTTTCGTCCCGGCGATCTCACTTGGACTCATCAGTTGACTAGTGAGGGCCTTTGTCAATACGCAATTTAAAATAGTGCTAAGTCCTCTACTTGGCTGATGTATTTCAATAGTATAGTATATAGAATTTGTATTATTAAAAAAACCTTCTTATAATTCTAACTAAATGAAGTTTCTCCTTATATTTCACACTGAAAAAGAGAAATAAGTTGCTATGTGTCCAGTCCAAGGGTCTGTCTGTTTGACTACAGCCGAACAGCCGGATTGATAGATTTTTGAACTTGGTACATAAGAGCTTTTTTTTGGACATTCCACCAATAATTATTTTTTCATTTTTTAAGGACCAAAAATAAAAAAATGTCTTATCGAATTTATATCGAATTTATGTATACAAATTTTTAATAATTTTAGATGGTGTAGCTTTTTGGTTAAAAAAAGATTCCGGAAAAAGTTATTAATGGCAAATTCCATATAGAATTATAATTTTGTATAGCAGCTGCTCAAAATGATGATCAAATTTTTCAGGAGAATGTTTTAAAAAGTTTTTAATAATATTGTGTACCAAAATCTGCAAAAAAAATGTATATACAAAAAAAACTTTCAATTTATCTTAAAAACTCAATATGTATTTTGAAAATGATTTTTATTTAACTTTTGGCACAAATAATAATCTTACAGCCGAATTTAATACTCGTAACTTAACAGTTTTAACTTGGTTCCAAAAATTGTCCGACTTTTTTTTTATTTTTTTGTAAAAAATGAACAGTTAAATGATAATTTTTGACCACCCACTTACTTTTTTTCTGAAAATAGTTTTTTTTTGATTTTTGAAAAAAAAATTTATACATATTTTCATTTTTTCTCATTCAAATATTTTTTTCCAATTTTGAAAGATGACCATTTTGAAAAACACAATTATTTTAAATGACCATCCTTTAAAATTGTTCTAACTCCCCAAAAATAATTTTTTTCGAATTTTGAAAGATGACCGTTGTGAGAAACAAAACTATCTAAAATGACCATCCTTTAGAATTAATTTTTATTTTTTATTTAGTTTATTTAATTCATAGATATCCTATACAGATTAAGATACAATATCTTAGTATTCTATCGCAAAACAAAACAAACAACAAAAAGTATCTATTTTTTTTTTTTCAAAAATCGAAAAAAAAGTATTTTCAGGTGTGGTAAAAAAAGTTAAGGGTGGTAAATAATGTTCAAAAATAAACGGTGCCGTGTTATAAGGCCATGCGTCATAAGGCCATGCGTCATAAGGCCATATTAAGAAATATGGCCTTATAACGCTTTTACAAAGCGACATAAGGCCATATTCCAACTTATGGCCTTTTGACTCATTAATAAAAAGACATAGGGCCATATGGCCTTATGTCACTTTCAACCGTCTTTCCTTGTTTGATAAATAAACCTGGCCAAATGTTTTTGTCCAACACTTTAATTGTAATTCAGTTACGGCGTATAAAAAGTGAGGTATGTATCTTTTACAAAAAAAATCGGAAACTTTTTCCGGCCAAGTTAACACAGCTCTGTACTTCCCTAAAACTGTTTAAAATCAAGCAACATCTTCGATTTTGAACAAATTTTTTTTGTTTGTGGTAATGATTCTATAATGTACCATTCAAGAGGAATATATTTGTAGCATAAAGCCATAATCAATATGTAGAAACATTTTTTGGATTTCCAAATATATCATTATGTGTTTATCCGATTTAAATGCAATTCTTATACAAGAGCCTGAAATAAGTCCAAATAATATTGCATATCAAAACTTTCAAAATACAAATTTTGGATTACAAAAAAAAATTTTAATTATTTGAAATTGATTTTTCTTCTTTGAAACTTTTTGTACGTAAAAACTAAATTTAAAAAACTGCTCCGACGATTATTTCAAGTATGAACTGGGTCAGATATTTGAAAAAAAAAACCAAAAATCAACCTTTAAAGCGTGGCAACCCTATGCCTTGACCATATTTTGCCAGGCAACCCATTCGCAAAATGTTAGTTTAAACATCTTCCTAAAAAACTGTATACTACTTATCTGGTAAATCAATGAGGGTAGGTCGTTCTATGGCATGATCTTTTACTAATATATTATATATGGAATTCACGACTGATCACTGAATCGCACGAACTTGTTCTTATGGTAAAAACATATAATGTAGCATACATAATACACATAGAGGATGCACATGTGTTTTGGTTCAATAATGTAATAATCTTTAATGAAAATACATATCGTCGGCGTAGAGCTTCTAAGTCATTTTTTGGCCGAAATTGAGGTTTTGATGCCATTTTAGTAAGAAACACATTCTGCACAAATTGCTTTAATCACTTTTGTCCAATGTATCGTGTAGTTGTTGCAGAATCTTGAAGAGAAATCAGTTTTTGTATGGAGTCTTATGCAATTTTATTTAATTTTTTGCTCTCTTGTGAAGTTTGCGAAAGTGGACTCAACAGTTCAACGTATTTAGCCGACCGCGACGTGATGATATGTTAAAAAGTCAAAAGTAGTATTTTTTAAATACAAAATATTTCTAAAATTTGTTAAATACAATATTGCTTGAATTCTTTAAAACCACACTAATGCAAGAATATAAAGAAATTGGTTTAACCAACACAAGAAAAAAACAACTTTCGTTTTTCGAATTTCTTGCAAACAAAATCTGAAATGCAATGCACTATTAGGTGCCAGTTATATAGCTTTCTTTGAAATTCATCATTGAAAATTTTAATTATTGTGGAACTTAAAAATTAAATTTAGTAAATATTTTGCTGCCAATTTAAAGCTGATAACTAAGTTATTAATTCTTGCCAACAAAAAAAATTTATTTTAGCTTAACCTCCCACACGACAAAATAAAATGTCGAAAATTTTTTAAGATTTTTACTCTTCACAATTTTGCTTAGAAATTTCGTCTAAAACACTCTTAACAGCCTAATCAGAGCTATTTTCGGCTGTTTGTTCTTTCATACTGCTTCCTATATACTGATTAACATACCTAGATAGTTAAACACACTGAAAATCAAGTACGGCTGATGCAATAACTTCAGTTCCTTCATAATTAATTTTTTTTTTTTATTTCAACTTAAGTTTATTTTTGTTTTTTTTTTATTGTTGCTTCAATTCTTTTCAAATAACTGTTTAAAAAGCGAACGAATCTTTTTTGGCCATTTTCTTTAGGTTAACAAAGAAGCGGAAGGGCATAAATTATACAACGTCGGTATAATGTTTTCTCCTATACAGAGTTGCTGTGCTTAAATAGCCGTTAACTGTTAAAGCAGGTTATTTGAATTTTTGAAGATGTTTTGACATCTTTTTTGATAAGATGGGCCATTTGAAGGCCCTTTATAAAAATCTGACTTAAAATCAAAAAATTATAATAGTAATTAATTATAATTCTGTTTCTAGTTTAAATCATTTTTTACAAAATTTTCCCCGCCTAACGACCACGTGGTTAAGCGTGGTTATTTTTATTACCCCAGACATAGCTGTACAAATATTTAAATTTGTTTTATTTTTGCTTTTTGTGTATGAATACAAAAGCAAGTTTGAAAGAAAGTTAGTAGCAATGATAAATATTTAAATTGAACTTACCTCACGGAATTGTAGAAAAAAAAAAAAAAACACATTCAGTAAGAAGTTAAAATACGACCGATGTATAATATGATACCATCATATCTTTGTTTAGTGCGCTATAAAATAGTTTGAAAATTTGAATATCATATTAGTATACGCTTGTTATATTAATAAAATAAAAGACATGTAAACAAAAATGACTATTGATTCAAAATAGCATTTAACTTCCTTTAGTCCTACACAAATTTGGCGTTTCGTCCCGGCGATCTCACTTGGACTCATCAGTTGACTAATGAGGGCCTTTGTCAATACGCAATTTTTTGTTAAGTTCAGCTCATCATACCTACATAGATTTCGTGACGAATATCTAGTGTGAACTATATCCAACAAGACTAGAATTCCTAAATCAGTTTTTATATGTAGCCTTATGTATTTTTTTTTTTTTTTGTTTTTTCGCTCTCCTGTAAAATTTGCAAAAGTGGACTTAGCAGTTTTATTAACTTTATTTCTGTACAAAATTGAATCATTATTGAAATATATAGAATATATTATAATGTATAATGGACACAAATTCTGTAAAAAAATTTAAGGACTTGAAAGATTAAACATATTTAAAAAAAAAAACAACATTCATCAGAAAATAACTGAAAACAATTACAAAACTCAAAATACACAAACAAAATAAATTACAATAGAATCTCAAAAAGATGAACAGATATAAAACAGGGCCCGTTCATCTTTTCAAATTGTTCATCTTTTCGAGCATCAACATTTGGTTGAGGAAAAAGATATGGTTATAAATAAAAACTTTAAAAATTATTTACATAACAAGTTAAAATAAGCCCCAAAACAATGTTCTGGAGGAACTAAATGCAAAGAAAAAGAACATTATAATGTTTGGAATAAAGTTTTCATCTTTTCGAGTACAAAATTTCAACCTGTTCATCTTTTTGAACACTCTAAAGTGGTAATATTTCGTTCATCTTTCCGAGCTGTTCATCTTATAGAACGGTTCATCTTTCCGAAATTCGACTGTATGTTGAAAAGAAATACAAAAATTAAAATAATTCCATATCGAAAGAACGATAAGAAAACAAAAGATATGAACACATTTCTAAATTCAGCTGCTTTTGACAGATCAACATTTTAATTCATATCAAGGAAGTAAGTTGAAAATTGTTAAAAAGTGTAGCACTCCGATACTCCAACATTGAATTTAGGAACGATTTGATGACGTCATAATGTTATAACATAGTGTTACACTTTTTCAATTTAGGATCAACTAAAGTTAACAATAGTTAACAATTTATATAGAAAAAGAACGCACCACATTTGTTTAAAAAACTGATCAAATCTTACAACAACAACAAAGTAATGCTTTAATTTTAACATCTAGACATATTTTTTTTTATTGCACTTTAGCCGCCCTCAGTACACCTTGTGCCCTTCGTCCTTCTGAGTATGGATCTGTGTGCGTCTGCAATGTCACTTATTGCGATTACCTGGATCCAATTAGTCCTAAAGGTGATGATGGCTTTGTGTTAACCTCGTCAAGCAAGGTAAGTTTACTATTATCATTTCGCGTTTATTTTGAGTGGTTTAGCTACCAAAAAAATGTAGTAAAGTTTGGCACATACTACATAGCATAGGTGCCTAAACAAAAGTAGTGAATTATTTTTTGTTGCATTAAATTTTCAGGTTGGTTTAAGGTTTTTCTCGAAACTAGGACAGTTTTCGGACAAAAGAATAAAGGTAACAGACTGGCCAGAACTAAAATGTAGAGAAAACACAATGAAGTCAATACAATCAAAAGGTTTGAACGTCTTTTTTCTTTGAATTAAATTCCAAAAAGCAATTTTATTTTTAATTAAGCTTCAACCGTCACAATTGAAATTAATCGAGGTAAAAAATATCAGAAAATTATTGGCTTTGGGGGAGGATTTACAGGAGCGGTTTCCCACATTTTGAAAGGTTTACCACAAGAATTGCAAGATGCAGTTTATCAGTGAGTAAAAAACTAAAATCTTTTATTTGTCATTATAACAACTTATAATCTTTAAAAGCCTTTTTATACAGTCGGAATGTGGGTGCATATTATTTTTGGTTAAATTTATATATTTTATTTCATTTTATTTTATTTTATTTTATTTTATTTTATTTTATTTTATTTTATTTTATTTTATTTTATTTTATTTTATTTGTTTCAGGTCATACTTCTCAAAGAAAGGAATTGCTTATAATATGATTCGTATGCCAATTGGAGGCTGTGACTTTGATTTGGAACCCTGGGCATACAACGAATTACCAGAAAACGATGCAAAATTGTCAAATTTCACTAAATTAAACTATCTTGACGAGAAGAAGGTAATACTTGTGTTTAAATTGACATCAATAATTTAATTAGTTGAAAAATTTACCCTTTATAATAGGTTGAACAAATTCAGCGGTTAAAATTCGTGTCAAATAAACAAGATATAAAAATTATGGGATCTGCCTGGAGCCCACCAAAATGGATGAAAACTTTAGACTCTTGGGCTGGGTTTAATTTTCTTAAGAAAGAATACTATCAAACCTGGGCTGATTACCATCTCAGGTGGGTATTTATAATTGATTTTGTCCTTCGTCTTTCCCGGGATATTTGTTATAACGCATTTTTATTAAACTGGTGCGGTGAAACACCAGTACGGTGTGACCTATTCAATTTACATTGTAATTAATTAAAACAAAAATAAAGTTTATTAAAATTCCTTGTTTTTAATTATTTTTGCATGAAATTGCGGTTAAACACACAAAGATTCATTGAACTAATGGAAGCCAACAATATCCCGATTTGGGCGATCACAACCGGCAATGAACCATTGAATGGCGTTTTTTATGCTTCTGCAATCAAATTCATGAGTCTTGGATGGACACCAGAGTTTCAAGTTAGTTTATAAATTTTGGAAAATAAATTATAAAACTTTTAACAAATTGTTTTTATTTAAAGGCAGATTGGGTGGCCGATAATTTAGGACCAACCATACGAAATTCAAAATTCAAAGATGTCAAAATTTTCAGCGGTGATGATCAAAGATATACGTTTCCACTTTGGTACAGATTGGTAAGTCAAAAATGACTTAATTTATTGACATTAATGTGGAGAATAAATAATTTTTTTTTTTAATAAAATTTTATTTAAGATGAATAATACTAGAAAAGAATCAGTTGACTATTTAGATGGATTGGCAGTACATTGGTATTGGGATAAATTTTATGGTTCAAGTTTAATTGATGAAACTCATAAACTTTTTCCTGACAAATTAATCATTAACACGGAATCTTGTTTGGACAAGGCGTCGTCAAATACAGAGGGACCCCTTTTCGGATCTTGGGAACAAGCAGAAAAATATGTCGATTCTTATTTCGAAGATCTTCAACATTCTGTCAATGGATATATCGATTGGAATATGATTTTGAATGAACAAGGTGGACCTACTTATATAGACAATTTTGTAGATAGTCCTATTGTTGCTAATGTTACAAGTAAGTTTATTAAGTATCTCTATATAAAAACATAATTCCCATGATATTAATTTTTATAATTTTAATTTGGGGTGTATTAGTTATAATTCCGGTTTGTTCCAAAATTCGGTTTTTAGAATACCCTTTTTTAAAAATTCGTTAAGTCTAAAATCCTTCAACCCAGAATTCTGTAAGACCAAAATTTTATATTTCGATTTTTTTTTTTGACAACATTGGAATAGATACACATTTATACTTGCCAACAATTTCAATTAAAATTTGTACATACTATGTGTGTAAATGTATATTTATTTGAATGAATTTTTTAAATTTAAAGAATGAAACAAATTTTTGATTCAAAATAGCTTTAACTGCGTTTAGTCTTACAAAAGTTGGCTGATTAATGCTAAGTGTTCAACTTGGTTGATTTATTTCAGTAGTATATAGAATTTTAATTATTTAAAAAACCTTTTTATAGAAATAAATTTTTATTTTGTTTTTTTTTGCTAACAGTGATTCGACTTTGATTAAATAAAAAAAATATTGGTCAGGTTTATAAAACATTTTAACAAAATTGCAATTTTGGTTTCATCGATTTTCCTAATATTTTTTTAAAGTTTCTCAAGTGACTTATACAAAATTAGGACAGATAATAAATACAACACTTAAAAACACATTATAAAGAAAATATTATTGATGTGTAAACATCTATACTGGCGGTAGGGTGAAATGAAAACGTAACGTAACGTTGTAGTCGTGATCGTGGTCGTGATCGTGATTCTGAGCTTCATGAAAATTGAGTGCGTTCAACAATATGTACGTTCAGTAACTAAACGCTGAGTATTTATATATACGAAATCGATAGGTCGAGTTCAGTTCGGGTTGAAATTTGGTTGGCTGATTAGAGGATATATTAAACCCCTATTACACGATGATTCTTCGCGTCTGACTCTATTCGAACATAATGAGTGCGAAAGAGAAAAAAGATAAGACGGAAGACCAGTTGCCCTGTGAGTCGTGGGCCAAGTTTTACGAGACTCTTTTTGACGCTTCTTTAGCATTATCCGTATTTTGTATTCTTTGCAGTCCTTTTTTTCAATTACATGACTGCTTTGAGACCAGAGCGGTTTTTCTATTTTGTTTTCCAGTTCCAGAGATTTTTGATATGTAAACATCTATACTGGCGGTAGGGTGAAAAAAAACGTTACGTATCTTGTAGTCGTGATTCTTATTTTGTAGCCGTGGTCGTGATTTTGATTCTGAGCCAGAGATTAGTCTGCTATTACACGATGCATCTAGACGCATGCGACTTTTCGAACTACGTAAATGCAAAAGAGAAAAAAAAATCGAAAAGATGAGACGGAAAAAAAGTGACCGGTGTCGCGTGGGTAAAATTTTCGGTTCAACTATTTGACGTTTCTCTTTTCTCTTGTACCGTTTTTTTACTATTCTGCTTTATGTGGTTTTGTTGTTCAAAGAGCAAATTTCGATGCAACGCACTGTTATTGATAGCCTTATAGGCTTTCCAGAATTGAGAAATTCATCTTTAAAAACAACAAAAATAAAATAAATTATTGCTTTTCTTGACTTATACTCATTTAAAGGCACACAAACTATGGAAACAAAAATAAAAACAGAAAAAGTTTTTTTATTGCTTGAGCACAGCCCAACACGAAAATGAAAAATAAAGAGAACTGTCATATTAGATTCATGACTTTGGTTTCAACGTGTAATGCTTGAAACAGCGGACGAAATAACAAAGAAGAATTCGAAGAAGGCGCATGCAACTAGATTCATCGTGTAATAGCAGACTTAGTCCCCTATTACACGATGATTCTTTGCGTCTGACTCTTTTTTCGAATTTCTCTTTGAAAATCATCCTGTGAGTCGCACGCTATTACACGATGATTCTTTGCGCCTGACGCTTTTTCGAATTTCCCTTGGAAAATCATCAAAATAAAGTTATATAAAAAGAAACGTCAAAAAGAGTCTCGGAAATCTTGGCCCACGACTCACAGGGCAACTGGTCTTCCGTCTCATCTTTTTTCTCTTTCGCACTCGTTATGTTCGAAAAGAGTCAGACGCAAAGAATCATCGTGTAATAGGGGACTTATGAATTATCCATAATCTCTGTTCTGAGCTTCACGAAAATTGAGTGCGTTCAACGCTATGTACGCTCAGTAACTAAACGCTGAGTGTTTATATACGAAATAAAAAAGTCGAGTTCAGTTTGGGTTGAAATGTGGTTGGTTGCTTAGACCATATAGTACATGGACTGCGATTTCATCATGGCTGCAGAGTTTTAACATAGAAGGCCGCCTTTTTTGGCAAATAAGACGAAATAAGGTCATTGACTGGAAAATATTTTTAAATAAAATTTTAATGATTGGCTAAGAGCCCACTGTTGGTTGTGGGTGTGAGTGATCGCAAAAATTCACTGGTATGTTTAGATAGATCTTAACTTTTTATAAGCGTGGTTGGGGCCTTTGTCGGTAAACTAAAAAACGCATTTTCCATGCATCATTACCGATTTTCAAATTTGCTTATGAAAAGTTAAGATCTATATAAAAATGCCAAAAAAAAAAATGTTTGCTATCATCCACACCCTAAATTTGATGTATGCTCTCGGTCTATGAGGCATTCGGACGAATGTTGATGTTTACACATCTTAACCGTGAGTCCCGGCACTCACACTTTTTTTTTTCTTAAAACAATTTTAGGTGTGTTCCTTTACTTTGAAATTCTGTGTATTTGCGTGAATTTCTACAACACAGAACAAGTCTATGTCACATTTACAAAATTTTTCAGGAGAGCGTGTTTAAACTTAAAAACGTTATAACTCCAGAACGTTTAAATGAAATGCATTGGCATAAAAATCTAATACATTATTTTTTTAAGCTGAATAAGGTCTATTGTTGAATTTAACAAATTTATTATTTCTGGTGATTTTTGGGCATATGGGATCATTGAGCACAAGTCCGTAAAATACTGACTTTCGACATAATGATTATATTGCATTACTAAAATTCTGAAGGAACTACTATACCTACGTAGGTATATGGTTATAATACAGAAATGCGCGGAACACAACAAGTTTTCTTATGACGTAAAAAAAGCTTTATTTGAATTTTTGGACTCAGACTAGTTCTGCATTGTATAGTGACGATTTTATTTATTTGTTTTTATATCACACAAATCTAGTGTTTCAAATAAAAGAAACACAGTTTTTATAATTTTATCAAAGCCAAGTTCTGGCACTATACCCTTATTACAGGAACAAACTCAGGCGATTTTCGATCCCCCTCTAACTTCAATACCTATATAAAGTCAGGAACATCAAATTCGGAATATTTGGTACTTGGTAGGCTATAGCCAAGCACAGGCGCCTCACCAAATTTCAACCCCTTCGACCTTCATGTTCCCAACATTTAGGATTTAAAAAATCGCGAAAACCGTAACTGACTGGTTCACTGACAGATCCACAAAATTATGGCAAGTTTTCATTTTATTACTCACAATTCAAAGCATTTTGAAAACTTGACCAGTGAACAGCCAAATTTTAGTCATTAAAAAAATAAATTTCTCTCATAATTTGGAGTTGTTTCAATATTACTCTACTTTAAATATATGTATTTGATATTAAACCTTTATAAAGTAAAAACTTGGCGTATTTTAGACCTCACTACTTTTTACGGCTGACTTGTTGCGTGTAGGTTTTTGTATAAAAGAACTTGGCTCTCTTTTTAACATTTATGTTTTTGGTTTGATAAATAAATTCAAAAAGTTTGACCTTTTATCAATTTTAATTAAAATATGAACATTGAACATATTTGGAAGCTTCTACATATTCTTTATAAGATTTCAAATTGTAAACTGGGTATACAAACCAAGAATTGTAGGTATTTATTTTATAAAGAATGCAGAATTGGGATGCCATACATGTGGCATAAAATATTTTATTGCTGTCGAACTTACGGATTTAATTTCAAACAAGTATATAACAGGCTGGATTCTGGATTTTATTGTTTCTCGATGATTAAAGCTTACACACAAATGTTGCGTTCCTAATAATCTTCACTTAAAATTGTAATTTGAAAATAAATTATTTATCCATCTAAAAAATGTTCTCTTCTTGTAAATATTCCCAGGTGGCCAAGAAATATACAAACAACCAATTTACTATGCCATTGGACATTTTTCAAAATTTATTCCCGAAGGATCAATAAGGATAGATACTAAATATAAATCGAATACAAACATTGTGACTGCTGCATTTGAACGTCCCGATAGAACCATTACTTGTATCTTCTTCAATAGGTAAGTCATAAATTATAATTTTCTTTATAAATGTATACAACCTAAGATACTATACTCGTCTATACCTATCCTGCAACATCAACGACCAAATTGTGTATAATTTACGAGCGCGACACGTTGTTCTTAAAGCATCTTTAAGTACCTCCTCAGAGCAAATTTATATCCGAAATGGCTGACTTAGCTGAATTCATAAAAATTGCATAAAATCGTTGGTGGGAATAAATTAATTGCTTTATTAGCCCACCGTGTTTTGTCGCTGTTGGTTTCGCAGCACTGCGCCATCATCGCTGTCGTTTGCCGTCATCGAGTCGTCGTGCGATCAAAAAATTTGCCCGATCGTGTTGCGATGTATCTTCATCTTGTTGCAATTTAAATTTTAGAATAAATGCATATTTGTAAATTTTTCATTGGTTTAACAAAATTTTCAGTGCGCAAGATAAAGCAGTCGTAACTCTGGCCGATAGTATCCGAGGCAACATTCAGATCACTATTCCACCAAAATCATTGCACACAATTGAGTACAATTAGGATAATTGTGAGGGAGGAGGAGGAGTCTGGGTGGAAGAGGCAGAGGACCATTGAGATACATATATGCATTAATTGAATTTATTTTTAAGACTTGCAACAAAGTAACATGCGGGATGAATTTGATGTTGTACAATATAAATGAAGATTATGGTTGGTTTCCTCACGAAAAGTGAACATACTTTATGATCGGCTAAATTAAAATTAATTGCATCATAAAAATGTAAATTTATTCACTGCTTAAATATTCAATTAAAATTCTGATTTACTTTCTTTTTTGCTGTGTTTTTCAATTAATGTTTCAAAAATTTATACGGCTGCACATTTCCTTAGAATAAGGTAAGATCCTCACTATATGTTAACTGATGATACCAAGTGAGATCGTTGGGACGGACTACAGAATTAAAAGAAAAACTGTGTCCTACTATTATGCAATATTTTACTCGACAAATTAAAAAAAAAACGAAAATCAATTATGAACAGGATGACGGAAAACCTGGTTTAATGCAGAGGTTTTTCGATATTTCAAAAAACGACCGTTGATCAAAAACAGTTTTGATTCGATATGGACAAGTTTCTAAATTCTGAATGGTCAAGGCCTAGGACACCCTGTAAATATAAAAATTTTCTTTTGTGCTAAGAAATACCTTAGAATTTTCAACAGTTCGAACTCTCAAAAAAACTTTTACGAATCGCATTTTTGGTATTCAGCATACCAAAATCTGTTTTGAATCATTAAACAATTATAAAGACAACAAATTTTTGTGACAAATATAAGAAAATAATATTTAAATACATACCTATGTATGACATAGGCAAATAAGCGAATTAAAATAAAATAAATTTTTTTGACGAACGTTGGAGCTAAGGAGTGAAACGTAGTCCCTTTGGTCATCTTGATTGTTCGATAGCTAGGATTTTTGCATTTAACGGGTCATTCATTTCGTAGTTTCAAGTTGGTTGCGCTGGCATTTGATACCTGTCAAACTCAGCTGTCATTTGAAGTGTCATAATATTAGTTGAATGTTTGCCATTTACGATAATGGATTGCTTAACAAAAATTACTACAAAAGTAGTGATTCAAACTTAGCCATCTTGTCGCGCTTTACGCGATGATTATGGTCGTCATAATCGACCGACTACGCAAGCAATCGGTAAAATTGTGAAGAAATTTGAAGAGATTGGAAGCGTTACTGATGTCGTAAGGCCTGTGCATCATCGTAATGCACGCTCAGTTGAAAATATTGGTGCTGATGCAAGTGCAAGTGTTGCTGATGATCCGAATTTATCGATTTCCCGGCGTTCGCAGCAATGGTGGAATGATAACCGATTATTTTTTGGGCGGCGATTGAAAATCACGACTTGGACGATATTTAGTTCCAACAAGACGGGACAACAAGCCACACAACATGACTGCAATTTTGGCTTTATTGCGTAAAGAAATTTCTTGGTCGCATATAATTTTACGTTTTGGCGACGTCAATTGGCCACCAAGATCATGCGATTTGACACCGTTAGATTTTTTTCTGTGGAGCTACGCAAAAGACCGTATTCACGCGAATAATCCCCGAACTCTAGGCGCTAGGGCCGATGATTCCACCCGGGTAATCATCTACCCGGGTACCCGGTTACCCGGGTTGCTCCTACCCGTGTAGTAAATTACCCGGTAATCGGGTATTCGGGTATAATTGGTAGTACCCGGGCAGATGATTACCCGAGTGGAATCATTAGCCCTAATTCAATGTCTCCAACATCTTGATGAAACATAAAATTAATTAGTTCCGCCATTTGTAAGGCTGTGCTTCGCACCCAGTTCCTATTTTTGCTTTCTTTTTTTTTTTTGCTGTACCCGGTTAATCGGGTAATCGGGTAGTCGGGTACCCGGGTACTCGGGTATCCGGGGTACTCGGGTTTCCGGGTATCATCAGCCCTACTAGACGCATTAAAAACCAACATTAATCAAGTTAAGGCCGGGATACCGCCTGAAATGTGCGAAAAAGTGGTTAAAAATTACATCAAAATAATCGCATGCTGCGAATCTTCCCGAGGCGGCCATTTGAATGATATTGTTTTTCACACTTAATGGCAAAGTCCAAACTTTATAATTAAATTAAATGTTCATCAAAAATGTATCGCTGTGTGTGTTTTATTTAGCTTTACTTTGTAAACCGAAAAATGAATGACCCTTTATAAACTCATGCTATAATTGCATTGGATTGGATCTCGAGTTGTCGCCAGCATAAATACAAACTTCAGTTCCAAAAATATACAAATTTTAAAATTTATATTTCAATTAATTTGTCAGTAATTAAATTTTTGTTTAAAAAAATTGATGACAACAGATTTTGGTTCTGTTTGTTTGCATATTTCGTTTTCGAAGTTCCATAACAGAATTTTATGAATGATCTAACTTCTGAATAACAATCTAATCTTTGATCGTGAAAATTTTTTAAAAAGCAGAATAACAGATGTATCAAAATATGCTTAAATAATGTTAAAAAATTCTCCTATATAAAAACAACCTGTGGTTAACAAGTCAGCCGTGATAAGTGATGAGATCTTAAAGTACGCCAAGTTCTAAGTTTATGAGGTTTTAATATAAAATAATAACTATAGATTAACCCACAGCGTAATATCGAAACAACTCTAAATTGTGAGAAAAATCGATTAATGACTAAAAAGTAAAGTTTTCAAACCCTTTTAAATTGAGTGTAATAGGGTAATAAAAAGAAAAGTTTCCAAGTTTAACAACTTTACTCAGTAACCGTTAAATAACAAATTTTTCACATTTATTTATCAAGTTATTTCGATTTTATTCTACTACATTTGGTACTACCGTGCACTTTGGTATAAAGCCATTAAATCAGAAACTTATCTAATTTTTCGTTGCTTAAAATTGAACGAAAAAATAAAAACTTCTATAAAAATTCTCATTTCTCATGTTTTTTTTTTATCTCCCATGTGTTACAGGATCAGTTGTAACAAACTACACTCTTATGAAAAAGTAATCTTTTTTTTCCCATAGAATCGCTATGTCACATCTGCACCTCTCATTAATGACATAACATAAAAACACTCTTATCTTTATCACCCTTTATTATCACTTAAATGGAAAATCAGAATTATTCATTTACTACATCCCTTTCGTTCTGTCATCATAAAACTTGAAGCGTGTTAGCACTTAGTATATAGCTAATCAAGAATGGTGCAGATCCCTCTCATCCTTTTGATCAGATCTTGAAACAAAAACCAAGCCACTCGACGGTGATACTCATTTCTGTCAGCAGTTTTGTATATATCAATACCTATTTTAGATCCTATGTACATATAAAGAATCCAATTACGTCAACGAGCCACCCTAATTTGGATCTTAAACGATTGTGATTTACACGCCAACACCGCCGCCGCCGCCACCACTGGGTGCTGCTGTATCCGCACATGCCACATGTTGTTCTGAAACTGAAGAATGTAATTCAGACTGACAGTTAAGTAAACATCGTGACTTTAAGGCGGTACTTCTATTTCAAGCATAAAATTGCTATCAAATTTCGAATAAGAAAGACATCACTTTCGTTGCATATTGCAACCCTGCGTCATTTTATATACTTACTGCAGAGTGGTGATAGGCTCTTTGGCTGAGAAACATCATCCGGATATTACCACTTAAGTGTGTCATGTTACACAACACATTAGAAGCTGCAAGAGGATAAGATTAACAACTGCTATAGATTTGTTTTGGATATAGCAATCCTTGGGGAATAATGATTCGAATGACTATATAGATTTGTATAAAAATAGCCAAGAGATCTACGTTCAATTTGGTGGTAGAATTTAGTTTTATTAAAATCTTTACCGATAAACTGTTTTTGTTTGCTAGTTTCACACCGACGTACATATATGTTGGAACTTCCTAATTTGATGCAAAGTCATGAGTTCCATAAGTCAAAAGAAAAAATGGTGACAAAGTCATGAGTTTCTAAACGCATCCCAAATGTCAGCGTTGCGCATTAACTTAAATGCGCATGAATATGGCTGTTTGGCAATTTTTTTGTTCAACAAATTTACCAAAGCGAAATTTTTTTCTCCCATGGTTTTTGACAGCAAATTTTGAAAATTTGAGCAAATTCACAAGAAATTTCATGTTAATAAACAGGCCTAATAGAACTTCTCTTCGCTTAGTCTCCTTTCACACGAGGAAACTGAGTTTCCAAGAGATTTTTAAGGAAATTAAAAGAAAACGTCAAAAAAATCTCCGGAAACTTGTTTCCTCATGTGAAAGGGGACTTACTTGCCCGAAACTGCCAGATTCTACTCAAATCTACGGTAACTAATTAAGGGGTATTCAATATTCATGCAACGTCGGAAAAGTATCTTAAACGTCGTAAAAGAAATGTCAAAATTTGTATGGGAAGCCAACAAATCTTAAACTTTAAGACACCAATTTGTGTGTTAAACGATATGGTAAACATCATAAACATGGTAAACCTTAGAAGAAGAAATAGAGGAATGAGCATATCGAGGAAAAAGTGAGGTTTTTTTCAAAATAGTTTGAGTTACACTACACAAATGCATTCACACATGCACCTATGTGTTGATCACAACAATAAATATACTTACTGTGCGTCTAATAACTCAAGAATTAATAGATCATTGAAAGCAATTTGTTCATACAATTGTATAAATTTACTTTTTTGGCATTTTTAAATTGCGGATGACAAATTTTACGCATGTTAAAATTCAATAAAAAATTTTAAGCTGTTTGACGTTTAACGAACAGCTGATTTGTTTACCATATATGGTCTGTTTGGTAACGTGAAATTTCTTGCGAATTTGCACAAATTTTCACAAAATTTCACAAATTGCTGTCAAAACCCATACAAAAACTCAGTTTTTGGGAAATTTGTTGAAAAAAAAGTAACCAAACATATCGTTTACCACATTTACGCAAAATGTTTTTTGGTGCGTTCATGAAACGTGTGGCGGAAACTTCACGATTTTACTACATCGTAAACCCCTTTCGTGTTTATATTTTGATGCTTTTTCAGGGTGGGTGAAGCCTGAAAAAAAAACCAGTTCATTTTCGTACCCCAGCGCAGTTTGTTCAAGTTCAAACAAAATGAAAGGTAAACTCGAATCTCGAAATCATCTATAATAAAATGAACTTATACATTCAAAATAATACAAAAATTAAATCATCTTTCTAGGAATAAAAAAAATAAAAACATATTTTTTTTTCTTCAAATAACCAAAATATGTAAAAACAAGACAAAATTCATGACACGCTCAATTAAATTCGCTAAACAAATTACGCATAAATGAAGGAAATGAATGATCGCTTCATTTTCTCACTCGTGCGAGTGCAACGTCAGTATATGAATGAATGAGTGCCTGGTCCATGCTTGGATGCAAAATGCATTCAAGATTTCCGGGTGCGTACTCTAAAAATAGTGCAGGATTTCAGAGGGAATTGGATTACCTATTTGTAGTTTTTTTTTTTTTTTTAGGACGTACATAATGTGAAGGTTCGTCGGAAATGATTTATTGGTTTCCGTTTCAATTCATCTTGTATACAGTTTTTATTTTTCTATAAGAAGTTGTGTTGTTTTCATTTTAAGTTTTGTTCGTATATGTATTATGTTTGTCGATAATTATGATACATTAATCTCAATTAAATGGACAACATTTTTGAATGTTCAACAATTTGTTTTTAATACGACAGCTATAAGTTTGTTTAGACGTTAAAGTGAAAAATATCACTTTTTTCTCAACGTTAGGATAGAAAAATTAATAATTATGACAGCGAAGAATTGTGATTGAAAACGACTGAATAAAGAGGAAGAATTTATGAGCATACCAGATATAAATTTTCTTAAAATAAGTCAAATTCAAAATACGTCTGAAAAAAATCAAAATACCCCAAATATTAAAATTTTATTTAACAATTATTAAAAGTTTTACGATTTTTAATTTAAAAATATCGAATTTCGCGCGAAATGAACTTTGAAATTTATAAAATAATTTGTTTTTAATATTTTGAAGTAAGTGGTTAGAAAATTGTGATTAGCCTCAATTTTGCATGACTTCTCATGATTTAATGAAAAAACATGGGAAAAATCAAACATTTTTTAAGTCTTATTTCGTTTTTGAAAATCTCATGAAGTAAGGGGTGATTTTTTAGAGGCGGAACACTTAAAATTGGCAATGCAATTTTCTGTGACAGCCTATTTGACAGTTCTTAGTTGTTTTGAGGTTAGTTTGGTTTGGTTCATGTCATGAATATACTCACGCCGTACTTTGGGGCAAATTTAGTTTTTGGTTGCAAAAATCACCTCTTAAACGAATAAAGATATTATAGTAATAATTTTTTCTTCAACTTGAAGGAAATTTTCAAGGCTATAAATTTATGAATATTAAGAAAAATTATTTACAGGGTGTTTCAGAATCTTCTGCTGAAATACGACTTTCTCTCCATAGGAAATGGACTTAATATTTTACCTCAAAAATTGTCAATAGTAAATAAATGAAGTAAAAACAGTTGCTTCGCATTATAGTGCAAATATATTATTTCAGTGGTACATTTTAAGTTAAGCTATGAAGGAAGTATTCAAACAGCCAACAGGTTTAGAGCTATGAAACTGATAACATTTAAAAAATACTTTACAGGGTGTTCCAGAATTTCATGTTTAAAAAAATTCATCTAAAGGGGTAAAAAAAGTATTTTAATATAAAATAAAATTCAAATGTTAATGTTTGTATTAACTGCAAACTAATTCAAGCAAAATAGTGGGAGGAACACAAAAGAACCATTTAAAAAAGCATTTTTTTATTAAGTGACACATAAACATAACAAAATTCAATAATAAATTTTAAGTTTAATAATAAATAAAGAAATAAAATATAACAAAAGAAAACTAGATTTCACAATTTTTGTATCATAATATTATTATGAAGAGGATTGGGGGCTGCCAAAGATATGACTATAAGAACTGTAATTTTTTTAGCTGTAAAGTAAAAGTTATTGATATATAAGTACATAAATATTTACAAACCCCTTTTTGATTTTAACGCTTAAACAAAAACATATGTATTAAACAAAAATGTAAAAAAAAATTGGAAACAAATGTGAAAAAAATTGACTTACATTAACCAAATCTCTCTAGCTCAAAGAATTGCAAATAATTGCAGCTGAGCTTTTAGGTGAGTGTTCAGAAATACATTTATTTTAAATTTGCGTTAAGTTTAGACCAAAGAGCTTTTTTTCAAACTCAACATAAAGTCAAAAAAGTTAGCACACTTTTGTCTTCACAATATGTCTTCAAAAGAACACTAAATTTTAATAACTTAAAATTTGAAAAAAAAAAAAATAGGTCTTATTTAAAATAAAAACTATCATATATTATGTATACCAAGAAAATTAAAAAAAAAATGTGTTCTTAACCAGTATACCAAATTTAAACTAATTTCAACTAGCAGAACCCAAACGAAAATATCAGAAAAAATCAATTTTTCATTTATACAAAATCTAACCTAACTTTAACCGTCATATTATTCACTCGATAAATCCAGATTAAATCTTAAATCCAGATGTAAATCATACAAATTCAATATAAATACATCCAGATTTAAATTTTAATCTGAATTTATGGAGTGAATAATTTGGGCCTAACTGACTCTACTAATCATTCCAACTTTATAATTTTTACAATTTCTTGAGGTCCAAGCAAGCACTTTTACAAAAAGTCGCCACAGTGCGCCGGGGAAACGTTTGCAAATTTTTTTAATTTGTTTTGAAAAACACGGTTCAATTTATTCCGAGAAACGTCTTACATGCATTTAATGGCGCTCATAATCGTCCATCAGAGCGATTTATTGGAAAAAAAAACTATGGATCGTTTTCGGTCTGATAGTTTTGGAACTACGCACAATTAATGTAAGTTTAAAACTTTCATGCGCATATATGGAACCGCGGATCCCAGAAGCTTTGCATACATTTTACTTTACATGGGTTTGACATTTCGGAACGCATTTTATACAACTTAAAAAAAAAAGAGCGGTTATATATATTAGATGTCGTTTCAGTAAAGCGTATGTATGAAGATTTTTTTTTATAATACAAATTATATATACTACTGAAATAAATCAGCCAACAAGAACCCTTAGCACTATATTTAATTGGTGTCCTTTCAGTAAAACGACAACATACTGTAATAAGGGTTAATAAAAAACCAATTATTTACAAAAAAAACAAGGATATCTAATAGAAAATTAAACTTACTTCGTTGGAAACTTCATATTTTCGTTTCGCTTTCAGTTTAAACGTCAAATTGTCAAAAGAAAGCATCCAAAAAAAGTTGGATGAGTTTGCTGCTCAGTTAAAGCGCATATCACTGACGTTTGGGATGTGTTAAGAAACTCATGAATTTGTCACATTTTTGACTTTTGACTTTCGGAACTAATGCATCAAATACGCATCTGATGCGTTTTGGAACTCAGCCTTACTCTAAAAGCAATATTTTTTTTGTCACGCAAAATTAACTCCAGACCAGGTTTAACATTTGTAAAAACACCTCTATATAAAACGTTAAGAAGACACGTAGATGAAGTAAAATTTTAATTTACAAAATGAAGTGCTAAAATAATACGAAGTATATAAAACTGAAAATAACGTCATTATTATTATTTATTGTATTATTCGTACTAGAATGTCAGTTTATTAGACTTGACCAATCCTTATTTCGTCAATTTCATTGAATTTCTGAACAACAACAACAACTTAAAGGTGCTACCACCAATTGTATACGAATTAATTTATAATTCGTTTTAATTAATTATTTGGCTGGAGATATAGCTATTTCAAGGGGTGCCAAGCCCGATCATCAGTCTCCTTATTAGTGGTGCTGAGATTTAATCCAATTTTATTTAAAAAACTTCCTACATGCACACCATAGGGATCGAACCTACGCATATCAGATTACTCAGTCTTAGATGTCGTATGCACTACGCATTCCACCGCTTAAGACCACTGACGTCACAGGTCGAGATTTGTTGTTTGTTTGTTTATCAAATGCATTTGGAGCATCAGCATTTTTCTAAGCGCCTTGAAGTATGCTGTCTTGTTCCGCCTCCATTTTTCTCCATACCTTATTTCGATAGACTACAATTCGTAGTACGTATCAAAGGGGGAGAGGTAACCTCATTTTAAAAACTTTTTAATTTTTTTATTAACTAGAACTTTATGTTTAAACAACCTGACATCTTCTTTAATTAACAACAATATTATCAAAATAGTGCCTTGTAAATAAAAGCACCAATATATTATTATTGAAATTGTCTACAACTTTATATAAGAAAATGTGCCTTTTAAATTTAAAAAAAAACTTCGTAAATTTGTACTTACCTTTTTGTGTATAAGCTAAGTTATGGGCAAAAAAATACAGCATAGAAAGGATTTTTTAAAGAATAGGAAATATTACACAAAAAATTATACCCCCCCTCCTCTCCTGAAAGAAATTCTGTATCCACACTTTGTTTGAACTGAGTGTATAGATTACAACAAATAATCATAATCCAGAAAGACTAATGCGATAATGTTTTTTAATGAATTTGTTTAAAGGTTTCTTCAAAAAATTTGGGACATTTTCTTACTAATTTAGATATTGTTTTAGGTCGATTATATTCACTGAAAGTTGAACTTTAGATCTTCAACTGGAGAGCTGAGAAAATAATTAGTGAATAAAAAGAAATTTCAACTTTCGTCTCAACTCTCAACTCAAAGTTTGCCTCAAATTGAGAAATACTGAATAAAATGGCCCTTTATGTTTTATCAATAAATTGAATGTGAATATTTCGACAATTAATAATTTGCGACCAAAATTTACTGTTAAACACCTTCTGGCTGGCTCAACAAGTTTAATGAAAATGAAAATATACAAATTATGCGATTAGCGATTGACTTTACGTTTGATTAGATAATGAAGCCTTACATTGTAGATTTCAAGGGTTAACAATAATTTGTTATCAAAAGATTATGATAAGCCACTAATCGAAGTTCTTAAACGGTTTTGAGGTATGTATTTAAAAATTAATTATATATCAGTAACAACAAATGAGTGACTGCTTCCGCACCTACAATTCCGAGTGAAACTTTCTGCAGAAATCAAAAAATCAATGAACATGAATATTAGACAGCTGAGCACCGAACTAGCAAAAAATGCTGAAGATATCTTAGGAGAAAGACCGGAAAACTTGCTCGAAGATATAAAAGCGCTTCGATCTTGGATAGAAAAGCAGCCACATTTGATTTCTCGACAAGATGATCAATTTATTGCAACATTTCTTCGAGTATGTAAATTCCGACTTGAAGAAAGTAAAAGACGAATTGAAGCTTATTTAACGTGTAAAACTTATTACCCAGAATTGTTTGGCATTCGTCTTGTTGACTCAAAAATCTTAGATATTGTTCGAAGTGGGTAAGGAAATTAAAATTATAACTAACTTTCGTTCTTGAATTTCATAAGCTGATTTCATCTTCCATATAGATTTATTTGTAAGCTACCAAATCCACATCCAATTAACGGCTCAAGAATTGTCATTGCAAAGTTTGCTCACTTCGATCCTCAAAAGTATAAATTACGTGATTTTTTCAAAGTCAATTTTATGTTGTATGAACTTCTGGCTTTTAAAGATGACATTACTGGTGTTAACGGGTTGGAACAGATTATCGATTTAAAGAACTGTACTTTTCAACAGACTCTTTATGTTGAACCAATGGATTTGAAGAAAGTCTACAACTACCAAGAACAATGTGTTCCACTTCGTCTGCTAAGGGTTCATGTTATAAACTTAAGGCGAGAATTGCAAGGAGTCTATAAGGTGGCTAAGGGAATTCTGCCATCAGAGATGCCATTTGAGGTTATTTTAATTTTAAATGTTAAAAATAAACTAACTTATTTTTTTTTGTTGATAGATCTTGATTCATGAGAAAGAAGAAGATTTATTCAACTACATACCTTGTGAGTCTTTACCAGCCGAATATGGAGGCAATAATGGAAACAAACCCGATTTAATTGAAGAAATGGAGAAAACCTTTCAGGATCATGTAGAATATTTTGAAAAAGATGCTCTTCTAGGAACAAATGAGAAACTTCGATGTGAACCATATTTAAATCTTCAAACAGATTTCGGAGTTGATGGAAGTTTTAGAAAATTAGAAGTAGACTGAAGATTAAAATATATAATTTATTTATAATTCAATGTTTAAGCTAAAAATTTACATAAATAATTAATTTTATAAAATTACATTCTTTTTTTATTCTATGGAAAATTGTATTCTTATTCTTATATAAACTATAAATTAACATGGGAGATATTATTCTTAAATTTAAAGACAAAACATTTTTTGTAAACAACCAAAAAATAAGAATTATGTGTTTATATTATTTATATTTAAATTTCAAATTGTTTTCTTTATGTATTGTATAACATTGTATCCTATTTAACTTAAATTAAAATAAATAATAATTTTGAGAATTTAATTTTTGTTCTTAAAAAATGCACAATTTGTATAATTTTATCATTGCTTAGGTTGTACACTTTTGAGCGAAAGATTGATTAAGTGAGGCTGAAGATGATGAAGATGATGATGATGATGCACTGCTACTAGATGATATATTTTTATTTATACTTTGAACTATCAAATTCAAACATTCTAGACTAGATCCGTTCGCTGAAGAAGTTGAATCAAATTCTAGAAAGAAAATTTAAAAAAAAATATTTAAAATAACCAGAATACAACTGAACAAAGAAAAATTGAAAAAAAAGACTTTATAAGGTAATTGTGGAAAATGTATTTCTGGCAATTCCCTATTTATTACTATTTTATACTGCACTATGATTTACAATTATGTTGGTACACTTGCATTATATAATTTCCTTATACTTGAATTTAGACTCGGTTGCCTTTTCATTATAAGATAATTTCCAACAGTATTTCTTGTAAATTTTGTAGACCATAAAATTATCTTAGCTCATGAGGTCTAAGTCTAAGCTCAAAACCACACTGAAAAGTATAATAGAGCTCACGGAGATATATGTCTGATTAAAAATAATAGCGTGGTCTTGGTAATGAAAAAAAAATATAGCGTAGTCACAAGTCAAAGTACACATTTTACAATAGAAAATTTTATTTTAGTCGTGTTTGAAGAATTTAAAAACTTAAAAAAAATATTTTATTACAAAGTTTTGTTGAAACAACTAACAGTTTCTATAGGTTCAAGTCAAACCTTATCAGTCTTCCCTTAATTTAAAACTATATTAAGCTGAATCTGTTGAAATCTTAAAAATACCTGGCAACCCTGCTTTTAAGCTATGTGCATAACATCTGCATCTGCGGTTTTTTGACTTGCGCAGCAAATGATTTTGATTATATAAAATTCCACTGCATTCACCACATTATTTCACATCTAGTAAATACAAGTTGAGGAGGAAGAACTTCTGGATTTTTTCTTAAAACTTACATGTCTACAGGTGTTGGTGAAGACATATTTTTATTTTCAATCAATGTATCATCGTCTTCTTCGGCGACTCCATTCAGTGCGTGAGCCAGACAAGCCACGAGTCGTTTAAGACTAAAAAATTTTAAACCCACGAGCAGCTTCAACCATATAAGGGGGGCTACATCCATGAGAAATAAGAAATTTGGGCGAACTTGAAAAATGCATAGAGAGCCCAAAAACATATTTTCAAAAACACAGAAAAAATAATGAAAAATCGCCCAAAGATGAAAATAGCAAATGTATTTTGATGTATAATAAATGAACAAATCTAAATGGGACATAAGACCCAAAAAATCACCCAAAAAACAAAAATGAAAAATCGTCCAAAAATAAATGAAGAATCGCTCAAATCGATTTTTGGGTGATTTTTCATTATTACATTTTGGAAGATCTTGCGTTTTTTATTGTTTTAATAGAACAATAAAAATTGGGCGATTTTTCATTTTAATTTTTGGGCGATCTTGCCTTCATTTTTTGGGTCTTCTTTCATTAACCCAATAATTTTGGACGATTTCTCATTTTTAGGTTTTGGGCGATTTTTCAATCAATTTAGCTTCAAAAGAAAAGCTATAATGGTGCTCTGCGAATTTTTGTTCGTAATTTGAAGTTTGTCTTTTCCAGAAATGTATCTTGTATCTACTTTATAAATTCGCTAGCGACGGATTATACAGGTCGGCCGCTATAATCGTGGAATCACTGGACGTACACTTTACCTTAAGAAAATTTCTCAAGGAATGCATGTTTAATTTATATAAAGGGATATCGTAAGCAAGAAAAGCTTCACAGGAATCCACACAAAATGTATTCTCTGTATTGGGACATTCAATCAGTTGCTGACTGCTAAGACAAAACCGCAGACCTTAGTTCACAAAGTCGTGCGTACTTTTTACTGTTCAGATGTTGATTTACTTATGATTTTTTTCGTAGACAACCCCTTTATTGCACACTTTACAAAGCAGTACTTTTCCGTCAGTTTTAAATACCTACATACATCTAGATCTAAATTATTTGAGACATATTAACTGTCACAATTTAGCAGTCGCTGATATCTTTTCTTTCGAAATTTTCTAAACAAAATACCTATTGAAATAAATTCTTACATTATAGACAAACAAAATTTTATAAAACGTTTACTGTTTCTTACTCCATATTGAAATTTATTTTGATTATAGGTGTGGTTTATTTATTGCTGCATAGCCAGAGCAGCAAAATTTTCCTTGGCAAAAAAAAGAACAATTTCGTGAAAAAGAAATCAGTAAAAAAAAAAGATGGCTGTGCTGCCGATAGAACTTTGAATTATTGAAATGAACGTATAGAGTGAGTAATCGTTTTATTCAGACTTGTACTACGCTGGCTATGCAGCAATGAATAAAACACACCTTAGGTAAATCTATAGAGCAAAAAGCACGGGATGGGAATGACATTAGAACAACATGACAGTTGTAATTGTGTTAAGTGCTGCCAAGTAGATACTTCTATTGAAGTTGGAATTAAAATTTTTAAGGTGCATGTTGTTATCTTTCAACAAAGTAGGTAACACGAAAAATAGCTTTGCCAAAAAAGCCAAAAAAATGCATTTATATAGTCAACGTTTTTTCTGGCAGACGGTAATCTCGCCATGTCCATAAATTAACATTATAATATTGTTTAAGAAATAAAAAATAATAATAATATTGCTGAATAAATAAAATGACATTTTAAATGAAATTTCCTGATTCGAAAAACTTTCTTATTCGTTTGTTTCCACGTTTATCAAAAAAAATTTATTAAGTGCCAGTTAAAGCTATCATTGAATACCATTATTGGAAATTTAAATTTTTAGTTTTGAGCCACTTAAAAAGGGAATGATTATTTTGATGCCAACGTAAAGTTTATGACTTAATTATTAATTCTTTCCAAACAAAATTTTTGAACAACCTTCACCACAAAATGATTTTTAAAATTTCATGAACCATTCATATAAAGTATATAGTTCAATCATTGAAATACTAAAATAAAATCATTTCACCTAGAAGGTTGGGCCAAAGTGAAATTATTTTTGGAAAAAAATAATAATCCTGTCATAATCTTTATGTTGGCATCAAAATAATCACTGATTTCGATTTTTAAGTGCCTCAAAACTTCAAATTAAAATTTCCAATGATACCAATGATACTGACGCCTTAATATAGAAACTCTTGCTCTTGTAATTATTTATTAAATAATTCAAATAAAAAAAGCGCTTCACGTAATATATTTATGTCAGACCGATAATTTATAATATATATTTTGTAAAAAACAGGAAAAAATTCCAGAAAAATTGGGGTTTTTTGAATCGAATCCAAAAATATAAATCTGCAAGAAGTAATTTCAAACAGTTTTTTCTCGTCGTTTGATAAAAAGTGCATCATACCTGATATTGGAGTGTATCTGTCCGATTCCTTGTTGAAGTGCTGCAGTTTCTCACGGAAATACGAATCTGTGTATGAATTCTATAAATAAATCAAATAAAAAAAATAAAAAAAATTAGTTTTCATTAATAACCAACGAATACCTTCAAAACATTCAAATTAAAGCATCTAATTAAAATCTAACGCAACGTTTTGTATGTATGATGCTCTGTGTTAATTTTGTTGGTTTGTTGCCAAAAAAATATTCTTTTATTTTATAGCGAACACAAAAGTAGTTTTTTGTCATTGTCTTTTCTGACAATATGCTTCCTATTATAAAATTATTCTAACTTGGTTCAGATAAAAAGCCAAAGCAGAACACAGTGACACAAAAGAATTTCCATTCTCAAATCACTATACGAGCCCAATTAAAATGCACTGAACCGTGCTGTTTCCCAGTATATATAGATATACAACACACTGAATCAGAATGATCTATACACTCTTATTAGTAATTAAATTAATTTGCAGGAATTACTGAAATTCACCGCGGCCGCATCAGACATTCCCAGACGACGCAATCACTCGAAAAGTGACCATGGACTATAGTAGAGAGGAGGAATAGGAATCGCATTCACTGATCCATCCGTACGGCAGTGTCGAACATATACGTACATATCTGCCATGCAATATACACTGTGATATATAGAGAAACACTTTCCCAGGATCCATTTATCACCACAGCATGACACTTTATCATTTTTACTCAGCGAAACGTTTTGTTTTTTATTTTGTCTTCCTTAGTTCAGCAGCTCTCATCGGCTTTGGATTTTGATTCTGGGAGGTTTCCACCATTACCGAGTGCACTAGGGCACTTAGCACTTTGTAATGATCATGCGGAACATGCGACTTCTGCTGGATTTCGATGTGAGGAAAGGATGCACGAGCATTAAAGTATTACCAAAGTAAGGTACTTTGGGAAATATTTACTGTACATGTGCTGCAAACTATGCAATGCTTGCCATGATAATATGGTATACTTGGGACGCACAATGTTATTGCATGAACTCATAAATCTTGATATGGTCGGCGGCACATATGGAGGATTAAGAATGTGTGTATGATGTCGTCGTGATGTCTTAATTCCTTTAAAATGAACTTCAACACGATTATCATAATATATTTTAAAATATATGAAAGTATTGAGGCTTAATAACTTTATCAACATAGATATTTATGTATTCACCAAAAATACAAATAACATGTATTGCCACTCCATTAATTGAAAAGAAGTGAAAGTATCAAGAGATGTACTCCTAAATTGTATATCAACAGCTTGGTGTCGACGAGAAAGCGGAGCTCTGAGCGAAAAGAATCAACAAAATTGAGGAACACAAAATGAAAATCTGGCTATTAATTGTAAATTTTTCTAATTTAACCATTTAAAAAAAAAATTCATCAAAAAAGTACATTCAGAAAAAATATCACGTAAAACTAACCAAACATTAATTATCAGTTATAATGTGGTATTTTTTTAACATGGTTGATCTTGTTAAATAATTATCAGGATATCAGATTTTAACTTCACATTTTAAATCAACACATGTTTATTATATAAAATCTACATTACACCTTATTAGCTTAACACCATCTAAAAAAAAAATATTCCTGTTAAAAAAAACATGGAAATCATGTTAAATTAACATCACCTTCTATATTGAACTGACAATACTTGCTAGTATAATTAACAGGTTTTAAGGTTTAATAAAACCAGAAGCCGTGTAAAGTTTGTATACAAAAGTTTGAGATAAATTAACATGATAACTTGTTACTTTAACATGGCGATGAGGCTAAATACCACCAAAATGAATGGTAAGTTTTATACACTAACAAGATGATCATGTTGTTTCGGTTGATTTGAGCTGATATATCGTAAAATAATCAACTCTGTGCCCAGGCAGAATAAAAATTCTTATCAACAATTTTTTCAGGTGATATGAAGATTCATTTCAGAGAAATACTTTTTATACCCTTAGACTCAGATGATTTTGTAACATTGACACGTAGTTACATTTAAATGAACTGCAGGCACAGCATTTATTTAACTCACGACCCTGTTAACTTCATCAGGTAAACAATTGTAAAAAAAAATCTATAAAACGTTAAATCAACTAATATTATGAAGTAAAATTAAAATTTGAAAGGATGCAGTGTTAATATAGTATGAATTTTATTAAAATTAAAACTGTCGTCATGAAAAATTGTTGAACAATTTTTTGTTAACAAGATCTTCATATTGAGGAAGAATGAATGGTATATTTTGGTTCAATGCACACCGACCTGAAGATCCATTGTGTCCCCATCTATAATAGCTGAAAGATATTGCTCATCTTAAAGCTCTTTCTCCAAATGTATTCCTTTAAGAAATTGAAGTATTTGGCGAGTATCTTGTAAGAGAGGACAGTTCACTCTCTCGACTTGGTAGCTTCCCAGGTACTTTTTCTTTGATGCATAAGTACATCGAATCTGCTTTCCAGGCCAAGAATATTCAAGTGCCTTCTGCCAAACGACCAACTTTCATGGAAAAGATCATTTTTGGTTGATTCTGAAGAAAAATTTTATTTTTGTTCGCCGCATGGCAGGTTTTTTCTATAGGAGAATCCGTATGTCATATCTCAAAAACTAAAGCTCATGGATGAAAATGGATTTCCTTTTCAGATTCAGGATGCCGATTATCTTCATATATTATACTTATTTTCCCGGAAAAAAATCTTTGTTATTATGTGTCATTATATCTTTCTTAATAAACTTCAGCTGAACAGGTCTAAAACAGTGACAGTTCGTGCAAAAAAGTAAACGAACATACCATTTTCAAATTTAAAGTTGTCAAATTGACATTTGGAGTTAGTATTGTACTAAAAAGATAAAAAGGGCATTTTTTGGTTTAAACGTGAGAAAAATATTTAAAAGGTACGTCTAATATTTGAAAAATCATTTCATCGTACTAAAAATGCTCTAACATCGTACTAAAATGTTGTGCCATTTTTGTGTTTTATAAGATGAACAATAAATAGGTTGGATTCGAACCGAGACCTCTTGCGGCGCGTTATAGTTATAGTCTAATGGACTTAAGAGGTAAATGAGGTAATGTTTAGGTACTACATTGACACTATTTCTATGCGTTTTATTTTCATTGCTCATTTGCATAAAGTCACGCCACGCAGAACACTTAAAATTAATAACTCATACAAACTAAAACATCAAAAGAGTAATATATAGCATGCAATATCCTCTATTAGCAATATGGTAGCAAAACAAGCTGACTCAATTAATTGATTTAGAGAAGAAATAAATATTATTTGCAATAAAACGAAGACAGACGAGCAAAGCAAACTCCACTTTCTGCAGAAACTCCACCAAAAACAAATCTCACTCATTGATCAATGTTAAATATTTAAATGACTGCAATCAACACTACGAGTTTGTCAGCCAAAATAATAATAATTGGAGACGATGCCGAATTTGTCAGTTGATATTCAACGCATATCAAAGTGAATGTAAAGGGTTGTCACATTTGGAACTCGCGGCAAAACAATGTAAGACGCTGTAAATGTTTTTTTTTTTTTTTTTTATAATTAAATTTAAATCACCTCTTGATACGGGATGAATGCCACTCGTAGATTTTATAAATCTTTTCGTTTGGAATTCAATTTTAATGACTCCCTTCGTCTATTTATATCCCATCATATTATGATGATCATCGTTTGAATGCCACACGAATCATATACATATACGACCGACGACGCTTCATAAATGAAATGAAGAAAAGGGGCACAGCACAAACCTGGGGGAGCGAAAATGCAGCAATATGTGCAACAGCATGAAGATTAACACGCTTTGACGTTATATGGATTCAGGGTTTTGATTTCATGGCATTTGGCCAAAATCCAATCAAAACCACACCAAATCCACCAACCCAGCGAATATCAAACGCTTATGCTAAATTAGCAAATTTGTTTATTTAGCAATAATGAATGGTATGGTGTTGGTAAAGCATATAGTACATATTGCACAAGGATTCATATAGTTTTTCTATGTTCATTAGTACTCTGGTTCAGCTTATGCGCTTTTGCGGTAGCAATCTTTCTCCAGATTGTAATTCTGATTAATTACCCGTAGGTTTAAGTTGTGCGTATCAAACTATTAATATGAATTTGCGGAAATTATTCAATGAAAGATCCTCTTAACTATTTTATTAAAAATGAAATAAAAACAAAAAAAAGATATAGAAATATTTATAAATAACATTATGGTGGACTTCTTAATTTCTTAGAAGAAGCTACGATTTTTTATTATACATATTTAGAAAAAAAAATAATTTTTTAAATAAAGAAATTTTTGCGCAGGGTCATATAAGTCCACAAGCCAAGTTCACAATTCAATTGTTGACTAATAACCCACCCAAGTTGGTAAACAAAAGTCTACATTAAATTGTTGTGGATTTATGACCCATCGATTGTGGTCTTATAACCTACTTAGGTGGGTTAGAAATTCACAATAATGTTGCACCCTTCTATTCTTAAAAACACATATATGTATATAAATGTTCATTAGGGTGGCGCGTATTTTAAAAATTTGGGAATTTGTATGAGCATACAATACATGCTCAGAGTATTCGAAATATATTTAAAAAAAAAGTACTCTCCAAGTTTCAAGTCACTAAATTAATATTAACCCATGCTGACTTAATTTCCAATTATTCCATACAAAATACACGTAGGTTTTAAAGTAAATTTGAGTGAAATTGTAAAAGTTGATAGAGACCTTAAATTACATTGTAAAAATATAAACTAAAACAAAACACAGATTTTGGCTTTCAGGCGACTTTTTTCATTACCTTAGTTAAAGATTATAGCGGTAAACTTAGTGATGACCGTGGTACCTACTGATGTCTAAATATTAGGTCACCATTGTTTGACAAAATTCATTTGGCATTTCTTTGTTTCGCTTTAATCGTTAAATATTTCGTTTAATTCGCAATCCACAATTGGCAATTTAAGTTTGGTTTTTTATTCATTACGTTTTTCAATCATTACGCAATTAACATTTGGCGTTTTTTTATTTCGCTTTTTTTCAAAAATATTTTCAATCATTTCGCAAAAATCATTTAGCAATTTGTTGTTTTGTTTTCTTTTGTTATGTTGTTTGTTATTTGGCCAATTGTTTTTTTCGCGAAATAACGCTTCGCCGTTTCATTATTTCGCAAAATATCGCTTCGCCGTTTTATTAGTTCGCTAAAAGATCATTTCACCGTTTAGTTGTTTTGCAATTAATATTAATGTTGTTTTTGAGAAGTAATTTTTTTATATGGAAAATCGTTCATTTTTGAGTATTTTTCGGTGACGTGGAAAAGACCCAACGAAAGAAGACCAAATCACAAATGTATCCTTATTTCGTTTTGAAAATGGAAATAAGGTCAAATTGGCTTTATTTCATTTCGAAAACGAAATAAGGCCAAATTTGACTTAGAAATAAAGCCAAATGTTTTTGTCCAACACTTTAACTACACCCAACCTCGCACCTACCTCAAATCCTATAGTGTGCCCAAGCAGGGGGGCAGCATGCCCCCCAATACATACCTCACTGTTTATACATGCCAAAAAATTGCAAAACAATTGAATGCCAAATAAAAAAAAGCGAAACAACAAAATGCTAATTAAAAAAAAACAAAACAACAAAATGCCAAATAAAAAATTGCGGAAATTCAAAAATCCGATCGAACTAAAAACTAAATGAAAATTGCGAAATGAAAAATGCGAAATGATAATTTGTCAAATCATTTAAAAAACGAAACGTGATTTGCAAAACGTAAAATGTGAAATAACAAAATGCGGAACGAAAAACGGCGAAATGAACCCCCGCAAAACGTTAGTTTGTCAGACAATTCTTGCGAAATATACCATACCCCTAAAAATTACATAGATTATATCGGTAAAGTAAGTTACAAAAATTCAAAAATCATGCGATTTTGTTACTTTTTAATAACTTTTTGAAAATTGTACGTAATTGTAAAGTAATTTTAAAAAATTCGCAAGAATTCTGTTACAAATGTCCCTGTTTCAATCAAACTGGCAAATAAATTATTGAAAGTTCTTGTTCGCACTTCTTCTTTTTTATGAGTAATAGTACCTATTTAATTCTTAAAAATAATTGTTGACTTATGACCAACCTCCCTCCCTAAAAATGGGGAATATACACTTCATTATGGAAATTTGACCCATTTGGGTGGGTTATAAGTCCCCAATTGATTTATGGACTCAAGTGGGTCAAACGTTCATTATGGACTGTGGACTTATGACCCTGCGCCGAAATTTCAAATATCAAATTTTGCCTACATACAATTTTAAACAGCTGGTAGTCATGTTTTTTTTTATCACGATCTGTATGTCCTGCATATATAGGAGAGTTGGAGTTGGGCTCAGCGTTTTTTTTTTTTTTAAAGCCGAGTATACAGTTCTTTTGAACAAAAAAAAAAACATAAGTGGTAAGATTTTTTTTTTTTTCGGAAGAAAAAAAATTTGAGTTGAAATAAAAAATTTGTATTCGTTGTCCTCTTTTTTCCACAAAACAATGTCACCAACATTGTTTCCGTGGTGAATATAAATTTTTTTCAACAGGTTTGGTTCACAGTTCTATAATAAAATTTTAAACGTCAAAAATTTTTTTTTACGATAAAATCACTCCCATAAAAAGTACATGTATTTTTTTTTCGAGGAGGAACTGTATACTAGGCTTAAGGCAAAATTAATCTTTAAATTGTGAAAAGTATTTGCTATTATCCAATAAATTATATTTATGTGTTTTCCAAATAATTTTCTTGAGATATTATTGCCTACAATTATAAACAAAAATACAAATACATATTCCAAAATATCCCGATATTTTAAGGAATATTTTTGTAAGAAGAGCCAATTTTCTAATTAAAAAAAAAAACTAAAAAAAAAAAACAAATTACAGGAAATATAAATTTAAATATAAATTTCCTTTGATAAAATTGTCGACTGATTAAAATTTCGAGAAAATTTCAGGAAAATTTAAAACAAAACAACTATGTCTTGGTATGACCTTATTTTATTTTACCCAAAGTACAAGCAATGCTTGTTGACTTCAAATAAATGCTCGATTACGGCAAATATCTTCAATCTCTTTTTTCGTTTGTATAGAGCGAGATAATGGGTCGTGGTTGGTACCCTTTCAAAAATTGCCTCAAAAAAACTGTTCTACACTATCCAGTGTTAGGTCTTATTCCGTGGACTTAGTGCAAAATGTTATGAATAAAACAAAATTTCATGTCCCTCAAGTTAGCAGAACAAAGTCAGCAGAACAAATTTTGTGTGACGTAATCATTAGGCGCTTATTTAGTACCCAACAACAAAATTAAGTGCTCCAGTAGGTACTTTAGTTGTAAATTAATGTTCTGATAACTTGATTTCAAGTTAGCAGACCAATTACTGGAAAATACTTAAAACACAAAGAAAAAAAAATTGGTTTAGTATTTAGGAGCTATTTCCAAAAAAATTGTTTTTTCTTTCAAAAAAAATTTCTGCTAACTTAATTTCGATTTTTCTCGAACAATTGAACTATTTTCGATCCAAATCTTTTTGATTATTTAGGTGCTCGGCTAGCTCGAATTAAGTTCTTGAAATCAAGTTATCAGAACATTAATTTACAACTAAAGTACTGGAGCACTTAATTTTGTTGTTGGGTACTTAATTAGCACTTAATAAGCGCCTAATGATGACGTCACAAAAAATTTGTTCTGCTGAATTTGGTCTGCTAACTTGAGGAACATCAAAATTTCTACTAAGTGACGTGTACTAAGTTAAACCACCGAAGAGGGATGGTTAAGCGAAGGAATAAGAACCATTTGTGTCAAATTTATTCTGAAATAAAAAGAAAATAAGTGAGGATTGATAATTTAATTTTGAACAAAAATAATAATGTCTGCTAGATTTATCAAGTTTTTAAACCATTTCCAATTATTGAACAATCAGCCATCAACCACCAGAAAAAGAAAAATATACAAAAAATAAATATAGATATGATCTAATGGAAGTGCTATAAGTGAGGAGGAAATATAGATTCTCCAAGAAAAATATGACGAAACTAATTGGGGTTGTTGAAGATGACTTAACTGGGGACCCAAGAGGTGGACATATTCCTGTCGGTTTGGAAGTTATGGCTTTCATCAGATACATTCGATTTAAATAAATAAAAACAAAACAGAAAACAGAAAACAGACAAGACACAAACAATTGAAAAATGATTATAATTTTGACAGAAATACATTTGGCGTTTTTCTTTTTTACCTCAGAGCAGATCACCGAGCTGTCAAAAATTTATTCTATGTTTCTTTTTTACCTCAGACAAATCAGAGCACATAAGTCGTGTTTCTTTTTTTCATCTGAGCTAGCTCGGTGCGTGATCTGTATGCTCAGAATAAAATAACCGAGCAATTCGAGCAAAACGCTGAGCGAAGCCAACTTCATACAATGTTTATGTAATTTGACAGATTACTATGCATAAGACATGTTCAGTGCTCAAGTGTGTTTCATAATTAAATCTGAGGGCTCTGATCATAATCTCCTCAGAGCTTAGCTCTGATCGCTCAACCTCTGCTCAGAGCTTTGCTCAGAGCCAAAAAAGAAAAACGCCAATTAACAAGAGAATTCTTAGGTGTGTTTTGTAATGTTCTTTCTTTTTTTTTTATAAATTATCACAATTTGCTGTCAAAACCGATACGAAATAAAAGTGTGAGTGTCGGGACTCACGGTTAAGATGTGTAAACATACGTAACGTAACGTGAATCACAATCACAGAATCACAATCACGATCACAAGATACGTTACGTTTTTTTAAACCCTACCGCCAGTATAGATGTTTTCACATCAAAAAAACCAACTTTGCAAAACTTGGTGAACATTTCAAGCTACCAAACAGGTATCTTATTTATAGTAGTTGAGAAAGCGACTATACATGGTCACACAAAATAATAAAAGCGTTGAGCCTAAATTTGCCTAAATTTTGTGTGAACGCGAGTGTGAATGCAGCCGTCAACACATTCATTGGCAGAATTCTGCGTTGAAGATTAGAGGTAAGTAGGTATAACCATTGCTGGGTAGGTTTTCGGTACTTTCAACCGACTGATGCCAATGCTTTAGCTTTATAGAAATAGAACTATACATAGATATAAATCTTAAATTCAGCGGATCTTGTTTTTGAATGAGTTTGCCCCGCCTCCCTTAGACCTAAGAGCTTAATCTTATAATATTATATTTTTTTTACTGAATTTTCATAACGCATCATATCAGAAGTCATAAATAATTCCACAATCGCGTCTGTCTTCATCCTTCATAAATATGTCAAAATGTACAAAGCAACCTCATTCGGCTCAGCCCACCAATCATCGATGTGAACATTTATAATATAACCGTGCGATAATATGTTCGTCTGTCACCTAATGTCATCCAACCAAATACTAAATGAACATCTTTCTTTATGTTGCTCCCATTAAGGTGGCACAAAACAACAACCATTCACGGGCATCTTCTTCTGCATTTAATAATAATTATAATGTGACCATATAACCATGAGGAAACAGCAGGGCAGAGCGTTCGCAGAAGTGAAGTGAGTCGTGTCGAGCTAGATACGGACATGCAATCCATTTTTGGTGTCATGTTTTTCGTGGCAATTTGTCTTCGTGTTTCTTTTGATACGAGTGTTGCTGTTGTTTCGAAGATCAGTGGAAGTATTTTGCTTGCGCCAAGACGCAAAGGTCTCTCTCTCATACAATAGATCCGAGAAGAATGCCAAAGGAAAAAAGGTATCCACAAGCAAAACTTATAAGCCCTGCGATATCGCCATGTACATTATAACGATGAGCATGGGACCGATGAGAAATGTCATGAAATATTTTTTGGATTTTTAATTTTCTCTTCGATGTTGGATTTGGATCTTTATCTCGCGCCACCACCACCGCCGCACCGCTATGGGCCACACACGACATCTACATACAAGACACGCGCCCTAAAAATGCTTTCCCGCACTTATGGATGTCTAAAAATAACTATTCCTAAAGGCAACATCAAATTGACGTTATAAATTAACTGCATTTATATAATTTTCCATTAATTCACGTAGGTATTTCTGTGAATTCTATTAGCTCGGGTAGGTATAGACGCAACGTGAAAGTGACATTTAATATCACGGCGAGCTTCCCGTGCGGCGAATTTCTCTCCTTATTTTTTCAGAAAAATCACAAGGAAACATTTTTCAAAATAAGGAAAAATCTGAAATACCTATCTCGTCATATAAAGATGTTAAGATCTCTTCGAAGAAAAACGAGTGAAATAAGATTAATACACCTACAAAAAAAAAAAGAAGAATTTTGAAATACAAAAAAAAACATTACCTATATAGTCAAGTGATCAAGATTATTAATTTGTGATTTTTGAGAGATACAATTTATTATATGAGTTTTTTTTTAACTAATTGATGTTGAAAAACTAGGAACATTCATTCTCTTTCAATACCTAACCTTCATGATGTGATAATTTTTTTAAAGACTAATGTGGGCTAAGAGTTTGATTAATGTATTGTTATGAATTCTTCGTCAAGCTTTTTAAATGTCATTTAAAATAAATAACGAACCGCTTCAAATATTATTTTCAAACAAACATGATTGTGGGTGTATTGGTATAGGTATGGAATTTATATAGTTTTTAATGCAATTTATATACCATGTTAATATATATTCTTAGAAATAAGCTAGAAATATTTTATAAAATTCTGTTGTTTTTCAAAGGAATTAATTTATTTTGTCTATAATAAATAAATGAAATGATATTTTTTTAGCTCTTAAATATTTCAACCGATTGTTGTTTTTTTTACATAATAAGTGTGACAGGAAACATATTGTCGACATTTAAGATAAAGGTTAATGTAATAATTCATAGATTCAGGAAATTATTCTGATATAATGATGCCACATAATGATGTACATAAAGTAGGAAACTGTTGAACATACAAAAAATATTGAGATTTTATTATATTCAAGACCTTGAGAAACAATTATACACCTTGCTAATTTTTTCACGCGAAAATTAGATTGCATAAATACTACGTATAATAATTTTCTTTTCCCATATCAATAGATAGAAATGAATTCAACTCCCGGGAGTATGATTTAAGAGTTTAATGAATATTTTAAAATTCAATTTGCACATACATAGTTTTGTTTTACATTGACAGGGCTTTAATCCTGTAACTTAACTGTAATAGTCGGCCATCCGTAGTCTATTTCACCATTTTACAATTTACAATTACAAACTTGTACTGATCTTGCATTCAAAACTAAGTAATTGCATGCATTATAAATCAGTTATATTACAAATTTGTTGAATTTTGTAAGAAAATTTTACAGGTGAAAGTTGATCTGTAAAGTTTCCTACAATTTTGTATTCTTTTAAATTCTTCTGAAGCGTTTTTCAGTGCAGAATAAGAAAATAAAAATGCAATTACTTTTATTTAATACATGACATTATTACAAATTTGTAGTTGTAAATTGTAAAGTGGTGAAATAGACCACCGATAGTACTGAAAAATGCCGGCATGAGCCTCAATACATTGATTCATTTTTTCGTTCGTTTCGTCTTTTTGACAGCTACCCATAGCCATAGGCCATAGTCCCCTGTCACACGAGGAAACTGAGTTTCCAGCAACTTTCAGATTTTAGGTTAAAAGTGCACCAAGAAGAGTGAACGGTTTTTGATTAGTGGAGATTGAGAATTAATAGAAAGCGTCAAAAAATCAACAACAACTTGTTTCCTCGTTTGAAAAAAAAACTCAGTTTCGGGAAATTTGTTGAAAAAATAGATACCAATACAGTCATAATAACGGGTGATTTTTTAGCTGGTTTGTTTTTGGCAACACTGGTTTTGACAGCTGACGTGTGTTTAGTACCTTGTGTCACTGTCAAACAGCTTCAGTTTGGTTTGCAATTTAACCATGGATCGTCTTACAAATGAACAACGCTTGCAAATTATTGAATTTTACTATCAAAATTCGTGCTCGGTTCGAAATGTTCATCACGCGCTGCTTCCATTTTATGGTCGGCATTCTCGACCTTCTGAGCAGTCTATTCGGAAGATTGTGACCAAATTTCGCACCAAATTTACTTTGTTGGACATTAAACCACCAACACGTTTACGTACTGTGCGTAGTGAAGAAAATATTGCGGCCGTATCAGCTAGTGACAGAAGACCGCGAAATGTCGATTCGGCGCCGTTCCCAGCAGTTAGGCCTTTGTTACAGCACTACGTGGAAAATTTTGCGGAAGGATTTGGGCTTAAAGCCTTTTAAGATACAGCTGGTGCAAGAACTAAAGCCAGCCGACCTACCACAACGCCGAATTTTTGGTGAATGGGCTCTTGGAAAGCTGGCCGAGGATCCGCTTTTTTATCGAAAAATTGTGTTCAGCGATGAGGCTCATTTTTGGTTGAATGGGTACGTAAATAAGCACAATTGCCGCATTTGGAGTGAAGATCAGCCAGAAGCATTGCAACAGCTACCAATGCATCCCGAAAAAGCCACTGTTTGGTGCGGTTTATGGGCCGGCGGCATTATTGGGCCATATTTCTTCAAAGATGATGCGAATCGCAGCGTTACTGTCAATGGTGAACGCTACCGAGCGATGATAACAAACTTTTTTTTGCCCGAAATGGAAGTTCTTGACTTGCATGATATGTGGTTTCAACAAGACGGTGCCACATGCCACACAGCACGCGAAACAATGGCGCAATTGCGAGGCGAGTTTGGTGAACAGTTAATTTCAAGTTTCGGGCCGGTCAATTGGCCGCCTAGATCGTGCGATTTGACACCATTAGACTATTTTTTGTGGGGGTATGTCAAGGCTAATGTCTATAGGGACAAGCCCGCTTCGATTGACGCACTGGAAGCCAACATCCATGCATTCATTCGTGAGATACCGGCCGATATGTGTGAAAGAGTATGCCAAAATTGGACTCAGCGGATGGGCTACCTGAGACGCAGCCGCGGTCAACATTTGCATGAAATTATCTTTAAACATTAAATTGCAAGGTTCAAACTATCGATTCAAATTAATATTTCATTCATTTTTTCGAATTTTTTGTGTTTTTTTTTAAAAAAGTTCTAAACCTCTTAAAAAATCACCCGTTACATGCATATATGCCCCCTCCGGCCTCCCGTTTATTCACAAACGTCAAAATAATCACTTTGTGGCAATTGACAATTTCCTACACTCATAGGTAAAAAAAAAATTGTCCCAGAATTTTGAATTCTTGTAAAATTGTGGGTACAAAATTATTGGCTAAACAAAAAGTTCTTGCAGCAACAAATGTTGTGTAGAATTTTTTAGAATAAAATTCTTAGTTTAAAAATAAAAATCGTGGAAAAATAATTTTAACATTCTTAATTATTTTCAAAAACGGAAAATTGTTAGCTCTACAAAGAAATTGTTGTGATAAGTATTTCAGCAGACAATAGCTGCATTTTATTATCCACATGATCTGATCTGGATCAGATCGCCCTTATAAAACAAACAAGATCACAGTGACAGCCAGGGTATTATATACCCGTCTCTTTTTGCTTTGTGTTAGTATAATTTTTCATGTTTTTATTGACTTTTTCCTTTGCACTAGGTACAGTTTACACTACCTTACCATAATAATAATAAAAAGTACTAGATTTTGGATCATGAAATAGATCCAGAAAAAAAACAGGGTTGGAATCGTGTAAGGTGATTTGCGATAAGTGAGAGTTACAATCAAGCAATTCAGTCTGTGTAAGATGATATCACATTTGATAGCTAAAGAGCTATCACATCAAAAATATGATTGTCATTTTCCAACAAATTTTATGTTTCTGCCTGAGTACGACTAGAATTACCAGCAGCCTACAAAAATTGTAGGAATTTTTCAGAGTTCTTTTTATTTATACCGTTCATACAGACAAAAATGAACATTCTTGTGACCAAAAAAATTTACTATATTCCGGAATATGAAAAAAAATAAAAATTATATCGCAAAGACGTCATTTTCGTTCTATATTTTCGATAGCTCATTACAAACATTTGAAACATTCACTATGGCAACCATGTTTTTGACAAATGCCATTGGAAAGTATTCAATTGTATTGAACTGAGTTGAATCACCTTACCCAGACGGAAAACTAAATGACAATCACATTTGACCACGGTTGATGTGACAATCATTTATCACCTTAGCCGATTCCACCCCAGGATTACATATTATTTTTGTATTTACGTGTAAAAATTTGATCCTGATCAGATCATGTGGATAATAAAATGAAGTTAATATATCCTTTCAACAATCAAATTGTTGATCCGAGAATTCGTTCTTGAGGAAACAATATTGTCAAGAATAAAAAAAATTGACAGAAAAACTAGTTCTTGGCACAACAACAATAGTTAGGTATAGGCACAAAAATGTATTCTAGAAAGTGCAAGTTATTTAATTAAAGAAGATATGCTCACGAAAAAATGCATATAGACAAATTAATATCCATCCATCCAAAACTATTCATACAATTTCTGATCTTATTTTTATATATAAGTGGCCACTAATTTATAAGGTGCCAACAAAAGGAATTTGAACTTCAAATCATCAAACTGAAAACGATGAACCACAATCTTCCTTATCTAAATATATTATGTATATCGTCACATTGTTCTGGGAATCGAAGTGGTGTTTTTTTTTAATTTTATTTTTGTAAAAGAAAATCGTGGCCGTGGGTTGCATTTCCTGCGACATCTTAAGTGAAAAAATGTAATGCATTTTTCCATATCTTTAAGGCAGGGAATTGAATAAAATGTTTTTTTTTTTTATTTTACTTTACTTCAGGTGTCATTTCAATGGATCGTCTCAATAAATCAACCGTTTGTTTTTGACATTTTCACATTCCCCGCTATAGAATAGAAACATTTTTTGGTGCAACTTTCGTGTGATTTAAAGCAAAACATTAATCAAGGTATATCCTAGGCAGAAGGAGCGAACTGCAATAAGATTAAAGATGTCGAAAATAAGTTTCTTTTACCTTATAGTCTGACTTATTTTTGCATTAATTTCAAACAAACTAAGGACTTGAGGGTACACATATCCTGAGGGGTCTTATTATGGTTGCATTTCTTAGAAAATAAGCAATGAAAGTCGGAATTAAAAAAAATAATGTACATACATACATACAAGTTAAAAGAAAATTTTGTTTCTATTGAACACAAATGCCTTAAAGAAAAATTTGAATTTCAAATAGTAGTTGTTTTATCACTTCCCATTTAGGAGCCAGTTATAGCTTTCATTGAAACTCGTCATTAAAAAATTTAATTTCTTATTTTGTGACACTTTGAAAGCAAAATCAGTGAATATTTTGATGCCAATAAAAAGCTTATTATTCAATTATTATTTCTAGTATAAAAAAAATATTCCACATAAAATAACTTCTAAGATTTTAATGATCAATGGAAAGGCAGTTCAATCATTGAAATAAATAAATTCATTTTACGTGGTATCTTGGGCCAAAATGATTTTTTTTTTTGGCAAAAATTAATAATTAAGTCAATAGCTTTATATGGGGCATCAAAATAATCACTGATTTCGCTTTTAAGAACCTCAAAACTTAAAATTTAAATTTTCAATGATGAGTTTCAATGAAATCTACATATAACATGGCCAATTAATCCATGGGGTGACAACGCATATAACAATAACATGAATTTACGATTTGCAAAGATTATTGAAATTATTTTTCGATACAAAAACTTGTTTTCAATTCATGTAAAAATTATAGCGTAATTATTTATGATTCTCAATTATTGACTTGCTAAAAATGATGACTTACCAAATAGTCCTGCTGACATGTTTTGCCACTTATACTCTCTGATAAGCTATCTATTGTACGTGCGGGTGATGATTCCTAAAATAAAATTAATTTAATTATTCTATTCAAAGTGTCAGTAGGAAGATTAATTTTAGACTATATACCTGTAATAAGTCTTCAAGACTTTCAATATACTCGATGGCATTTCTGAGTATTTCAACTTTTGGAAGCCTTTGATTTGGATTGGGTGTAGTTCTTCTTTTGAGCACTTCAAATGCTTCATTAACCTAAACATATAGAAAAAGTTGTAATTTTAAATTTTTATTTTGTAGGTCTTCATTATAAAGTTTTATTTTCGCACGAAAAACCAATTTCAAACTGAAATCAGGGGTTTAGTGTCAATTAAAATGTTTTTCGCGTATACAAAACTAGAAGATATTTAGCTGATTTTTAGTGTTTGACTAAAAATTGATAGGAGCATTGAATATTAAAAACAAAAATATACTTCTTATAATAACGTAACATTTTGAACAAAATAAAAAATATAAAAAATAAATTAGAGTTTGAATGTCAATTTTTGCAAAATTATTCACAAAAAAATTTGATTTAAAAACATAAAAAGGTTTAACATGACGTGTAAGTTTTGCCGCTGATTTTTAGCGATTATTAAAAAAATTATAGAAAACAACATATAAAGGAAAATCAAGAAAGTATCAATATAATTGATGAAAACGAATTAAAACGGATAAAAACTACGGTGAGCGTTGAGTGTTGAATGTAAGAAAGGACAAAGTAAGAGTATAAGACCGTTAAAAGTTTTGTAATCTTTTTAATTCGTTTTTATTCAAATAACCATATATTCTTTATTTTCCTATATTTTTTGTTTTTTATTTTTTAATAATTTTTAATGTATTTTTATGAACACATATTGGGCTTTCATAATAAAAAGAAAAAAATCATACTTAATAACGTGTTTTTTAGAAACAAATCGGGAATTATTCTGTTTTCCAAAATTCTGTAAATGGATTGAAAATTCTGTATGAACATAATTCTGTATTCCATTATTCTATAAGTCTATTGATTCTGTATTTCAAAATTCTTTAAATCCAGAATTCTGTAAATCAAAATTCTGTAAATCCAAAATTCTGGAATTTTGGTTTTACAGAATTTTTACTGTATTGAAAATTACTGGAAATTTCTATTTTCAATAAATCAATTGTTTTCATGTTGAACTAAAAATTAACAATAACCGTTCCCACGTGGCACGTGTAAACTGTATTGTAATTTAACTGTAAATTCAGAAGATAAATAAGAGGAAATACAGTCGAAATCAACTTAAAAATTGTGAAAATAAAAGAATTTCTACGTTCTTTATATAATTTCGTTTAAAACCTCCAAATGCGACACTAAATTATTTAATTTAAAAACATACATTTTTAAATAATTAGGTTGGAAATTATGCTAAAAAATTTGAACCCATCTACATTGAGTTATCGAACGGAAATAGAAAAAACAACAAATCCGTATATGCAGTTAATATCAAAGTGAGTCCTGAAATTTTATCAGCTATGAAAAAGAATTACAAACTTGAGATGGACACACTTTTTCCGAAAATGTTGAAATAAATATCTTTGGACTCCAAAATAATGTAAATTATAAAAGAAAAATGTTTTTTTTTGGGTTGGGGTCATTATTCTGTAAGTGCCAAAATTCGGTTTCCAAAATTCTGTATTTCAAAACTCTGTTTATCTTAAATTCTGTATTCTAAAATTTTGAAAATTCAAAATTCTGTAAAATTATAATTCTGTATTTCAAAATTCTGTATTCCAAAATTCTTTAAATTATAAAAGAAAAATTGTTTTGATACAGAATTTTGGAAACTGAATTTCGGCACTTATACAGAATAATGACCCCAACCCAAAGAAATCATATCGAAGTCAAAAAAACAACCTTAAAATGTTAAAAAGTGTTTGATAATAAATTGCGGAAAAACCGTTACCCACAAATTAAAAAGTTGTATGGTAGATACAAATTTCTAACTGCTTTTGTTTAAATTAAAAAAAAAATCAAAAATCGGTTGTATTTTGGCAAAGTTAGAGCCGGTCAAAGGAAAAAGAATAAAAATCATAAAAGCCGTTATAAGTCGAAAACGAAGCGAAAACAAGAAAATTAATTCTTAAGTTTTTCGACTTGAAATGATCTTAGGAACTCATTGTTTTCTTCTGAGGCGGTGATTTCGTTACACCTGTATAAACAGGTAACTTCATATCTACTTATAATATAAAATTTTTAAGAAAAAAACAGTAAGTGTTTTGTTTCGAAATAGCTTTTAACGGCCTATAATCCTACAAAAATTTGGCGTTTTGAATCAATAATTCAACAAATCTATTTGGCTGATGTATTTCAGTAGTAGAATTTGTATTATATAAGAATAACATTTTTTGTTTGGTTTTAATTTTGAGTTTGAAAATTAATAAAACAAAAATGTATTAATTTAAATACATATGTACAGTAATTTAAAAAAAGAAATAAGAGAATAGATTCTGAAATTTTCAAAAGCTATAGTATAATATCGTAAGTATTACCGTTGCTTTGTAATTTTTTTCAGAATTAAAATCCTCATATTCAATTTTGTTTAGTAAATAATTCCTTGCCAGACGTACTCAATGTTTCGAAAACTGCTCCGACTAATTTTATTAATCTTGACACCGATTGTTTTTTTGTTTACATTTATTCTTATAATCAAAAATAACGCTTTCTTCCGTAAAACTTTTTAAAAACCGTGAATTTTAATGAATTTACGGTGCCGCTCATAAACCCAATTTTATTTCCAATTATCTCAGTATGATACGTGGTGGGATACGTTGCGTTTTCTGTACGCGTCACGTTTGTAACGGTAAAAATTTCAATTGAAAAGTCATTTTAACAGTCTAGGATCCTTTTCCATTCCGTTCTTAAAACTGTTTGCAATAAAAATTTAGAAGACTAGCAGGTGTCATCAGGGGCTCACTATGACTGGGAGTCAAAGGGCCTCCCGGGACTTTATGGAAAAAGGCCACAAAATAGCAAAATAAGTATCGTTTTGTAATTGAAGCCATAAAAACTTGATTTTTGAAAACATTACTGCAATAATGAAAATGTTATACTTGATGTTTTCTTCTTCGTTGTTTTTCTTTTCTATTCTGTTCCTGCGGACCTGAAATTTTGCTTGAAAGCTTTCCTTTAAATGAACTGAAACTTCAAAAATCTGTAGAATACATAATAAGGGTATTCATGCAATGTCGGAAAAGCATCGTAAACGTGTTAAACGTCTTAAAGTTTACGATGTCGTAAACGAACTGTCAAAATTTGTATGGGAAATCTTTTCAAAACAAATCTTAAACTTTAAGACACAAATTTGTGTGTTAAACGAAGATGTTAAACATCGTAAACATGGTAAACTCTTGTAACCTTAGAAGAAAAAATAGAGGAACAGGTATTTCGAGGAAAAATGAGGTTTTTTTCAAAATAGTGTGAGTTACACAAACACAAATGCATTCACACATGCACTTATATGTTGATCACAACAATAAACATGCTTACCATCATTTTTGCCAAATAACTCAAGAGTTAAAAGATCATTGAAAGTAATTTGTTCTTACAATTTTATAAATATACTTTTTGGCTTACTTTGTGCGGATGACAAATTTAAGAATGTTAAAATTAAATTAAATATTTTAAGCTGTTTGACGTTTAACGAACAGCTGAGTTGTTTACCATATATCGTTTACCACATTTACGCAAAATGTTTGTTGGTGATTTAACCTATGAGCTAACCCAAAGTTTTCGTTAAAATAATCGTGTATAGGGACCCAACAGCTTTATCTTCATTATGGGGGCAGACAGAGCTGTGTAGGGTTCCTGAGATTTATTTGAGGCCACAAAAGCTGTAGATTTACTGTAAGGCTCTTAGAAATCCAATTTTATGAGAAATTTCTCCCCAGGCGCCATCGTGCAAAATCCCGGTTACCCAGTGGCCCAGTCCGCCCCTGGGTATCACACCTAATTTATACCCAATACTAAATTTTTTTAAGAACTTTCATTAAAATCGATAAAGCCTTTAGCGAGAAAATCAGATTTATAAAAAAATGATTTTATAGCAGGTATATATGGTTAGTTTTAGTCCAGACATAAATATTTTCGAAATCCATTTGGAAAATGCCAAAAAAACGCTATAGGTATCAAGTTTTATGAAAATTAATCCAGTGTGCATACAGATAGAAATGCATTGCAAGTATAAAACAGGCAAGAAAAAAACTGCAAAAACAAATTTAAAAAAAAAATATGTTTATATTTGAATTGCTCAGTCATATTAAAGGCAATTCATCTTGTTTTACACTTAGGTTTATGATAATTATTCTTTTTATCAATAAATGTGTGGGTGTGTTTTCTTTCTCTTTAACTTGGAAAATTTCCAAGGTATTAATTTGGACTTGATTGTAAATAAGATACAAAGAAAACAAATAAAAAATAAAAAAATGCAACAAACTAAGCAACCAAGTTAACGTAAATTTTGTATATATTTCTTTAACAACCATGAGCTAGTTTTAATGAAACACTTAAATATTATGGCAACGCAAAGCTACATTGTGGCAACGCAATATTCACTTTACAGGCAAATAAATTTTAAAATCATTAACAAGTGTGTTCACAATAAAAATGTATTTCCACAAATTTTAAATGGCTTTATTTGTAAAATACTCAAGGAATGATTTAGGATCTTAATAATTAACTAGCTGGTTAATGTGGCCTCGGCCATAAGCTTTAATGGCATTTTCACATTATCGTCATCATCAAATTAAATGATCGTAAACTGTAAAAATAGAAAATCATTCCATTGACGATGCACCATGATGAAAAATAATGTCGTTTCAAAGTTTTCGGAGTTCACTAATGTACCTATATATTTTGTGGAGGTTTTTGAATGAAACACTGCACACAAAAACGAAAACCTGCGCTAGAATGTTTATGGCCTTTTTATTGTAATTTATAAAAATGAAAATTATAGCGATTATATTAATTGCAGTTTAGATGATTATATAGGAAAAACACGTAAAATATTTGTGAAACAAGATTGTTCTTTAAAATTTTATTGAGGATTAAGTTGATATAAGATGCTAGTTTTTTGCTTATTTATCATATAGGAGATGCACATATAAGTGTACTCTGTCGACTGAAATATGTATTTAATAGATATTTTATAAAATAAATGTTATTCGATTATTTATTTATTTATTTATTTATTTATTCATCATCAATGGATACATAATCTGTTGACTATCATAATTAATAATAATTTTGTAATTATAAATCATTAAAAAAAAATTAAAACAATACTCTTAAACATATTCCTACTCATTTGAAGGTCGACTTCATTATGAATTAAATTAAAAAGTGATAAAGAACGAGTTATGGGTTCATTTTGTCCATAGTTCGTCCTGTGATTAGGAATCAAAAAGAGAACGTCCCTGTTTCTTAGATTTCTCTCAGGAACATAAAAAGGCATAAGAACTAGCAAATCCGGAGATTTTATTTTACCATTTTACGATTAGTTATCCTTATAATAAAAAAGTGTACCAAAACAACGATATTTTCTAAAATTGGAGTTTCAGAATAAATAATTCTAATTTTATAAATTAAAAACAACAACACTTTTCACAAAAAAAATTAATTTGTCTTTGCAATTATTTTGAATTTTCAGAAAAATACTATACGCCCATGTTCTGCATTTAGAATGAAATAGAATTGAAATCGATTTTCAATTTCAAATTCTATGTTCTATAATTCGTTCGTTTTCAAAAATAATGCTACGCGCAAACCGACGGTATGGCGGTGGCGATGGCGATGGCGATAACAATATGGATGCCGCACACGTATAAATTGCAATGGAGGGGCACACATCGACGAGATATGTGGATTGCGTTCAAGTTCCACTGCTGCGTTCAGTTACGCGACTTTTCTTGAACGCAGCAAGCACCATTTGATCGCTATATCGCCTAAGGCTACGCGCAAACCAACGCGATGGCGCGGCGGTGGCGATCACGATAAAAATGTGGATGCCTCATATAAAAATCAAAGGAGAGGCACACTTCAATCGTGTAGATGTGTGCCTTTCCTTTGATTTATATGTGTGGCATCCACAATGTTATCATGATCGCCACCCCTATCGCGTTGATTTGCATGTACCTTAAAGAAAAATGACTAGTGTAAAAAAGAAAATTTGAAATGACTTCGCGATCGCCACCGCCATCGTGTCGGTTTGCGCATAGCTTAACGCATTTACAATTACTGTCAAAATTGAAGGTGCATCCTTTTTTAATTATTTTGAAAAGTGGATATTACACTGCGGAGTGCGGATGAAATTGGATGCATTATTATTGGCGTTTTTAAGGAAAAAAGGAAGGAAAATAAACAAAATAACATAATAATAAAAAAAAATGAATTGAACTCAAGACGAAGTAAGTACAAAACTAAATGTAGTTTAACAAAAAAATTAAAAACAAAATAAACCTGAGACAAAATTATCGCCAGTTAAAATTTTACCGTTGGTTTACCGTCTCTGAAAACAAAATGGTTTTTAAAATACAGCTTTTCCAAATGTATCAAATGAACTCGAACATCGTAAACAATATTTTGTTTTCAAAAATTTGAGTTTGAAAATAAATTTTTCCAAACTTGTTGATTAAAATAACTTTTTTTAAATAAAGATGCAGGAATGGGTTTCTGGCTTTAAGAAAAGCTATAGGATTTTGATACAAATGGTGCCGTTATTTTTGTATGGTCCTCTTTCTATTTTAAGTTTTATTTTTTTGAAAACTGCCCTTCCCACCTAAACGGGAGGATACAGACACCCTCCCCATACTACAATTTTTTCTGCCCTGTATTAATTTGATGCATTTTTTTTTTCGTTTTCGTTTAAAATTTTGCGTGATTATTGCTAAATTTTTGGAAGCTGTATTTTGAAAACTATGGGTTCTATATTAAGGGTTTTGGTTTCAAATTGAAGAAATTGTTGTGGTCTTGAAATCGAACTTATAAATAATAGAAAAATCGTCAATAATTGAAAAAATGTAGAAAATTTCGCGGTTTTTTTGGATTTTTACCAATGTTGCGTTCGTTGCTCGAGGTCGAAAACTTTGCTTATTCACTAGGCCAATATCATAAGAACTTAGCCAACAATTAGAAAAAAACATTAATTTAATTAAAGAAAAACAATTAAAATTACAAATGTTAATTACAATAGTAAGTTAAACAAAATTCAAAACAATTAACTATATATATAAGATTCAAAAAAATTGTAATATGTTGTAGGTCCAATAAAAAAATACCCTTTGAAGAAGTTGGAAAATAACCAACGAAACGTCGGGAATAACTTTTAAAAATGGATTAATTTGTTTTATTAATTGCATACAAAAATAAAAGATCAAAAAGCCCAATTAACATATATAATAATTAATTTAAATATACCCAATTGATCAATTCTTCATAATTAGAATTACTGAATCTGATGCAAGGCTACCTCCTGTGAGACGACAAAGTTAATGGACTTAATTGAAGTAAGAAAAATGCAAGTTGTTTAGCTTATAGTGAAACAAAAAAAAAGTCGAAATTAATCGATAAAAACGAAGAGTTTAAAAATCGCGACAAAAATGGCGAGATGAACCATACTCAATATATAGAATTTTATCGTCCACTACTTTCTGTTTTTTTTGGGGGCAAATTATTAAAAACACCATAAATCAAATGCGCCATTTTACAAGTTTGAGTCCAATTATTTTATTATAAATTCAATTCAAAAATCTACAAAAATTAGTTATGTTATATTGAGTGTAAAATAGAAAGTAAAGAACAGATTTTGGACGTTATCGGCTTAACACACGTTGGTGAGTGGTTAACATTTTAGGATCTGTCATGTTTCGGTGATGACATTTAGAGATGGTATCTTGGGGTCTGCTCCCATTAAACTATGGCCGTTTTTCTTTTTTAGTTCAGAGCAACCTGAACTGTAAAAAAAATCTTGTTTCTTTCTTAGCTCAGAGCATTCAGAGCTCCAATTTTGTGTTTCATTTTTCGCTCTGAGTATGTTCAGAGCTACGATTGCCACTTGAAAATAAAGTTCGTGTCCAAAATTGAAAATGACTAACTGTAGCTAAAAATGACGAAAGTAATTTAATTCCGAAATATATGAATTCATCACATTTATGTATTTCAACATATTCTTCATATTACACAATTGAAATATTATTTTTTTGAATTATATTAATACTTAAAAACTGAATGAAATTAGATTAACATACAAAAATAAAAGTAACGAATCATAAATAACGAATCATAAAAATATTAACTTCTCACAGAATTTTAAAATGAGATCACAGTATAAGCTTTAGTTTGCATAAAAATTAAAGTGGGGTTTCATTGTTCGTTTCATAAAAAAATGACCAAATAGAATAAAAAATGTCCATGTGGCCAAGTTAAAAATAATGACCAAATTTGGTCACAAATCACCAAAGTGGCAACCGTGTTCAGAGCGCGCTCTATGAGCTCAGAATAAATTAATAGAGCAAACGGAGTTGAATAGCTGACAAAAAAATGACAACTGTGAATGACAAATTAAAAAGTGACAGCTGGTGAAGCGTCACCAGCATAGCAGAGATCGCTCATAGTATGTTCGGAGTGTTCAGACTCTGTTCAGAGATCTACTCTGAACTAAAAAAGAAAAACGTCCTATGTAATAAGTTTATCCGATTTTTGAGTTGGTGCTTCGCTAAATTAATATCATTTTATCAAAGCAGCAAAAAAAAATAGAAAGTATTGAACAACACATTTGAAATTAACCCAACAAATTAACGGCAAATTATCCAGTTTACAACTTTTGGATCGGCGAATGTTACTTCGCCAGTTTGATATTAATGGCATGTTTTGGTTTCGACAAAAAAAATCGGCATCTCAATTTTAAATAATTTTGACAAAAGGGGGTCCCGGAATTCTCTTGGTGTCTATACGTTTGTATATATAATGTCAGTCCGTACCCTGGCCTACAGCACTGAAGTGATAAATTGAGATGAAATTAAAATATATATTTAACTTATGAATAAACCTTTTTAAGAATTTAAATTTCTTTGTACTTTTGTAAGTATCAATGAATGGTATCGGAATTTTAGAAAACTTTCTTTGCTATACAAAAAGCAAAAGTGTAGGTAATGAATTTTAAATTAAAAAACAAATTTTTGTCGATGTATTCATTTAATTACCGCCACTCCAGTGCCTTTAAAAACAGTTTGATATGATAAATTTTGCGACTCCCTTTCTTTTTTGACAAGGCTGCAACTTTGAATGCAAATTAAATTAATGTGTTGATACTGCACTGGGTGTTTAGCGTAAGGTGCGATAAAAGGCTATAGGGAGTGCAGTTTGGATCAAGATTAGAAAAAAAATCGTATGGGGAAAGAGTCGTATTTCCTCCTGTTTAAGTGAGAGGCATTTACAAAAAACCGAATTAAAACTGAAAAAAAAAATCATTAAAAATCAACGCTTATACCTTAAATTTAATGTTCTACAGTTTTTAATTATATTGTTTTAGTTAATAGTTTAATGAGTTTTCAAACACACCATTTTGAAAAAAAGAATGTTGTTCAAAAATTTTACGTTATTCATTTTTCAAAAACTAGAATACAGTTAAGCATCTGGTTGTTAGTGTTTGAATAAAAATTGATAAGAGCATTGGATAATTAAAACAACATTTTCGCGGCAACTTATTCAAAACACTCTGTTTTAACCCATTACACAATAAATGTCTAGTTGTTATTAAATAATTTTAAAATTAGAAATATTGCAAGCAAAAGAACCCCAAATCGGCATTTGAACGAAAAAACAATTAAATACGGTCAAGGATACTTTATTGGCAACATCGTGTCAGTGATTGATTTGACTAAAAACACAAGCATATCGAGCCTTACCTATTTTATCCTGGTAAAAAATGTTAATATTACCAAAAACAAATTATTTACACCATAGTTAATAAAAATTACACTTCTTCTTTTTCAAAAATCCAACTTGAAGATTGATCGCAAATTAATTCACGAATTATAAATAACATATTAATAAACAATTAACTACTAATTCACGTTAAGTAGTTAATTTTAACGAAAATCTATTACATTCAACATAGATATCTGCTGTCGCCAAAGAACATAAATTATTGAATCTGCACATATACACTATCTGACAAAATGTGATACATGATTTGATACATGAATAATTAATTTTGTATTTGTATTGTTGATAAGTTTTCGCACTTCCGTCATTGATTAAAAATAATTCATTTTTGATTTAAGTTTATTATAAGCTGTGTTCATTTTTTCCTGAGCATTAAAAACAATTGGACTGAAATATGTCAGCATAAAATGGGGGTACATTAAAATAATTTTTAACAGGCTGAAATTCATATTTTTTTTTGTTACTAAAAATCTAAAGGATACATTTTGACGTATTTCCTCAATTTTGAACATTTTTTGCTTGAGGACCGACTCTCTGCAGCATAAAGTGACTTAAAAGATAGAGACTTGCAAAATTTCCAAAAATCACTCACATAGAAATTGATGTTTGGAAACTTCGTCGCTCTCTATCTTTAAAGGCGCTTACTACATAGAGTTAGCCCCAGGCCATTGGTGATAAGAGGTGCAGATTCATAAGTCCACAGCAAAAGTCGATATGGTATTTCAACTGACAATAATTGGGTGGGTTACTGTACTCAGCAAGTCAATTGTGAATATATAACCCACTCAGTCAAAAGTCCACAGTAAAGTTTCTAATTTTAAAAAATTTGTCCTAAAAAACGCGTCGGTTACTTCAACCAAGAGCAGTTGTATATGAGATTTAAGCTAAAAAAAAGCAATAGGGCTTTTCTTAAATTCTTCTTCTTAATGCGTTTTAGTAATTATTTTGACATCACACAAGAAGGGTTAAAAGTCCACAATAGATTTGTGGACCTGTGTTTCTTATCATATTTTATCTTCAACATTTTAATAAGAATTTTTTGGCTTAGGTACATCCTTCTTTCGCCGACCAAAATACTATAAAATCGTAAGATTCATGAAAAAAAATCCTTGGGATTCACCTTTTTTTCTTATGATTATTGAAAATAATAGAGAAATCTGTTTGTGGATTTTTTTTTAGAATCGTTCCAGAACTGTTCAATGTTCACAAGTATCTAATTGTTGTTCTGGATTACCCAATTGTGAAGGTCATATATAAGTTTTTAGGTCTAACCTGAATGGTACTTAAAGAAAATATGTACATATTTAGATATGTTAAAGATTTTATTAATACCTTTCGCAATCGTCTTCGTTCACGCATTGTAGCAGCCTTGCGTCTATCCACAGTGACGCTCTTTTTTTTGCAAGCCTTACAGGCCCATGTCAAACAAGGACGCGACTGTCCGGAAGAACAAACTAGTGGCGCTAAAACATGTTCCTCCGAACTCAAACTATTATCGTCGTAATCCGTAAAAATTGGTGAAGGTGTCAAATTGGGATGTTTGTTTATTCTGTGGCCAAAACCACCATTGCCGTGATCGTATCTTGAATAAAAATTATGATACGGCCGATGTTGAAATTCACAATCACTTTTCAAATTTTGATCATTTTGATTTATTTTACAATTTGTATATTTTGTCATGTTTCTCTCTTAAATTTATTTATATTGCACTTTCACTATAAGAATCTTTCGAAAATATCGTTTTTTCTTTTAATTCCGCGATTATATAGAATCCAACACGTCCGACACGACCCGTAAACCAACTCTAGACTGATTTGCAGAGTGCTTCATGATACATGTGTTTTTGGTGACAAACAAATCGGGCATTTGAATATATGACAAAAAAAAAAGAAACAAAACCAAACCAAAGCAAACGATCATCGCATTTGAGTGGATTCTATTTTTAAAAACACACCGTTTTCGACGTATGAATAGTTGCGATGGGATGGTTCTTAACATTGTATCCGCCCATTTAGCTAGTTTTTTTTTAAGTGAGTTAAAATGTCGTGCGTGGTGATCGTGTTGAGGATTTAATCGAGGGATTTCCAGACATTGGTGATGATATGATGCTTGTTTATATTTTTAGTGATCGATTGCTTTGCGTTGTATCACAAATCATTCGAACAAACAAAAAAAAAGAATCGAAAATGACTCTAATAATTTTTATCTCTGAATAAATTGAAATAATAAAATTCGTTGATGTGACATTTTCAATGGACAACATTGTTCGGAGTATTTTTGTATTTTTATGTATATATATTATATTCGTTGTCTCTTCATTTTGTGAATTATTTTTTTTTCTACCTCGAGTGTTTTCGACATCAGAAACGTGAGAATTTTAAGAAAATATATTTTGATTTCATTGAGGATTTTAAGTTCTTATTTATTAAGCACAAAAACCACTGTGGACATAATGATTTGTATATTTGTGATTTATAATTGGCTTCGAAAAATTTAAAATAGGTTGTAAAACTATTAGAAAAATATAATCTAGATATTATATTGTTTGAGTGACATTTTAGGTTAAAGGGCTTTGCATCAGAATATGTGGAGAAGATGTCAACAGGAGTAGGAGAAATCGGATTTTAAATTGTTTAAAGTTGATTTGACAGGTGATAATTCATTGCTTAATTTGCATAATTGTTTTTTTTTTTGTATTTTTTTAATTTAGTGAAAGGTTTTCTTTTTGTTCTGAAATAATATTTACATAATATGTACTTCATGTTGTTTTATTAAAATGTAAATTATTTTGTATTCTTGTGCCTTCATCTTAACTCTTCTATTTAAGGACTGCAAATGTACAACGAATTTAATTTATAAATTGTTCTTAAATATTCGACCTTTAGCAGTTTAAATCAATTCATTTATCATTCTCGAAGTGAATCGAATAGAATTTTGTTTCATTTACTAGCTAAAATATCGGCAATAATTAAGAACATACCCAACCATACTTACAACTTAAGTCGACAACTTTATCAAAGATATTAGAAGTGAATTGGGTACAAGATGAGATCATAACAGAATTTTTCGAAGCAACATTTTATATTTGCGACTTAAATGAACTTTAAACAAAAAAATTAACAAATTTGAAAATGAAATTCGTAAATGTGATCTCATTTGAACTGGAATTTAGTAACTTCGAACGAACATCTAGGAAATTTAAAAAATAAATGCTCTTTCCTTTTAATATTTTTCGATAAAAGTCTTACCAAAAAAGACGGGAAATGATAGCAATCCAGAAAAATGGATTGACCAACTCAAGTCATAAAAAAAATGTACGATGATAGGGCAGATGAAATAAGTGGGTCTGACAATTCTGCCCGACTGTTTGTCTGTTCGGCTGCAGTGGCGTTAATTCTTAGGTAAATTTTCTTCCAAAATAGTATAGGTATCTAAAACTTTTTGGACGATCTCTCGACTCGAACCAAAAATAACGGTACCATGCCATACATGTATTTTACCATTTTTGGAAAATCCTTCTTTTCTCAAAAACTGCTCCACAGTACGGATGAAACTAAAGTATCAATACCTACTCGGGTATCGGATGAAAAATATCTAAGGGAGGACGGGGCACAGAGAACCACTTAACGTTTGCCGATTTATTGAACAAAAAAAAAAAGGCTCAAATTTGCTCATCCATATACCTTAAGACGTTAATATCAAAAAGGCTTTAAATTTGTTATCGAAACTGAACCACTTTTTTTTGTTAAATTAAAAGTGCATAAAAGTGCTTTTGGGGCACACAGAACCTATGTGGTGGCTGCTCCATTGATGGATACTTCTTTTAAATTTATGCTGATAGTGTATTTTCCATTGTAACAAATGTCCGTTATTGTAGTTCCGTACCATATACATACAACAAAAAAAATCCAAAATTGATCAGGTCTGTTTTCTATATAGGAGGCACAGAGGACCACAGAAATCCTCTGTGCCTAGGCTTTCCATCCGTCAGGATTTCGCCTGACGCGTCAGGCTTTTAATGTCCAATCAGGCTTTTGCCAGGTTTTTTTCTTTGTCAGGCTTTTTTATAATTATCGCAAAAAATATAATCGTTACAAGAAAAACGTTTACTGAATGCTTTAAAATCGAAATGCTTGTAAATGGCAGTAAACATATTCATTTTTTCATTTAGTTGCCACTTTTTAGAAAGAGACAAATAGTTGTGCAATAGCTTGATTAAAAAAAAAAAACTTTTCGCGAAATTCAACCGGAATTCTCCCTACTAGCGCTTTTTCGATAATTTTGCTTGAAAGTCTTTGAAAATCGTAATTTTTCTCAAATGTTAAAAGCTCCAAACTTTTTGGGTTTTGGTGCATGAAATTTTTAGGGATTGTTCTTATTTTATAATTTCGAAAAACTCAGGCTTTTCTTTCTTTACTGTCAGGCTTTGCTTATTTTAGATCTGGTAACCCTATCTGTGCCCCAATACGAATGCCTTTTAAAAAGTGTTTCCGACATGTTTAAACACGAATATCTTAATAAGCACAACTTTCTTAATTTTTTTATAAACTTACCTTAAAAAACAAAAAAACAAAATTTTTCAACCGGAGAGCACTCGTCAGCACGATAGATAATAAACTGACGAGCTAGATGGGCGCTTTTATTATAGTATTCAACTTTTAGGCAAAGTTACTTATTTATCGCTTTTAAAACGAAAGTCCTTTGTGCTCCGGTTGTCCTTTGTGTTCCGTTCTCCCCTATATTCCTACATACTTGCATCGAATCAAATTTAAGAAGATAACCTTTAATTTTGTATGTTTATATTTTTATTTATGAGGAATCAAAAAAAAAACATTTTGTTGAGTATTTCCTAAAAACATATACACCCCTATACGGTTGTCAATAATTATCGATTGACTGATTTTTTTTTGGTAATTGGAAATTTGGTAAATTAAAATTCAATATATTAAAAATCTGATCAACTATTCCATGATAATTATCAATTTTCTTGTAATTCACAACGTTCTGCACCATTCTCAATGATCAAAAGTTGTATCGATTTTCAAAATTTTTTAATAACTAAATTATTAAAAAATTAAATTAAAAAAATGTATATTTACTTAAAAATTTATTAATGTTTAAAAATAAACTATTAGGATATAATTTATAAGATGTCAATCGGGCAGACGGCAATGCCAAGCTTAAACGATTTGTATTAAATTAATTTGTTAATTGTATATTTATATCAAACAATAAATCGAATCTATCTATCTATCTATCTAATAACAATTGATAATTTGACAACCTTAATGGGTTATAAGTTTTTCAAAGACGTATTTACGGCGATTTTAGTTTGACTTATTGTTGCTACCGCTTTGGAAAACAATTTTTCACATGGTTTAGAGGAAGCAACAAGCATCCGAAAACACTCTTGCATGCGTTACATAAAGAAGGGGAAAAAAGCCTTCATATCTACCAATTCTTCTAGTTAATTAGATTTTAAGTTAAAACAAAAGAGCGAAATTAGGTAAGGCGAAAAATTATTTCACTTTTGAATAAGACTAAGTATAATTGGCAATGGCTGTAGTTGTAAACTGAAAATCATGAATTTTGGTTGAAACGATACTTCCATTCGATCCAGGTAAGTACATTTATTCTATACGTCTTACTTAGTAAACCAAACGTATTGATTCAAAAAGTATACTTACACTCGAATCAAACGTATTTAGGTACTTGTATTTACTCGATTCTTGTATATGTACTTGACAAATTAAAAAAAATATCTGATTTTGATAGGCATAGAATATACTTACTTTCTGTTGAAAACAAATTAACCAACAAATTATTATTAAAAGCACCTTCCAAAGAACCATTTTTGTTCCAATTTTTGCTTTCTCGAAAACGGTTTAACCGATTTTGATCAATTTTTTGTATAGAAAATGTTTATAAATATGTAGTAGGTACCGGTGTACTAAAATTCTCAAATACACTTTTTTTGTTTTTTTTTTTAAAAGTTTATTTATTTATTTTAACATTATCTAGCGATTAAACCAAAACATTTTTTTTACCCAAAAATAACGGTACCTAACCTACCCTCCTAAACACGGTTAGAGAAAATCTTTTTTTAACGAAAGCGAAAAAAACGATTTTAATTAAAATTTGTCTATGTACTGAAAGTAGTACGATCTACACTTCAACATGAAAGAAAGTTGTTATTAACAGGACCTCTGATATAGAGCCATTTTGTTTGATTTTCAATTTTTCTCATTATTTAAAATTAATTTTTTGAAATTGATTTTTTAACTCTGCATTTATAAATACTTATACAAATGGCGTAGGTACCTTTATTTTTCAAAAAAAAAAAAATTAAATAATTTTATATGCACATATATAATATGTATGTTCATACAAACATAATAACATATATAAGAAAATTATTTAAAAAAAAATTCTCCCACGATTTTTAAAATTTAATTTTGAATTACATATGTGGGTATTATCAAACATGCATTTATCATACTGAACGTATTAAATCAAAACAAAATAAATAATTATTAATTATTTTTTTTAAATTTAAACAAGCAGCCAAACATATAACTCCTCAATATTTCTGTCAAAATGATTTGATAATACTATTTCACGAGACCTATTGTTTGTGTTTTTGAAAAGATAGAATAAATTTTCGAAATGTAGACAGACATACATAATCTACCTATTGGATATGAAAAATTAGCATAATTTGTGGCGTTTAACTTGAAAATCCCTAACATAGGCAGTGGTATTTAATTTTAAAATTCAAAATTTCCTAAGGAGAACTGATGACAACGGATTTGTCTTTTGTTCTATCGAATAATTTAATCATACATTGCCAGTTAATAATTTATTAAATCAATAATATAAGACTTAATAGAACGAGTCCTCTTTAAATAATCTCTTTCCCTATGCCTACCTTCTGCTATTTCGATTCAAAATCTTAAAATATTTCCATATGGCGGTGCTAAAAATATAAACTAGATATATGTAGGTATCAAAAACTTTTCATTGCATTACTTTAGGTTCATGAAAAGATTTTTTTTATTTGTTTACCTAGATACCTTTTTATACATCTATACATAATTTTTATTCCAAACACCACTGTCAACAGTCAACGAAATTCAAATACATACCACAGTGAAGTGAAATTTTTCACAATTATTACATCAGTTATTTTAACACAACAACAAAAAAAATCCAATCTCTTCAGTTTCAATAAAGAAAAGTAATGTTGAGTAAAGGATGAAGATGAAAATGTAAAATGCAAAATAAAAAAACAAGAGAATAGAAAGTAAGAGATTTTATTTTATTTTGAGAACTCTTAAATAAATTCAGTTTTTACAGTAAGACCTACAAATAAAATTATCTAAACCTAAAATTATGGGTGCAAAATTTTAATCGATTTAGTACAATTTTTTAACAATTTTAATATGATACCAGATTAAAGAAAATATTTTATTCAATTTTCAACGAGTCACAAATCATATACATTTTTCAACGTTTCTCACCCAATTTTATCGATGCGAGATTTACAGAACTTTGACATTTTACAAAAAATAAACAAAATTTAGGTCTGCTTAGTTTTTTTTTTTAATTAAACTGTCACTTTATGTCAAGTATGTAAAGAAAATTAATTCAGTTTGATACAATAATTTAAAAAGTGTTTTAAATTAAGAAAATCTTGGTAAAAGCTTCTGTTAACAGCGATGATGGCGTAAAATTTTAAGCAGCCTGATATTAAGGTAGGTATCTAAGGTAGGTATAATATAAGATTTGTGCTAATATTTTTAATTTTAATCACTTTTTGGCTAGTATTATACTACATGCTTTAACAAAAAATACAACACCTACGTAGAAAAAGAAATTTCGCTGATGATAGAACAAAAAAACGGCCTCTTTTCTTTACTTAAATAATATATTTCTTTTCTTTTTCTTTTAGTGCATTTCTACCTTGCAAACTTTTTGTGGTCACCACTGTTATTTTTACATTCTCTTTAACTCTTAAATAATATGATAGGTATTTTATTTTCAACAACAAAAAATTTCTATCCCTGCTTTCCACCGAAACCGAATTTTTCCTTATTTGTATTAAATGAAAACAAAAAAATGGAAACGGAAAGAAGCGTTGCCGAATCATATACCAAACGAACATCAACATAAAATCGAATACTCACAATGCCAACAGCAAGTGCGCCGACAAGAGAGCAAAAAAAAAATACTTAGTGCTTTCATTTTTTTCGCCACATGCTCATAGTTTGCCTTCTGTTTCGGTCGCGATAAAAATTAGTTCATCTATCAAATACCTAAATTGTTTATTTAATTTGTCATCAGTGCTTTAAAATAAAAATGAAATATTTTTCCAAAAATAACAGTATGTGAAGTGTGACTGGATCCACAAAAAACCCACGAATGAAATAAACTTCTGAGCATTAAGAGAACAAAAATTGTTTAGAGTGCAAAAAAAAACAAAACCAATGCTCACTGAATAAAGGTGTGTATAATTTTGTTTTGAATGAAATTAAATGACAAGAGATACAAATTGCGGGATATCTTCCTTAAGTTTTAAATAAAATCATAACAATATAAAACAAAACCAAACTAGGTTATTTTAAAGCAGCAGCACGAGGTGCAATTTACAGTAGGTATAATAAATATTTTGTACAAGACAAAACAGAGTAAAATTTCATTGAGCAGCGCTCTCGCCCAAGGTCAATAATATGGGAATCACAATACAACATATAGTAAGAATATTCTTTATACCTGCAGTAAAGCGTATTTTACCCTATTATAACAGTCATTTTGACCTGAGATCAAATTTTATGTATAGAACATTAGGGTAAAATGAGTTATTGTAGGTAAATTATTATAACCATGCGATTCTGAGCAAAATTAATATATTTTTTAATATGAATAAATATGTAATTAAAATAATTTAATATTTTATACCTAGTTGTGTCTAGATTTCGCTCTTGAAAACGAAATAAGGCCAGTTTGGCTTCACGTCACCCAATTATTATACTTATTTATGAAATAATAAATTTTAATTTTGCATTATTATACAAGGTTTTGTACTTTTAATCATTGAAATATAAGTTTGTAAAAGGGAAAATTTTCTACGAATGGATTTTAAAATCTATAGCATTCTGTTTTTTGAGCTCCCACACGATTAAGCATTATGGAATTTGAAATCTAGCATAATGAAATTTGAGATTATGGCAACACTGCCCGTTGCTAGAGGCCTCACTATGAGAGCGCTCTTATGAACAGATTTGCTTGTTTTCGTCGCTCTGCTCACTTGTCACATCTCCGCTCTGCTCGCAGCTCCAGTATGAGTCTACCCTAAGTTAGATATGTACATAGAATAAAATTTCATTGAAAGGAAAAATTTGTTTTTGGAAAGAGTTTTTTTATAAGTTTATTAAAAATGTCCAACGTTCAAGAAAATATAGAAGATAATATTCCGAGTACATCAGGAAATTCAATGGAACCATCTCCAGACTCCATACTTCTAAAAAAAAAGTATGGATTCCACTCAAATAATGGCTCGATGAAGGATTACAAAGGTTAAAGAATTAAGTAGGATTTTTCGTTTCTGTTTCGTTTTTTTTAACATTTAAGTTGTCCATTTAGGGAACGAATTTCAAGCAGTTTCTTTGTTGAATTGAAACGTTTAGACTACAGATACTCCCTTCATCAAAAATTTGTCGGTATATCAAAGAATCCACACAAAAAAAATATGATAGGTTTTTTTTTGCTGCTAAAAAAGTGGCTGTAAAGAAAAAACAGTGTGCCGAGCAGCAGGAACTTTTTCCAAACTGGCTCGAATTCCTCTCACAAACATTGTATACCTGTTTACCGAAAAAAGGACATATACATATGACCAAACGATAATTGAGGATTTTACTTCGGAAGAAAGTAATCTTTATCATAACGGACGATTGCTGAATGGTTTAGTTATTGCCGTGCGACCATAGTGGTGTATTTTACTGAAAACTTCGAGTTTTAAGTCCAAATAGGAGGACCAGGCAAAATCGTCCAAATTGACGAAAACAAGTTTGGACTTTGGAAGACAAAAATGTATAATAAAACCGGGAACAGTCATACATACAGATTTTTGGAAGGCCTAGGATTGTTAAGGTGAAAAAGGATATATATTCACATAAAAAGTTAACCATAGCGACCCAGACAATCCATTCGTAATTCGTATCCGCTGACGGAACACATACTCAACGAATCGAGTCTCAATGGCGAGTAGTTAAGAAGGAGTTTTATAACGCTAATTAATCGCAGAACTTTGCAAACTTTATTGATGAGTACCTATATAACTAGCGAATGGATATAAAGAAGAGTTTGAGTGATCCTTTTGATGCGCTTTTGGAGGTAATTTTATAATGGAAACCTGAACCTCTGTGCCTACATAGGTAGTACATTGTGAAACTCGCATCGATAAAATTAATCGAGGGGCCATATGGGTTTTGTTCCATTTTTCAACGTTTCTTGACCAATTTTATCAAAACGAGACTGTATTATGTAAATCATGAGATGTTCTGTTATTGTTTTTTTTTTTTGCAGGAGATTAGTGAGTGTTTGTGAAATTTCAAACGAAAACTTGTAAATGTTCGGTGTGAACGCTTTTCGAGTTTTTGAAAACTGTTTGCCGAAAACCCGATTTTGGGTTTGGTGGGAAAAGGGGGTCACCATTGTTTGGCAAAATTCAGCTTAAGTCGTTTAATATTCCGTTTAATTCGCAATCCATAATTGGCAATTTACGTTTGGTTTTTTATTCATTATGTTTTTCAATCATTACGCAATTAACATTCGGCGTTTTTTTATTTCGCTTTTTTCAAAAATATTTTCATTCATTTCGCAAAAATCATTTAACAATTTGTTGTTTCGTTTTTTTTGTTACGTTATTTGATATTTAGACAATTGTTTTTTTTTCGCGAAATAGGTAATGTTTCGCCATTTGATTATTTCGAAAAATATTGCTTCGCCATTTTATTATTTAGCTGACAGATCATTTCGCCGCCGTTTAACTGCTTTGATAATTAATATTAATGTTTTTTGAGAAGTAATTTTTTTATATGGAAAATCATTCTTTTTTGAGTATTTTTCATATTACTTTTCTTTCGCTCATGGTATTTTCACATTTTCCTCCTAAAAAGTCAATTTCTGACAACAAATTGACATTTAATTATTTTTCTGGGTTTATTCATTTTTTGTATTCTCTATTTTGCACTTTGTACTTCAGCTTTTTTTTATTTGGCATTCAATTGTTTTTCGATTTTTTGGCTTCCGTTAAATTACATGTCTTAAAATTTCGCGCATGATTGGAACCTTCATTTTATTTTTTTTTTTAAGTGTCAGAATATTATTTAAATACGATAAAGTTACAGAGTACTGCGGATTTATCAAATATTCGACCATTTTTTTCATTTAAATTTAATTTATTTTTTTTTTTTTCAAAGTTTTGAGTTTGAAAAATGATTTTTCAAAATCTTCAATTAAGATAATGAGTTTTAGGCTTTAATAACAGTTATATATAACATTGTTAGTAATGCCGTTGTTTTTCTTTTAATAATTTGTTTTCTATTTTATTTATTTTGTTTAAATTGCATCGCCTCCCACTTTAACGGCGAGGAATTAAACCCCACTATATATATGATTTTCCTGATTTGTCGCAACCTAAACACTCTGGTATTTATCTCATCTTTCGCAAAACACCCTGTAGAAAATATAATTTAAATTAAACTAAATAAGGAATGTACAAATCTAAAATATTAGAATATTAAGTTTAAATATCTATAACTATAATCTTTTTATCCAATTCAAATCGTTATATCATCAAAATCCACAAAATAAAAGCACTTGTTTTACAACTTAAAGTTAATTTAATTCCTATTCTTAATCGATCGTTTCCAGTTTTTTAAAAAATATAAGTATCTACATAACTTATAATATCTTAAGTTAGGTTATTTAAAAGATTTATTTTAACAAAAAAAAAAAGGATTACGGCGGATAGCAATACAAAATCAGGTATTATGACTGCGACTCTCACTTTCTTATCAACAAAAAAAATGACAAAGAACTTCTTTGTTTACTTTTCAAAACAAAATTTATTATTATTTATCTAGTTTTGTCGATTTTTTATACATAAATCAAAGTGTAAATACGTGTATACAAATATTAATTAGTAAAAGTATTGGCAAATGCTATCGGTAGCATTTTTTAAAAGGACTTGTTTATAACTACATATAATATCTATAGCTTAACATTTGGATAGTTATTTCACATTAGCGTGGGTACTCATAATTTGTTTATCTGATTTGCGCTAGCTTACTTGCTGATTTGAATAGAAATAGAGATAAAATAAATAAAATATTTGCATTCGAAGTAGGATCGTCGAAAGTTTAATATAATTAATTGCGAAAGTTAAGTAGTTTATTTTTTTTTATGAAAATGCGCATTTTTTACTATTTTCTTATGTCATAGGAACACTAGGTGGGTGCGACGACCGCGACGTGAAAAGAGTTTCAAATGAGATTTTAGCTATCTTTACTTCTATTTGTTTTGTTTGGCTATAACTTTGAATATAAAGAAGATACAAACAAATGAGCTTATCTATAATTTGTATACAGATACAAAGTGTTATCAGAATTAAACCTTGTCACCTTTGTCACCTAATTCTTGCAACATTTTAAAGAAGTAATAATCACAACAAAAATATAAATGTTAAAGAATAGCCAAGTTCTTCTTTATAAAGGGTGATTTTTTAGCTGGTTTGGTTTTGGCAACACTGGTTTTGACAGCTGACGTGTGTTTAGTACCTTGTGTCACTGTCAAACAGCTTCAGTTTGGTTTGCAATTTAACCATGGATCGTCTTACAAATGAACAACGCTTGCAAATTATTGAATTTTACTATCAAAATTCGTGCTCGGTTCGAAATGTTCATTGCGCGCTGCTTCCATTTTATGGTCGGCATTCTCGACCTTCTGAGCAGTCTATTCGGAAGATTGTGACCAAATTTCGCACCAAATTTACTTTGTTGGACATTAAACCACCAACACGTTTACGTACTGTGCGTAGTGAAGAAAATATTGCGGCCGTATCAGCTAGTGTGACAGAAGACCGCGAAATGTCGATTCGGCGCCGTTCCCAGCAGTTAGGCCTTTGTTACAGCACTACGTGGAAAATTTTGCGGAAGGATTTAGGCGTAAAGCCTTTTAAGATACAGCTGGTGCAAGAACTAAAGCCAGCCGACCTACCACAACGCCGAATTTTTGGTGAATGGGCTCTTGGAAAGCTGGCCGAGGATCCGCTTTTTTATCGAAAAATTGTGTTCAGCGATGAGGCTCATTTTTGGTTGAATGGGTACGTAAATAAGCACAATTGCCGCATTTGGAGTGAAGATCAGCCAGAAGCATTGCAACAGCTACCAATGCATCCCGAAAAAGCCACTGTTTGGTGGGGTTTATGGGCCGGCGGCATTATTGGGCCATATTTCTTCAAAGATGATGCGAATCGCAGTGTTACTGTCAATGGTGAACGCTACCGAGCGATGATAACAAACTTTTTTTTGCCCGAAATGGAAGTTCTTGACTTGCATGATATGTGGTTTCAACAAGACGGTGCCACATGCCACACAGCACGCGAAACAATGGCGCAATTGCGAGGCGAGTTTGGTGAACAGTTAATTTCACGTTTCGGGCCGGTCAATTGGCCGCCTAGATCGTGCGATTTGACACCATTAGACTATTTTTTGTGGGGGTATGTCAAGGCTAATGTCTATAGGGACAAGCCCGCTTCGATTGACGCACTGGAAGCCAACATCCATGCATTCATTCGTGAGATACCGGCCGATCAGGGTTGTGACTTTACTACAATTGCAGTAGATCTACTGCATTTTTTTCGAAAAATAAATCTACTGCCTTTAAATTAAATCTACTGCACTTTTAGTTTTACGAAAAAAAATCATTCAATAGGCGTTTTTCTTTTTTAGATCAGAGCTGATTGAGCTGAGTACTGAGCAAAGTCTGAGCGAACAGAATAAATTTTAAGCAGAGTATGTTCAGAGTTCTCTGATTTAATTATGAAACAACTTAATCACTGAAATGTCATGATTATAAATTATTTATTTATTATTATTATTTTACCTTCTCCACTAGAGCAACCAACCTATTCCGCCATTTTTTATTGTTTTGACGACGTTTTTTTTTAATTTCCCGTCATCTCGTTTGTTTTCAGCATTTTACTCCGTTTACTCTCCTATTTTATTTTGAGCTCACAGAGCGTGCCTGAACATGCTCAGAACTAAAAAAGAAACACAAATTTGAAGCCCTGAACGATCAGAGCTAAAACAGAATATATATTTTATTATTTTAAATTATTTATGTTTATTTATGTTATTTCTTATTTTTATTTTCAAAATATAAAAATCTACTGCGAAAAAGTTGAATCTACTGCGTTTTTTTTCCAAATCTACTTCGGACATTTTTTAAAAAAGTCCCATCCCTGCGGCCGATATGTGTGAAAGAGTATGCCAAAATTGGACTCAGCGGATGGGCTACCTGAGACGCAGCCGCGGTCAACATTTGCATGAAATTATCTTTAAACATTAAATTGCAAGGTTCAAACTATCGATTCAATTCAACTATCGATTTCATTCATTTTTTCGAATTTTTTGTGTTTTTTTTTAAAAAAAAGTTCTAAACCTCTTAAAAAATCACCCTTTATAAAAATCTTTATATGTAACAAATCAGCCGTGAAAAGTTATGAGAGAAATTAATTATTTAACAATTACTGACTAAAATTTGAGGGTTCACTTGGCAAGTTTTCTTTTTATTACGCACAGTTCAAAACGTTTTGAAAACTTGACAATGTGAACCCCCAAATTTTAGTCAGTTATCATTAAATAATAGATTTCTCTCATAACTTGATGTTGTTTCAATATTACTCTACTTAAAATATTTGATATTAAACCTTCATAAAGGTAGAACTTGGCATACTTTTAGATCTCACTACTTTTCACGGCTGAGTTGTTACATATATGTACAGATTTTTATATAGAAGAACTATTTTTTAACATTTATGATTTTGTTTTGATCTCACTCCTTTTTGTAAAGATACCTATTTATTTGCTGTCAGGTAAAAACCTCGTAAGATAACTACTAATATCATTCTACAACAATCGGAAGTGCTTTATATATCTATAATTTATAAAAATTCTGTGGAAGTGGGCAGATACCACGCCCCTGAATAGAAAACCTCAAGTATTCTATTTTTTTCTTTGTACCTTTGTACTTTAAGCCCTGCCGCTATACCAAATTTCATCATTCTACAGCAATCGGGTGCTCCTTGATAACAATTCTAAGAAAGTGGGTGGATACCACGCCCCCTGAATTGAGAACCTCAAATTTTCTATTTTTATCCATGTTACTTGTATCCATTTCAAGCCCTATATGGCTCTGCCAAATTTCATCATTTTCCAGCAATCGGAAGTGCTCCATTTAATTGATTGCAATTCTGAGAAAGTGGGCGGATACCACGCCCCCTGAATGGAAAAACACACATTTTCGATTTTTTCCTTTGAATGCACTACAAGGCCTACCGCTGTGCGAAATTCTGCGGTGTCGGGAAGTACTCCATAATTTTGATGATCTGTCAGTGAGTGAGTGAGTGAGTCAGTCAGTTACGGTTTTCACGATTTTTGAAGTCTTATATCTTGGGAACCACTTGCGCTAAGGAGTTGAAATTTGGTGTGGTGCTTGTGCTTGGCTAGCCTACCAAATATTCCGTATTTGAAGTTCTTGACTTTATTGGTACTGAAGTTAGAGGGGGGTCGAAAATCGCCTGAGTTTGTTCCTGTAAAAAGGGTGTAGTGCCAGAACTTGGCTGGACACTACCGTGCCCTTTGATAACCTGAGTAAATAAAGAAAAATTACACCTTTTGCAAGGAATAAATCGTCACCATTATTTCGATTTTGGTCAAAGATCTTGAAAGCTTTGAACGCACTTATATTATTATCACTTTAGTCGGAAGCTCACTATTTCTAGTTCTAACCTAACGTAACTAACTTAAGGTGGACTGGGCCACCGGGCAACCGGGGCGAGCAAAAAGTAAGTGAAAGCCCCTGCAGTAATTTTTGTTCTTAAAAATTTTGTTTGCATCCAAACAATACTTACCCTTTAGTGTTTTAAACTTAAGAATGTGTAATTTTAAATGAAAAGCTTTAAAATTTTAGTTTTAAATGTTTTTGTTTTGTTTTTCTTTTTGTTTACTTGTTGCGCAAAAATTAAGTACCTACCTATAAGTTTTAAGTACCTAGGCACCCACGTTATCACTTGATTTCATTTATATTAAGTTTTGCGTGCCAACACCATAGACATTGTGTCTGTGCTTTACTTTATTACATTAATTGTATTTATATACATAGCTATATATATTGAAAGTTCTTGACATTTTTTTTATAAACATTTCTTAAGCTTATTCTAATTTTAGACTTTATTTACCTACTTATTGTTAGAACACGCCAAATCTAAGATCAAAATGTTTATATATCGCAAAAAAATTCTAAAATTTCTGTAGCAGCCAGTGGAGGTGGTAGCGGTGGCAGCATTCTGTTGTTATTGTTATCGATAAGAAAAAGTTTAAAAAAATTAAAAGATAATCTAATGAAGTGTAGGGTGGTGTGAATTTAATAAAAAATAACAATAAAACTAAATGTTTACTTTAAATTGTGATACATACATTAGGGTGTCTCATATTTTTTTTTTTTTTTTTTTAGGGGAAATCCTTATATTTTGAGTACCTCTCAGACCTGATCATAAGCAAAATATTAACTTCGTAGACCTATAGGAACACGTGCCGACTTTCATTCAAAGTATATCCCATGCAATTTATATAGGCAAAATACCACATGTCCCAAATTATTCTAAGTATATTGTCATTTTTAACATCGATATCAAGAATATTTATTTTTTTAAGATGTCATTACAAGTTATAGAGAAGTTCTAAATATATTTTTCTAGTGGGAAATATAAACCACCAAATAAAAGAGGCTTAACTTCCTTCAAAACGGCTATAGTTTTCAAAGTTTTATTTTATATTATTCTTAAAGCTTGAAAAAAAAAAAAACGAGATAGAAAAGAATTTTTCGCTGCTAAGTTAGTATCGACTCTAGATAGATGTCAGTTAAGAATTTGAGATTCTACTATAGCCTAAAGAATATAAACAATATTCTTCAGGCTACATGTAGAAACACTCAAATTAAAATCTGACGATTTTGCAATCAGCTAATCCTCAATTCAACGTGTTCGGACGCTATAAAAAAGGGCTGCATCTATAAAAACAGGTTTTCAAAATAATGTTCCTGAAGTCGTTACTGTTCACTGCGATATAAAATTATCTACCTGGACTTCCAAAGAAGAACAACTTCCTGTCGTTTTAACGTTTGGTAGTAAAGAAACAACTTCTTTCTGCTCGAAAACTCTTTATTTATTTACTTTTTATTTTAAACAAAATTTGAATATTATTCTAGATAAAATTCTAGATGATTTCGTCATCGTCAGTAGTAAAAATTTGTTTTCTCGCTTACAAATAAATCAATCATTCCTTGAAATGTGGCTTTCTGAATGGGAAATACATAAATATTTCATACTCGCAGATAAAACCAACAATAATTCTGCAACTGAAAGTTGTGAATGATACAGAAGAAAGTGAAGTTAAGTTGGTTTCAGACCTTCATGGACTCATCACGGCAAAAGAAGAACATAAGCAGTTTCTCTTACAATGTGTGGAGAAGCATGAGAAATCGTATTCTGAGTTCTGACTGAAAAAAGGAAACATTTAAGAGGAAATATCTACTTTAATTATCATATACATATCTTTGGATCCTAATTTTGTGGGCTTTAGGTCTTCTTTCTTTAACTTTTTTTTATAACTTTTTAGGCTTTCGCGGTTGTTTACAGACATTATTAGGTAATTGTTTTCGGATTAGCCGCGTAATAAAATTATTAAATAATAAAATTATAAAGATATAAGATATACAAAGAGTCACGAAAATAGAATTATTACTTTAATTATCACATGTTTGATAAGGTTTTATTGAATATTGACATTTATTGATTTGTATTGCTCTTAAATTGTAATAAATTGAAAAAAAAAATTCATCAAACACTTAAAAATGGTTCGTATTAATTTTCCTTCTTATTTTTGACGTCAAGTCTGGTCGGGTTCCTATAGGTCTACGAAGCTCATACTTTACATATAGTAAAGGGGTATGTGTTTCAAAAAAAAAAAGAAGTAAAATAAAATAAAATAAGGGACACCCTAATAACCATCGACATAATAAAATTTTTTATTTAAAATGAATAGCTTTTTATAAAATAATTCTCAAGTGACACTGCCATCTTAACAAGAATACAACGCATTTTGAAGAAATTTTTTTAAACTACTACAAGAATGCAATATCATTACCTACATACACTCATGTTTTAAATGCAAACAAATTTCACGCGCATAATATATTTTATAATGAATTTAAACGAGCAATGAATGATTTGTAAATTTTTTTTAATGACGTCGAAGAATCCATACAAACGAAACGAAGAGTTCTGAAATGGACGACGAAGATTTAATTTATTCAAATTAAATGATGACCATAATAAACTGTTCCTGTCAGGCGCAATCTATTAACGCTTGACAAGTTTTATCTGAGCGTCAAATCTGTGAAACAACCCGACAAAATTACGTTCGCAGACTTGAATAAAAAAAAAATAATAAAACAAATATAAGCACCTACAATCAGAAATAGAGTTTAAAAGCTTATAATATGTTACTAAATTTGCGAAGTTTATTATCTTGTTTTTATTTATGCTATTTATTTATTTTTTTCACCACTATACAGAACATGATTGAATATAAACTGACACGTTTTGTTCTACAGTGTGATTGAACATTTTTCGCCTGAGCAAACTTTTTTTATTTTCACTATAATTTTAGTTCTTCCAAAAACTTTAATTTTTTTAAGTTACAATAAAACATATTACAATTTAATTAATTTTTAAAAACTGCTTTTTTTTTTTAAATTATATAATTTTATGTATGTAGGTACCTATTTAATACATTTTATTTATTAATTTTTTTTTTGTTTTTTGTAATTTTTTTTATTTTATTGTATTTAATTTAATTTTATTTAATTTCATTTCATTTAATTTAATTTAATTTAATTTAATTTAATTTAATTTAATTTAATTTAATTTAATTTAATTTAATTTAATTTAATTTAATTTAATTTAATTTAATTTAATTTAATTTAATTTAATTTAATTTAATTTAATTTAATTTAATTTAATTTAATTTAATTTAATTTAATTTTATTTTATTTTATTTTATTTTATTTTATTTGTTAATTTCAATGCCCTCAAATTTGGTCCTGACAGCATCCCTCCTTTTTTTTCGCCTAAGAGCCACTGTGCGACCATCGTTCGAATGTGCAATTTACATAACAACAATCCGTCGACACAGAACGCTTGTTGATGAAAATGTCGTTCAATGTGAACCCCGTTAGAATTTAAATTGAACTATTAAGCATCTATATATGTATGTCAACATTAAAAACATTAATTTCTTTTTCTATTTTTTATCTCGCTCCAAAATGACCAGATAACTATTCTGAAGATTTAAAAAATTGGACCCAAAAAAGATTTTGATGTAATTTTATATGTGAATATAAAAAAATGATTTTGGCAAAACATTTATATTTTTGTGGTTAACAATCAAAACGGCGCTAAAGATACTTTTTTTAAAAATATAGAGTTTGATATATGCCGAGAGTTTGAAAACCAACTAATAAAAAAGTTATTACTACATATAACATAGTACATATTTTAATTTTGAAACATATAAACAAAATAATTTTAAAAATGCCCATAACATATTTTTAACAAACAAAAATGCCTCAAAAAAAACATTCCTCGAAAGGACGAATATAAAAGGTCCATATAGCTATATAAATTTTGTTAGTCAATCTAATAAAAAAAAACTTCCACAAATCAAACAAAATTCAATTATTTTGAATATATTTTAGAAATTATATGTTTTCGCTTTTTACTCGGTTTCAGGTTCAATTTTTTTATCCTCTGTTTGATTGTTGCACTTAAAGATTAAAAATATTTGTTTTTATCTATGTATCAGTTATTATGTAGACAGCGACTGTATGCGACTACAGTGACTGGTGCATAGGTACCCAACCAAAAAGAACTTTTAGAAATTCAGAATGTATTTCAAGCAGGGCGGTATCGGCCATTATAAGCCAACTAGGCACTTCCCTAGGGCCTCCGTCAATTGAAGGTTCTTAAAGGAGGTCTCTTACATATAGATGCATCAAATTTTTACTTTATCTTAATCATTGTAATCTTCCAATAAAAACATTTTCTACGTGACGTTTTTCATAAAAAAAAAATAATAAATTTTCAGGGGACAATTTTTGACAGAAAACAGTAGCTACTTGATCAGAATTGGCTTACTTTTTATCATCCAGAATGCGTCATTTTAAAAGCATTTGTCGTTATTTTGATCGTTCCATGTTACCACTAGGAAATTTGAACGATTTTTTGTGCGTCTGTGATACCTTGTGTACACTGTAATTTGTGCCAATTTTCAAATTTTGTACAGATAATTTTTGTGTGATTCCCTAGAAATTTCATCTGAAACGGTATGGCATACAACGATTTAGGTTTTTTCAAATTTTCTCAAAAGGGCTTAAACAATTTCGATTAAACTTCTCAACTTTAATGACCAAAGTGATTGTAAGAAAACTGCGTTTCAGGTTTTATACAAAAAAATCACATTATAAAAGTATACTTTGGACGATATTTGAGAAAATTGTCTTATTTTTGAGTTATTCACATATCAGATTTTTAGTGACTTTTCCAATATTTTCATAGTTTTGAAATCTTATGCTTTTTAATAGTAAACACAATATTACATTTAAAAATTTTGGAAATAATTTATTTTAAACTAAAAATCCATTTTGTTTAGTACTTTTGACTTTTTTTATTTTTTGTTAAAATGTAGCTCCATTATAGTTGTTAACCACAACAGTTCATGCAATCTGCAGTCGTACCTATTTGTTTTGCGTGCAAACGTCTTTACTTCCAGTCTCCTGAAATTGACATAAAAGGAGTACGATTCAAAATGAACGTTATTTATGTATAATATTCAAAATTCCTTGTAATTCTTTAATAATTATTTACGTTAAGTTAAAAATTAAGTAACTAAGCCAAGTCTGTGGATGTCATATCGTAGATTTGAAAAAACAAATAAATAATTAAATAAAGAAATAAAATTGATATAGAGCCCCACTACCCCACGGCCGAATTTTGCTCCGGGCGACATCAAGTCAAAATGCGGCCCTGATTGCAGCACCACCCAAATTCTTTTATATATATTTTGCACACACACAGAAAATCTCTTTTATTCTCAATCAAGCTTTTCTGTTCGTTTTAAACAATTTTCATTTCATTCCACACAAAGATCGTTAAGCGAGTGGAACTATAAAATCTAGAAAATAATATCGTTCGTTGATAGAATTATATACTGTTCGGCTTTTGTCTAAAATTTAGTTTTGTATCTCTCTGTCTTGAATTTAATAGAATTTTGTTGCTGTTTTTGCTTAAAAGTGTTAATACCTATTTGTTTTGTCATATTTTTCAGAACTAAAATCCTGAATGGAATTAAATGATTATATGAGGAACATTTCTAAAAGAATTAATAAAAACAAAAATTGAAATATGAACCCGTTTAAAATAACATTTGTGTATTAAATTTTGTATCTCTTATAAATAATAACAAAAAAAAATAAAAACAATAAAACGACGAAAATGTCTTCCAAATTAACTAACGGTATGCGGTATTGAAGCATCAATGTCTTGCAGCGGTAGAATACAATTTATCAGAACATCTAAGCGCGCTCGAAGATTTCCAAGGAGGCAAATAAATTTAAAAGAAATCTTTAGCTAACAAAAATTGTATCATTTCGACGAAATTTATCTTGAAAAAAAAAATTAAATAATTTATATAAATCTTTTAAACAACAAGCATTTTGAAAAACAAACAAAAAATGAATCAACCACCGATTAATTTTGAGGATTTATTTGCCAATGGTAATTTTATGGAAGAAAATTTAAATCAAATCAACAATAACAATGCTCACGGTAATAACCCTTCAATATGGGTATTTGGCTATGGATCCTTGTGCTGGAATCCCGGATTTGAGTACTCAAAGTGCTTAACGGGATATATACGAGGTTTCGTAAGAAGATTTTGGCAGGGAAATATAACACATCGGGGGACACCGAATAAGGTTTGTAATTTTTATTTAAATTTTATTTTTTTGTTTTTTATATATTGTAATAATACCTACATATAAGAATTAGTTTGATTAGCTTGTTGTCAGACAACGTGTCTACATATGATAAAAATAATTTTATAAACGTACGATTAGTCTTCATTGTAAAGCGTTTCTCTTGAATGATAACGATTATATGTTTATTCAACAAAATGTACAAATATTATTCGAATTTGATCTGTTCTCACATTCTTGACAGTGCCAGTGCGGGGCACTATAATAAACGGAGGATTAAGATAGGTCAAACTATGTGATTGAATATAGGCCAGCATATTTCGGGGCGAACACACCTCTTTCTTAATTTACTGTAGGTAAAGTAGTTTAAAGTTAATCAATATGGAATACGTAAAGACACAAGACTAGAGAAATACCAATTTATGACAGTTATAACAGTAATTGCTCGCCATTAAAATTACGAAATATACAAAGCGCTTCGCGTGGCATTAACTGTGGTTGCACAGAGGTCCCTGGCCCTGCGGCGGACGTTATAAACAGTACATACTTTAATAAACAAAACTGTTATAAATTGACATTCTTAATTTTCACTTCCTTATTTTTAGGAAGTGACTCTAGAAATCGCCCTTAATTTTGTGCTTTCTTTAAATAAAACAACCAAACGTTTAGCAAAGTCCGGCCCTGATTATATATGGTAGAGGTATAGTACTGGTGTGTTGTGCTTTGTCTAGAACTGATAAGATGTTCAAAGTTCTTAAAGCAAACACGGGAGTATAACAGTCCATTAAAAACTTACACACAACTATAGGTAATGTTTGTATTATAATGTGCTTTGTTATTAATTAGTTTTTGTCTTCAAAAACCAACAAATAATTTTTTTTAATCAATTTCCTCTGTTTAAAAAGAAAAAAATATGTTCAAAAAAATACACGTCATCTGGTTTGTATTAACCGAAAACAGTTGTGGAAAACTGCTTGTAGGTGTAGATTAATAGTAACGTCAGCTATATAGATAGTTGTTATTTTTTCAATATTTATTATATTTACATAAAATACCATGTTTGGTTTTTTCCATTTTTTTTTTTAATTAGGTATATTATTTATAAAGTTATATAGTGAGTGGCATAACAAGTTGCGCATACAAATAATGTCGTCAATTAATTTTAATCTTTATATATGTACTTACTCCGTTTAAATAGAGGTATTTACAATAGGTTACGTACGAATCTTTGGAAAAAATCCCTACTGGTGAAATTGTAGATATATATAGAATTTTCTGAAAGTTAAATATCCGAAGACTAAAAAATGTCGAAATTTTTAAATCTCTACTTCACAAAAAGTCGAGAAAAATATAGACTTGTCAGTATTTTTTTTTTCCCATGAAAATTTAGAACAAAACAGCCCACCCAATATACTGGGTGGATAGAAGCAAAATTAAAAAATTCTGTATATGACCAAAACTCTTTAAATGGATTGAAAATTCTGTATATGAACATAATTCTGTATTCCCTTTTCAAAAATTCTGTAAATCCAAAATTCTGCACATAAGTCGTGTTTCTTTTTTCCATCTGAGCTAGCTCGGAGCATGATCTGTATGCTCAGAACAAAATGACCGAGCAAATGGAGCAAAACGCTGAGCGAAGCCAACTTCATACAATTTTTATGTAATTTGACAGATTACTATGCATATGACATGTTCAGTGCCCAAGTGTGTTTCATAATTAAATCTGAGGGCTCTGATCATAATCTCCTCAGAGCTTTGCACAGAGCCAAAAAAGAAAAACGCCAATACTCAAAAACGCAGAGATAATTTTCTTAATTTGAAGTTTTCTAATTTTAATACCAAACAAGCACATAATTTATTTTGATTCAATTTGCATTATCTCTTTTAGTAAAAATTATGCGATTATGCGAAATGACAATGCTATTATCATTTTGCCAATTAGGTAAATGGTGAGATAACAAAACGGTAATTTATGTCTTGCAAAACAACAAATTACCCACGTAATTAAAATATAAATAAATGTTTTCAAAACGAAAGATTTCCGGGTTAATTCTAAGATCAAAAGGAAATAAATATTGCGAAACGATAAAAATTCATTTTGATAATTATTATTGCAAAGTAAGATTTTGTGAAAAGTCCAAACGGCAGGCATCTATGTACTTAATTATGTAGCTATAATATATTTTTGGTTTCACAGAAACGATTGAAAGCTAAGCAATCTTTTAAAGTTTGTTTTTATTATTGAGAATAAAATGTAGGAAGTGACTTTACCAAAATCCACCCAATGGCACGCCCACATTTTTGCATCTTTTTTTCGGAAACATAATATGTAGATATTATAGTTTTTATGTTTTTAAAGAAATTTTCAGAGTTTGTTTTTATTAGCTATGGAAATTTTTACTTAACTCCAAAAGAAAAATGTTTAAAGGTGTGATATCACATGATCTATGCGACAATTCTTTTAAATTAACAGTTCAAAGAATTGTTCTCGAAAATAATCTCTATTCATGGTGCGATAACGTGTGAATGGCGCACAGTTATGTTCTGGCTAGTCTTGTTTTTGAAAAAAATGTAGACCGATGATCCCGTGGGCCCATGACAAACAGTTGTTTTCTATGGATGTAATGGCAGACTTATGGAACCTCTTCGGATACATTAACTTCAGTACATTTACTTATTCACGTAGCCATAATAGACCTCATTAGTCATCGCTTAATAAAGTTTTAACTGAAAACAGCAGATCTTCTACAAGCTTTTCAATAATAATTTGTAAATTCTATTAAGAAATGTCAAACAATATCATTTATAATACCTACCTACCTACTTAAAAATATGTTATAGTACCTATACCTCAAATCACTTATTATTTGAGTTTCCTTCACATTGAACTTAAGTATCTCAAACCAAAGTATGACATTTTTTTAGAAGTCAACAAATGAATCAGTTTATTATTATACCTACCTACTTGTTGTTTTTTTAACTAAAGGTACCTATTTAAAAAACAAAATCCCCGAACTAATGGGGTTTTCTATTAATATTTATAAAAATTTGTTTTAACTTGCTCTGAGCAAGTAGATAAGTACTTATTGATTTTGTGTTTTTTTTCAATTTTTTTTCAAAAACAACAGAATATACCGATTTTGATTAAACTTCGTATCTTCGAACGAAATTATTTGAAGCAAACAACGTTTCAGGCTTTTAACAACAAAAATAGCATTACGGAAAAAGGTTTTGACTTTTTTTGAGATATTATTGAGTTATTTGAGTTTTCTACCTAAAGCTTTGATTATGAATTCTGATTTAAGATTATACTTAATGGCAAGTTTCATACCTTTTCAGAAACTTCAAAAATGGGGATTATTGTGTAATGGAACGAAGAAAAAAAAACCAAAACGCAGCAAATTGTTCAATAAGAAAAAAGAGCACAACCAATAAATAGTTCGATGAAAGGTGGGCGATGCTTCTAATTACCGTGCAAAGATAAAATGAAATAGCACTGAGTAAAGAGACCCAAAATTATAACGAAACACAATTAACAATTACCACGTTATAATATTATTATTTAATAAATTTAATAAAATAAATAGTACAAAATAATACTCAGCTAAGTGATGTGGTAGGATTAACGTTTAACGATCTCAATCCAAAGTGAAAGGCATTATGAAATTAACTAAAAGGTTAAAATACTCAAAGCTCTGACTCAAGGTTACTGCAGTTTTCCAATATTATTTGTGAACAAACAACTACGTAAAGGTACCGTAGCCAAAAGTGAGAGATAATGTTGCATTTAAATTAAATCAAACGAAAAGAAAAGAACTCAATACAAAACTGCAAGTACAGTGGGTCAGAATTTAGTTTACATAGGAAAATATTGAAGTTAATGTTTTATTAGTTTTAAGTAAATGAAAATTCAAAATTTTAGTAAAGTTTACAAATTATAGAATTCAAATGGATTTTAAATGATTTTAAATAATTATAAATGTTTTTAAATGAGATTTTAACATATTTAATAAGTAGATTTAAGTGAATTCAAAATTTATGAATTTGTTTTTCAAACAGGGATAGTTTTTAAGAAAACAAAAACAATATTGTGTAGGTAATGGATTTTTTTTTCGTCTGCTAACTCCTGAAATTGAGGATAAAAATAAACTTTGGTCATGATTTCAGTTTGTCATTTCTACCAACTGGTTATAGCATTTGGTATGGATAAGTCATGAAATTCCAAAAGGTTATGCCCCGGGCTTTTCTCCACTTAAATTTTGAAGAATGAGTTTTGTTCAACCAGTAAGTAATTAATATGTATCAGTGAGTGATGCATAATCTTACTTTTTGCATATATCTGGTCGGCCAGAGAAACTTACCAAGCTATATTCCCCTGGACGACTTTCAAAATATGGAAGGTGAATGTATTACCTTTAATTTGTACTTTATAACGATGGGTGGGAACCGCTTTAAAAAAATACCTTCTTTTTTGGTCGGCCAGTCAGTTTGACCAGGATATGGGTATGACGACCAAGCTTTTCTATATTATCTAATGATTATCGAACGTTTTTGTATTGCCGCTTCCCGGTCTATTTTGAAAGCATTGTTTCTTAAAAATGTAACTCTATTTTAGGCGTTAACCACAAGATAAAGTTCGTGGGATTCAGTCGTCCATATTTTTTTGGTTTTAAAAATTAATTTTGCTGATCTAAATTTTTTGATTAGATTTACAATTTTCAGCGATCAGTTTGCAAATCTAATAATTTAAAATTTTTTTTTCATATACATATTTACATACATACATTTGTTTTTACATGGTTTTGTTTTCAAAATACATATATAGAGAAAATAATCGCTAGTAAAAATGGAAACAGTTTAAAATGAAGCTGTAAATTCATCAAGCTCATCTCATTTTCTACTTAGAATGGATCAAGTGATTAAGACATTTTTGAAGAAATGATAGGTACAAATAATAAATTACACGAACGCAATACAAAAATTATTTTCAGCCGTATTTCATTCACCACAGTAAAATCAATGTTAAGATTGAAATCCAAATTTAAGAGCGGAAATCTTATGAAATCATAAGTTTTTTTTTATAAATCAATATACAAAAGTATCTATTTATTGAAGAAATATGTTTTCGAACTCAGAAATATATTTTATAAATATTTAGCAATTTAAAAGTCGAATTTCATGCTTTTTACATTATATCTACCTATACATTCATAGATATATATTGGATTTTGTGGGACGAATTTCAACAAAATTGATTAAATTTCATTCATGACCGTTTTGGGTTCAAATAACTTTTATTATTTATACCTACTTGACACTAATTTACATAAACGCAATTTTTTTATCAACTGAATTTCTCTTATAGCTTTGTACATACGTATATAAAAAATATACTCATATACTTAAATATTCTTAAATGTTATGCAATTTAAAATGCGATAAATGTGCGACTTGGAGGGAAGTTAAAAAACTAACCTGCTCAACCATCGCCGATTTGGGAAACAAAATAAATTTTATTTTATCATTAAAGCCAATGTAAATTTTGTGTTTATGCAAATTGCTTTATATATGTAGTACATGTGTATGTGCATTGGGGTGGTCTTTTTTTATTCGATTTTGGGGCTTCTTTTGCAATTAAGTTTCCCTGGGTTTTGAATATATTAACAATTTTTTTTAATGATATCTAATAATAGTAATATCTTCGTGACTAGGGAACTTAATTCCAAGAGAAGCCCAAAATTGTGGACCTTGCTACTGTAATTAAATAAATATATGAACTAACTTAGGAACTTATTTAAAAAAAATAAACTTAACAACTTATTTTTTTTTCAGCCAGGACGAGTGGCAACATTGATGGAAGACAAAGATGTGAGTAGCATTTAAATTTTTCGAAAATGACCAAGTAAACATTCCCTTGGAAGGTTCAATGTTTCTTAATCTTTTGTTTATATAACAGCAATAATAAAATTACTTATTTTTTTTTTTATGAAATGAATGTGACACAATTTTCTTTGTTTACTCCTACACATTTAAAATATAAAATCTTCCTAGAATTCCACGAAATAATTACATATGTACATACATACATATAAAGAAATATACAAAAATGTATGTATGTAGGTATATGTGTTATAAAAACAAAAGTGATGTCTTGACCATTTTTATTTATTTTTGTCGCCAGATTTTTATTTTTGTTTTTTTATTTTTTTGTAATCTTGCTTTCATTTTTCAACTTTTTTTTGAAGGCATACATACATGTGTACATACAATAATAAATAATATGTATATTTTTGCATTAGCGTTTCCTAGCAGCACCCGGCAGCGTGCTAAAAATGATATTCAAAATAGTAGATACCTACATACCTAGATAATGTACATACATACATACATACATTAAAGATAGTGATATTTATATTTTACTCAGGTGTTATGTATTGAAACTAATGTTTACTATAAATATTTCTATTTATTTACATACCTATGTTTATTCGCAGATAAACATTTCGTCCACTTGGCACATAAAACTGTTTACTAATACTTACATTTTAAACATACGAAGTTATTCATAATGTATATACATATGTATATGTATATGTATATATGTATATTTATATGTATATAATTTATTGCTACTGAATTTTAAAAGAAAAATAATATTTAATTGTTCTCACTTGCGTATTATTGTACCTACTTCTCAGAAATCAGAAATGTATAGGTAGGTCACAGAAATTCCTTGTTTTTTTTGGTATTATTATTAAAATTTCTTTGTTTATGGATTTTTATAGCTTTAATAAAATCTCTGGATGCCTTAGTAGACTATGAAGTGACTTGGAGCCTTGAGTTTAATCAACAGCCATTCCAAATTTATAAAATCACCTTAATAATTAAAAAAATCTTTGCCATTAAATTGCGAAACCAACAATAATTTATTAGGTAGGTAGTGTTATAGCATGAACAATGTACCTACATGCATAGGTAATGTATATTACACATACCTACATATGTATGTAATTTTAGCATTTATTAATGCGAAATAAAAAATCAATTGCGAAAAATATCATCTACCTACCCAGTTTGAATATCGAATTTTTTAAAAATTATCTAAAATATTATTTTCTGAAAATATGGGTATGCAATATTATTAAAACTTATTAGAAGCTTTTAAAAAATAATATAAAATCGGTTAAACAGATAATGAGATAGTTAAAAATAAAAACAAATTGTTTTATGATGGCTTATGGCTTTTTTCCTGTTAAATGGTAGATTGTACTAATATTATAACATGAACAAATTTTAATAGAAATTGTAAAAGTTGTTTCCGAAAAAAAATTCTTTAACGATTTTTAAACAGTTAACAAAATATTTTATGTTTAAAATCTGCTAGATATTCTCTTAAAACCGCAAGGTATCAAGTTGAATAAAAATCGACAAAGTAGTTTTCGAAAATATGTACCTATTGAGTTTTCAAAAAGTAGCATTTCGAATTGGCGAGTTAAATTTCTTTAAATTTTTTTTAAACTAAAACATAGTAGGTATTTTAAAGAATTTCTTTAAACAATACCTACTATTTAAAGTTCTCAAAACATTTTATATAAAAAATAGATCAAAATCAGTTGAACCGTGTTCGAAAATCATTCAAACGAAAATGGGAGATGCCATTAATAACTACTTTTCGTACATTTTTTTTCACCAAAAATAGACTACCTTTTGCCTATTAAAATTTACTGATTTAGATCTATGGAGACTTTTTTGAAAAAAATAAGATTTTCCAAAAATATAGCATTATTAGGTACCGTTATTTTTGGTCCTAATAAAAAGTTAAAATAAAAACATGTTGGATAAATTCCAGAACACGCTAGGTGCTAAATTTTAACGAAAAGAAAATTGACTTTTCTATTAAGACTATATAGCCGATCAAGCAGATAGAGCGACAAATTTGGGAAAACCACATTTTGTTCGCGTATCCATCATCATAATGTGAAGTTTGATCAAAATCTCGAATTAAATTTTTGTTAACGAACCCATAACTTGCCATATGGCATATACATATGAACATATTACATATTATGCACATAATTGTTTATTCTTCTATTAAGAATAGTACCTAACCAATAGGTACCAAAATAATATTTTGAATACGTTTTTAGGTGTATATTATTTAAATACATAAAATTGACATACCAATTACACCCATTTTTTTTTAATAAATACAATTCTTAAATTAAAGTACGTTATACCCATTCTTGCATTTTGTGTCTACTATCCTTATTTTGAATAAGTGTCATCCTTAGTTATAACAATATAATATATTATCTTGAATAAATTATTTCAACTTTCTTTTTTTACCTGTTACCATATGAACCAGTTCCGATAGCACTTATCATTTGATTTTAAAAAAAACAACATGTTCTCCATGACAACAAAAAAATTTAAAATGCTTTTTCTGTTTACCTCGTTTGCTTATAATATAACATTTTATTTTGCAAAAAAAAAACAGAAATAAACATGACATTTCAATGGTGATAAAGATAGGTACAAACTACAAATGTACTGTACATCATAATACAAACATTTTTAATGAAATAGCAAGTTAAAACTTCTTTGAATAAAAAAATGAAGAATTGTAGATTTCTGCAATCAAATATCTTTATGTATATGCGGCGTATTTATTAGATTATTTACTAGTTATAAAGTGTCTAATCAGATCAAAATAGTTCGAAATAGTTAAAAAATTCTTTATTTTATTAAATAAAATGTTACATTAGCCAAGGTTTAGACAACCGAGTCCGTTGTGGAAGTGAGATAACTTTAAGTTAAACATCAAATAAAAATGTTTTTCTGTAACTTGGACGGCTGTCCAAAATTAGACAAAGTTTATAAATACGACCATATTTCTATAGTCTAGACTCACTTTCCGACTCTCATACTACACCGATTTTGAAAAATGAGATGTCAAACGAAGCGAAATTATCTGCTGATTTGACCAATTATCATTTTATGTTTATAAAAAATGTTAATAATTTGTTCAAAAACTGCATTTGTTTGTTTTCGTGGGTCTTTTATTTGTATGTAATTGTTAAAAATCCTCGCACTGGTAAGCTAGTAATACTTATTAAGATATTGGTTTTGAAATATAAATAGGTAAAGCGTAAAAATGTGAACAAAAAAACGCATATATGTAGCTGCTCAAAAAAATCATTATTATGACACAAATGGTTTGTCTTACCTCTTCTCTAATATTTTTTACATAATATTAAATATTAATCCCCACTTCTCTAATATTTTTTACATAATATTAAATATTAATCCCCTGTAAAATTTTAAATTGTATGTAGGTAGGTAGCTATTTCATTTCAATCCTTTTTTCTTGGGTCTCAATATTTAAACTTTAAAGATAATATAGTTTTCGAAAAGAATTTTTTTTTTGAATAAAACAACAAAAAAACTCAAGTCGTTTAATAACTAACCGCCAAGCAGCATTTTATTTTTGTGAGTATTTTTTTTTTCATAGAGAGATATCTATGGTAGGTATAAGAATTATTCGTCAATAAGTGTACTTGCGAATGGAAGAAAAAACCAAAGAAATCCAATTATTTCTTCTTGAAATTTTAAAATATGAGCACTTTAAATTAACAGCGCAATTTTATTTTTTTAAATTAAAAATAAATGGTTTAGACTTTGATATTTTCGTTGAACTTGGGTTGCTTTTTGATTTTTTTTTTTTTAATATCAACTATTACACTTTCCAACGGTAAAAAAATCATTTCACTTCAACATTGTTTTATGATGAATTATTTCTCTAACTTCTATGTATTTCCTGGTTTTTGACTTTTAAACGTTTTTTCTCGATCTGTATATTTATTTGTAGTATTTTGGGCTAATTGTAGGACCTACAATATTAACCTTCTTAACCCATTTAAAAATTGAAAAAATACGACTTAAACGGAAATCAACCTCATCTCAGGAATTAATTTTTCTCAGAATAATATTTTTCTGCACTGCCTTTCTATTCAGTGTTTAACCTTTTTTATATTTTAAATTATTATTTACTGTTTATCGTCTTTGTTGAATTCTTCTTATGTGAATAATACATATTTAAATTTATTTTCTTGGTTAAATTCAAAAAATTACATTAGTTAGTCCTCTTTCACATAATATGTACTCTAATGCGAATGATGAGATTGAGATAAATTGTATATAAAAATGAATGTGGGACAGAAGAGAAATGACGTAAAATAACCGCTTGGACTATGAAGTCAAAAAAATATGCGTTCATTTGGTATTTTAATAAATTTAAATTTTTTTTCAAAACAAACATACCAAAGAAATGTTTTTTTTTTAAATATTTCGCATTCTTAAATTTATTTTTTTTTTCTAATAATTAATGAACAAATAATTTGATGCCCACTTAGAATTCTTTTTGAATTTTACTATTGTTCAACTCTCAAAATTATAAATCCAATTACAACTTGTATACATTTTTTTTATTACAACTAAAACAAACAAAAAAAGTTCGGTTTTGTATCTTCTGAAGTAAGCCCCATTTCGTTTGTTATCAATTTAAATTTGTCGATATCTTATACATCTGGCACGTTTCCAGGAACACCAAACGCATTTATTCAGACCGAAATCCTCCCAATAGCGAATGGAGAGTTTCCCTGGAATATAGGCTGTAAAATTTGCGCCTTGATACTTTCTATCCTAGGCCCGGGGACTTTCCCCAGGGTTTTCTTGAAAATTTACAATTCATTACAAATTGTTTCTTTTCGGAGCTACTAGAGCTCGTTTGTGACCCCGAGAGACAAGCCTAGAAGACACAAGCAACCACCTCCACTCATAGTCGATTTGAATTGTATATAAACAAAGGCACGACGAAAAAAAATCTGTGAATTATAAGAAATAAAAAAAAATTGGACAAAAAATATCATCACAATATTTCGATAATGAATGATAAGATTATTTTTAGTACATTTATTTTTTTAATTTGCGTTCTCTCTTCGTAAGATAGTTTCTTTAAGACATATTAGATAATTTAAAACAAATATTGCGTGGATTATCTAATATACCAATAACCCTTTCATACGTAATCGATTTTACACGTCTGTCTCTAGACATGTTTCATTTCAAAAACATTAAGATTTAAGATTTGTCCTATATTTTTTTTTTAATTATTTTTTTACAAACACAAACATGTTTGATATTTTTATTTGCTCAAAATTCACTTTCTTATTGTCTATACATCGTTAATTTTATTTTTAATTTCTTTTTCCAGGGTATTACTTGGGGCTGTGCATACCAAATTTCAGGAGAAACTGCTTTAGATTATCTTAAGCAAAGAGAATGTACACTAGGTAAATTAATTAAAACTGATTTCTTCTCAACACAATCTAATCTTTATTTTTCAATTTCTTAAGGGGGCTATATAACTGTCGATACAAAATTTTATCCACGCGTAGCATCGTACGATACAATCTTTAGTGGTGAAGCCATGCAAGTAATTGTATACATTGCTACCGACCAAAATTGCCATTGGATGGGTGAGAACTGTCTAAAGAAAGTCGCTGGAGAAATTGTCAATGCACATGGACCAAGTGGACATAATATTGAATACCTTCTGCGACTGGCTACATTTATGCGTGAAGAAATTCCCGGTGCTGAAGATGAGCATTTGTTTACATTGGAAAAACATGTTAGAGAATTAATTGCATTCAAAGAAATACCTTTGAGATCTGTGATGGGCGATGATCCGGCGAAAATACGTAGGGATTCGCATGAGGATATTAAGAAACCACCAACATTTGAATTTACATCGCGAATACCTGAAAGAAAGTTGCGCTGCTTGAATATTTAAAAAAAATTTCAAACATTTTTTACATAATTAATTTAAAACTGAAGAACCACAACTGTAATAATTACATTTTAGCTTTTGATATTTATTTTGTTGTTTTAATTTTTTAATAGATAGTTTTCGCTGATATCGCATAAGCTTTATAAATTGAAAATAAAACAAAAACATTGTACTAACTTTTATACAAAACGAAGAAAAGAAATGAATAAAAATAATGAAGAAAATTATAAAATTATTGTTTTTTTATTTTTCAGCTTTGTTTATTTAGAATGCAAATTGGTTTACAGTAAATTTGTTTTTTCTTTAAAACTATTTTAGGGGATTTTTATAAAATTGGAGCCATTTAATTTGTAAGAATATCGGCAGCTCGGAGTTCCATTAGTTTTTCCATTGAAGTAATCGATTGCATCCAAACGTCTAAGGTTGTTGCCATATTCGCAATTTGTTTTCTGTCTAGAACTCGTGGTTGTACCTGAAAAATAATAAAGGTTGTAATTTAATAAATTGAACAATATGTTCCTTCTAAAAACATTGTGTAAGAAAAAAAAAAAAAAAAAAAAATGTGACCCCGACTGGGATTCGATCGTAAAAATTTTAGATCAAATTCTCATTAGGCAGCGCAATGCAATAATGCTCTTCAATAAAATGTGTAAGTAAATTAATGACGACATGAAATAGGAGAGCCATATAAGGGAGCTTTGGAAGACAAATGAAGAAACATTGGAAATGAGATACGTTTCAAGACATACGTATTAAAAGACATAAAGACAGATATGATAAAGTGGAAAACTGTACCAGAAATATTTTGCTAAAGAAATATTTTATATGAAAAATCATTTTCGCATACAAACATTTCAATCGAATAAATCAATTCTTATTTTTAACACCAATTATTTGTCCTACTCGTTTTTAAACACAATATTCAATATTGCCATTTAAAATAAAAGCTTACCCAAGCAAATTTTAAATGCAAATATCTTGCATTAACGCAGGAAGAAGTCGGAAACTAAACTCGGAATATCCACTCGAGTAGTAGAAGTAAAAAAAGGTGTGCAATATTTGTATTTTACTTTATAGAATTTCACTTACCCAAGACATATTAACTAATCCAGCGACTTCATCGATTTCCCCGCGGACTAGGCCCTGCGCCAAAGCCTTCATTACCAGAAGTTCAACTTCTTTGATAGGCAGCTGCGTTTCCTTTGCAATGTCTTCAAAAGTAATCGCCCTCTGTATAGCCGATCGTTTGAATGTCATTTCCATGAGACACAACAAAGAGATCTTTTGACGAAGTTTGATCTCCTTGGCCGCCAAATCTGGAATTTTACTCCAAACTGGTTTCATTGAATTGAACCTACAAAAAAAGTTAGATATTATTGTTTTGTTTAAAGAAGAAAGTTAAGTTATTACTTTTCAATGTCGCCAAAGTTGAATGCCTTAAGCAGTTCAACGACCCATTCGTTTTCTGTTCCCTTGAGGGATGCCAAGATGGGATGCGCAAGCTTTTAGGAAGATAAAAAACAAAATTTTTTAGATATGCCTTAGTGGGGGGATGAAATAGATTTTACTTACCAACTCGCCAATATTGTAAACGCCATCACCCAAGAGAGCGGCAAGTCCCAGGAAGAAAGCTTGTTGCGACCACTCCTCTTTGGGATAATCTTCAAGGGAGCATCCTAAGAACTGCAGACCGCAACGATAGTAATCACTGTGTTGGCCAACACGTCGGTAATACTGCGAAGCTAGCAAGTAGTACTTTCCGTGGACTGGAGTGACGTTTCCGGCTTCTTCAAGAACCTCTCTCAATTCCTCGATAATCTTTTTCGTTGCTTCAAGGTCATTCAGGTTTGTGAGGTAAATATTACCTTGAAGAACCTATAAATAAGAGTAGGTTAAAGTAGGTAGTTCCTTATAGAGAAAACTACTTTACCTGTGTATACCAGACCGCCTCATCGCAGATCTTAACTTTGTCTTTTAATTTCTCCAAAAACGCAACTGCTTCTTTTTTGTCCGCAATATGTTCCACTATAACTTCAAGAATTTCAACTAAGCCATACGGATTGATCCTTTAAACAAAGAAATTTTGTATGCATCATCGTTCGTTTGATGTAAAATCTTTGGTTAGGTGTACTTACTTCATTTCAAACGATGATATAAAGTTTTGATACAGTTGCAGCAGAGAATCCTCATCCTGGAGAGATTCATGACGAATGAATTTAATCAATTTGATTGTAAGTTCATTCCAGAGCCTTAAAAGTAGAATGATAAAATGAAAAACGAAAAGAAAAAAGGTTAATGGCCGGTGGTTTTGGGTAGAAGGACAAAAGAGCAAATTTTACAAATCAAGAATTATATTTAAGTGAAAAACTTACTTTTCATTGTAAAGATCTTCAATTGTTGTCCATTCGGAAGCTAATTCTTTATTTGTGGTTTTCTTTTGAGTTGATAAATATGCAGAAACATTTGCGTTGGACGCCATCGTGATGACTTTCTTAAAAAAATTTATTTTTTTTCTGTGATAAGTTTGACAGTTTGGGTAGTCAAAAAGATAGGTGCAAGTATGGTTTTCTTAAAAGTGAACTCTGTGAGTTGTAAAAAGCTTAAAGAAATAAAAATAGTAAGGCCGAAACCACACTTGGTTCATGAGGTCACTAATGTCGAATTCCTTTCTTCAAAAGAATCGAATTTTTTTCTACAAAGAATCGATTTTTTTTCTGTCGTCGAAAGGAATACGCAAAGACGAAAAGAATCAATTTTTTTTGTGATTGTGTGTGTGGCACTTGACAGCAGCAATTTTGAAGTAAAATGTCCAGAAAATATTCAATTTATAAATTATTATTTTTATTAATTGAAAAACAACGCACAAATATTTACTATAAAATTCACCGAAACTTCGTTGCAACCAACAACACAATTTGTTGAATTTGTTTGACATTCAATTTGACATTTTAGAAATTTTAAATATTTTAGAAATTTTAAATCTTGCAAGTGTGTGTGCAAATCGGTGTAAAATCTTTCTCGAATCTTGCAAAATTAGCAAGATTTGTTTTGACAGAAAAAATTCAAATTGTTCAGAAAAAAAATTAATTCTGTTAGAAAAAAATTTTGTTCTTTTGTTGAAAGGAATTCGACATAAAATAACTAATGTCGTTTTCCTTTCAACCAAAACAAAATCGAATCCTGTTGGTGATTCTGATTCCGGACCAGTTTTAGTTTTCTTTTCAACCAAATATAATCTGCAGAATGCATTTACTGAAATCGTATTTTGGTCAATCAATAGCCATGTTTTTTTTTTTTGATGAAAAAAACGACGTCGGTATTAAAAAAAATTTTAATGTAAAATGCAACAACAACTAATCCCCTGCGGGCTTAGCTAATCCCAGAGAATTCTCGGGGTTTAACTTAAGCTCATTAAAAAACTGTGTTACCGGCATGAATTACATACATGTTATCGATTGTATGTATCAAAACTCCATGTTTTTTACTGTCATGGCGTCGCTAATCCCCGCTGTCGTTTTTTTCAACCAATTCCCCCCGGGCTTGCAAAAATACATGTCGCGACACAGTTTATCAGTCAGATTATCAACTTTGTCGCATAGTGTCGCGCCGTGAAGTGCAGTTGTCGCTTAGTGCGATATAGCTCATACAATTTCATACAAATAAGTCGTGAAGTTTAGTTCCGCTGAAGTGCAGTTCCGCCAAGTGCGGTCTCACCTTAAAAGTAAAAAAAGAAATGTTCTTTTATTGGATACTACCTCTTCGAGGAATTAAATTTTTGCACTCTTAATAGAACTTCAAATGTGTGCCAAATTTACTTAAAATGTGCCAATTTTGGAGATTTTTGATCACTTTCAGGAAAGGACTTAGAATAATTTTAGACATTGCGAACAAAAGAGCCACCCTAATAGATATATTTTCTTTTCAATAAAAACACCACCGTGTAGAGTGAAGAAAACGCAAAATGATTTTTTTATTCCAAGATATATTACTTTATTGACAAACAACACAAAAACCACACAACTAACAATAATCTGAATAATAATATTAAGAGAAAATAAAAGAATCCTACAGAATTGTTTTTTTTTATGAACAGCTGAGATTGGTTTGTCAGTTTTGGAAGTAAAACGTAATGGATTTCCCCTTTTTGGTACTTTATTTGACACAAGCGTATTATAACTATACAGGGTAGGAAAATCTTTTATAAATAATGTTGCGTTGAATAGTGGCTACATAAATGCTTATGCATTACATAACTATTCAGCCGTTTAGAGGTGTTCAGCGAATTCTAATAAATAAGGCTGATGGAGTTTTCATACAAACTATCGATAACATGTATGTAATTCATGCCGGTAACACAGTTTTTCTGTGCGCTTAACTTAAACCCCGAGAATTCTCTGGGATTAGTTGTTGTTGCATTTAACATGTTAATTGTTTAGCACCTACATCGTTTTTTTCATCCAATTCCCCCCTGGCTGGCAAAAAAAACACGGCTATTTACAGTCCTAACCCCCACACCGACGCGATTTTTCGGTGGCGACGACGAAAACAATAGCTGTGTTTTATTTTCCCCGAGATCAGAACCAGATTGGATTTGCTTACGAAAATACATGTATTACAAAAAAAACACAAATTCCAACTTTGTTTTGGATTTGAATTTCCAAATCCGTTTTGAACACACACCCTTAATTTGTAAAATTCGTCAGTAGTGTAAAGAAAAAAGACAACGGGTTTATACAAATAAAAAAAAAAAAGGAAAAAAGAGTTGGGTATATAACAAGTTGTCACTGATATCCTGGGTTGTTTTATTTTCATGATCTGATCTGGATTGGATCTGGGGGAAAATAAAACACAGCTAATGATAACCACGTGTTGTTTTTATTGACAACCACGTGTTGTTATTGTTGTTTTCGTCGTCGCCACTTAAAATTCGCGTTGGTGTGGGGGAACCTTATTTCCAATTTTTGGCTCCTTCGTGTTCTTTTCTGATTTAATACAAATCCAAGAAAAAAATTCCTATGTAAATCGGGTGATGTTGACCCGAGTTATGCTACCACTAAAAAAAAAAATCAATTCATTTTCATACACATGTACATAATAAATACATATTGCAATATAAAATATTCCTTATTTCATTTTATCATTTGAACGTGTAAGGGCCCCTTTAGGCCATTATTTTCATTTAACCAGAAACATATTTTTCTTTCAAACGATTTCAGTATTGAATTATATAACTTAAGTCTGAAAATAAAGAGTAGTTTACTTTTTTGCTCTGTCTATTGCGAAATAAGAGAAAATTGTTAAGAGCAGTTTATACTATAAATCAGTCTCAGATACAGATAGACAGGGCCGGACCAACCATATGTAAAAGATGTGCAAATGCAAAGGGCTCAAAATTCTGGGGGCGCATTACCAGGAGCAAGAAAATGTAATCGGCATTAGGCAATAACGCCCAAATCGATTTGGAAATATCGCCCAAAAAAATTCTGAACAGTTGTTGTTGTTTTTTATTTTTTAAAGGAAAGAACTCCCAAAATAAAAATTTTAAAAGTCAAATGGGAAATAACGCCCAGAATTGAAAATATCGCCCAAAAAAAAATCCAGAAAAACCTCACTGTTTATGCGCCGCGATTTTTTGAAGGTTATTTTATCATTGAAATTTTACTTTGGAAATATCGCCCAAAATTTAGGAAAGAACGCCCAAATTAAAAAAAAAGTTGGGAAAAATATATATGTAGTTCAAAATTGAAGAAATAACGCCCAAATTAAAAACAATTTACGTTGAAAATATTTGGGCGATATTTCCAACTTAAGATTTGGAAAAATATAAATTTGGGCGATATCCATTTTTTTTTTGGGCGATAAAAAAAATGTAATCTTATCTTGCGCAAACAAATATGTACTACCATTTGCCATGTGTATGTATGTATGCAGTATGTAAGTGTGCAAATATAAAAAGTGGCGCTTTTTACAAATCTTGCGCAGGGCACAAGTTTGGCTGAGGCTGGCCCTGCAGATAGATGCTATACTAAACATACATAATTTTTCTCGGTAAAGACTTTAAGCTGAGATATATTTAGTATTGATTCTTAAACCGGGCGAATTGATATTAGTCTTGTGTTAGCTGTCGCAAAACAAGTTCACCGATTTGAAGCTCGCAGTTAAATGTCATGAGCGAGTTATTTTAATCTTAAACAAACAAGAATAATTTGGTATTTCCCGTAAGAGTTCCTTTGATTCATCAAAACAATAAAACAAAATTATGAAGAATAAACGAAGATTGGCAGAGGTGATGCTGGGAATTGTCCTGATGATAACATTTCCAGCGAATGCACGTAAGTGGAAATATTTGTTTGCTATGTAATCGGTAAATCACATTTCAAAGCATTTTAATAAGTAACGATAAAAAAAAAATAATTGAACACATTCCTATACTTGATTCATTTATTTAAATTAACTCTTACCTGAAACAAAAAATAACACAAATATAATACTTTTGTTACAATTTGGAAGTTGGGAAACTAGTTTTTCTTGAAAGTAACAAAAAATAAATTAAAAGACGAGCAAATGATACAGAATAAGATTCCTTCATTGAGCACAATAATTATGTAGGTAGGTACACAATAATACTAGCTACATACAAACATACATAAGAGATATGCAATTAGACGCGAAAGTTGATGTTTACAAAATAACATTCGTTTTTAAAATTTCAGAAAAATTATAATTGATGTTATATATTTGCTAAAGTACACAAATTAATTTTTAATATTATATTATCAGAATTGTATTTTAATTAGAGTCCTTTCAACTAATTGTATAGTTTATATAATATATATCACAGAGTACCGTAGAAAGACTTGCCTACGCTAAAAAATTGATGTAAACAAAAAATTTATGTAAACAAAAAATTGGGTATTTTCAAGGTCCTATAACTATAGAACCCTGGACCCGTGTACTTAAAAATTTCTGGATTTAGCGTACTTGGTGCCTGGGTGCCCATGAAGATTTTTCATACAATGTGTATGGAAAATTTAAATTCAACGTAGATTTTTGATATAAAATCCATTTTTTAAATTATTTATTTGAAAAAAGCTTCGAACCAAGTTTAACCTGAAAAATATGAAAAAAGCTTAACACAATATAAAAATCAACATAGGTAAATTATATGGAATAAGAATTTTAATTCAAGTTTTATACATAAAAAGTTGCAATTTAGAAACTTGGTTGTGTTTCTTTTTTTGGAGCTTTGCTGGTGGGCCAAATGATGTCGATGGAAGGGAATCGTCTTCGAAGTTATCATTATCTTCGTATCACAAAATCGTTATTCAATCGTTCCCGATTGAAAAAAGCATTTATCAAATAAAGAACACCTTCCATTATAGCATCCATAGCTCTCTAACAGAAAAGCATTCATAAAACAAAAAGAGTACAGACTACATAAACTACACCGGAAATATACTTTCTTTATAAATAAAACTTTTTAAAAAAATAAAAAGCACTTGATGAGATCAACAAAAATTAAAAACTGAAATCACTAGTTTGCACAAACTAATTGTTTTTACCGGTGTAAAATAAAAACAAAAAACAATTGCAGCTTGCTATTAGAAAACAGTTGATGTCCTGTAACACGGAAGTTTTATATATAAATTTGTTCCTATTTTACTGTTTCCGCATGGATTTTTAAAGCTTTTCTTGAAAAAAAAGAGCCCGAAACTATCAATTTACTTTATATGCAAATTTGCTAAAACCACTTTTATGGCTTTTGTAAGTTTTGCAAAGAATTATAACTTTTAGAGAGTTTTGACTGTGAAAATAATTACAGAACTCAAATTAGCGGTAAAAACAAACAAAAAAAACAGTCAAAATTCTGTAACATGTAAGCAACAACACTTGAATTTTTTTATAGATCAAAGTTTTTTTTAACATCCTTTGTAATTTTTTTGTTTTACGCTACCTCTATGATTTTGCATTACAAAATCTCTAGTAAGCCAAACCACGTCTCTTCATATTTTTGGTTCAAGCAAGTGAAGCTAAGAGTAGCCCGACTGTAAAAAAATTAATACTGTTGCAAATCAATAACCAAACCAAAAATTTGTAAACAAAATCGACCCTTTTGGGTTATTTTCTTTGCCAATATCAAGTGAAACCATTCCAAAGTGCATTATTATGATGCTAAACAATTACTGATTGCCCGATACACGGGTCTAGGGTTAACTGATGATTTCTGAAGAATGCAATTCCTTTAAAGTTTGATATTTTTTTCATTTAAGAAAATCGTTTTATGAAAAAAAATAACGTGCACACAACTATAAAAATCAAATAAAACAAAAAGTAATGAACAGTCTTTGTTCATTTTGTTCTGAAAATGAAAGATATAAAAATGTGCGCACAAATTTTTTTTCTAATTCAGTAATTTTTAATACATAAAGGTTAACTTTTTGTAAAAAACAAATTTTGAAAAAATATAAATTATTAAATATTAATGGCGCAGATCTCATAGAACCATTTTTTAAATTCACTCCGAAAACAATCAGCTGAAATTTTCCTTATAGAAATTGTTTTTTTCCATTGTTTTTTTAATTTAAAAAAATTTCAATTTTCTTATGAAAATTTTATAATTCAATAATTGGAAAACGATATCACTATTTAGCAAATTTAAAACAAAAAATATTCTTATATCCAAATATATAACGGTACCTGCCATACCGCATAAGTGTTAAAAAACCGTTAAGGAAAATCTTATTTTTATCGAAAACGATTCCTACGATTTTGATTAAATTTTTTTGTGATTAAATATTAGTCTGATTTTCCTTATTATTGCAAAAAAAAATTACATTTAACATTTAATAAGGGTATAGGTATACTGCTTATTTTTATATTCAGGATACATAAATACATATTATCATTATCTGTTGAACCAATTTTAATATTTTTTTGAGCAAAAGCTTCTTAGAAGTCTTAATAATATTGCATATCAAAATAAAAATAAAAAAACTACTTTTGGATTTAAAAATAATCAAAACAATGTTCTGAAAATTCGATATTTAAAAAATGGGTGGATGACTTTTTTCGAAATTCAGTTTTTAACTCCGCATTAACACAACTTTCAATTGAATTGATGAATTGCATAGGTTTCAAATATTCAGACTTTAAAACTTTATGAGTGACCCTACATAAGAGCAGTTTGCTAAAGTGAAAAGCCGCTTAATAAAAATTGTTATTAACATGTTTTGCCATTTTATTGTGGTTTCTACTAAATTGCTTATGTTTTTTTTCGATAAAAGAATAAAATCTAGGTATGTATGTAGATATAATTTTTGCTTAATGGAATTGAACCTATTGGCTGCAACCTATACATTATACTAGGTCTTATATTTAAATTGGCTCACCGCCATATTATTCACACTATTAATCCAGTTTGAAACTTAAACCCAAATATATTTACATTGAACTTAAATGAATTTACATCCGTATTTAATTTTTAAACCGCATTAAGCCAGTGAGTAATATAGCGGCTATAATTCGAATCGAGTTTAGATCTGAGAGAAAATAAAATAAACTAAAACTTTAATAATTTTTCTATCAACTTGCCATGATTTTGTTACTCTGTAAGTTTTTTGAAAAACCTTTTCAGCATAAGTGAATAACTAGTTTGTTGCTTTGGATTTTAAATTTATACCTAACATTATTAATTATCTACTTATTTAATAAATAGTACCTAATTTGCTCTTATTGTATATTTTTTTCTAGAAATAACTAAACTGTTCCCGGTTACAGAAGAAGTTTCGCTTAAAACCACTGAACCTCCAATGAAGGACTCGCTTTCTAATGAACCATATTCCGAAAAAATAGATTATCCACCTCCTCCTGGTGTTACATTATCAACATTTTCATCTACAAAATCGGCTCTTTCAACACTACGAGATCTCACAACTAATGATATTCTACGAGTAATACCAGTTTCTACATTACCGAAAAATACAGATCAGTCGATTAAATTCAGTTCATCTACTGAAGGAATTTCGGACTCAGAGGCGATTAGTATCAAACAAGGAGCTATATCAGCTGAATTACCATCGAAGAGCGAAAAAAATTTCATGACAGAAAAGCCAAATTTTGAAAAATCAACGATTCCAGAAAAAGAAAATCCGCTGCCAGCAGCCACTGAAGGGCCTTTTACCACAGAGGCATATAATTTACAAAAAACAACGCAAGAAATAAATGATGTTAAGGAAGTAACTTTCAATGATGATTTAGCTCATGACAAAACAATTGCAACGTCATCAGCGACAGCAACAGAAACAACAACCCCATCAACCGTTACTCAATCTATTCCAACTACGTGTACGACACCGATTGGTAAACACGGTCAATGCAAAGACATACGTGAATGTCCGTCATTATTAAAATTGTTGAAGCGAGTACCATTATTAGTGGAAAATAGATTATACCTTCAACGAAGTCAATGTGGAATGGAAAATCAAAATGTTTTGGTATGTTTATGTATTAGGTCTATTTGGTATCTTTTTTAAGAAAAAGGTGTAAAACCTGTCAAACTTTGAGGGAAGGTCAAAAAGTTAACAACAAAAAAGTTAAACTGCACCACTTTTTGTATAAAAAAGTCACCTTTGTGTACAAGACGTCAAATGATGACAAATCATTTTGAATCTTTTAATTTTTAAATTGAAAAATTAATTTTTATATTTAGCCAGTTCAGGTTTCTTGAGATATCTGAGATCTCAGAGATCTCAGCAATCTCAAAAATCTGAACGTAATTCCTCAGTGAGATTCCTCACTTTTGCTGTCAAAAAGCTGAGACTGAAATTTTTTGGATTCGTTTGCTCATTTATTTTTTGTCGCAGTTGATCAATTTATAAAAACGAGATGGAGAGTGCTTTTGACTTCTAAAGGAGAAATTTTGTTCAGGTTTCTCCTTCTCCTCAGTGGAGCTGACAGATGTTTGCTCAGTGAGATCTCAGAAACGTGAACTGGCTAATTGAAAAATTCGAATGAAAATGTATGTAGAACCGCTTTTGACGGAATATGAGGACCGAAAAACCACCTCCTCCTCCCGATTGCAACTAAGTTGAAATTTATCTAGCAATTTATTTTTAACGAAGTTATACAACGTGTTGCAGGTAACTTTCCGGCGGTAGTTCCTGTGTATTCCACGATTTTTAAAGCGGTTTTCCGTTTACCGCACCAAATCAGAAGATTTAGTCCGGCGGCGTACTATATTTGTATCGTCACGAATTTCGATAATAGTTCTATTAGCGTGTCCTAAAAGTCGTTTCCTAAGCTTTCGTGCAAAAGTTTTTATTTCATTTCGTACAGTGGGGATCTCATGATCCCTATGTAGATATTCGTTTCTAATAAACCACGGTGCATTAACAAATGATCTTAGCAATTTATTTTCAAAAGATTATAAAATATTTATGTAAATCTTTTTTGACGTGCGTTTCTGATATCAGACATAATATATCTGATATCTTTTTCGTGCATAAAAATTTCTAATTCTCCTAATCTTTGCCATAATCCGTTGGCATTCCATGTAAGAATTTTAAACTTTTCCATCATGTATTTTTTGTAAGACATTTGAGTCGAAAACTGTTTTCGAGCTTAATTAACCTTTCGAAGATAAGTTTATTTGTACCACACTGTTCCTCAAGTTTCGACAGAATTATGTTTAAGACGTTCGAGGAATGAATCAGGTGCAATATCGTTGTTGGTTATAAGTAGGTTTTTCTTTTGCAGCTTTTGGGGCATATGTTTGTGCACTCCCTTTTTTGGATTTATCCTCCAAAGTTGTTGATGGTCCTTGCTTTTCTTTTTGGACACAAGGTCTTTGGGCTGTTATCGTTTTTGGAGTCTTAGAAACTGTCTTTTGTATTTGTCTTTGTTGTTTTCTTTGTGACTGTGTTAATTTTACTCGACGTTTTTGTAGTTCTTTCGCAACTTTGCAGCCTCTTTAGTTGTCAGGATCATTTCCATTTCAGTTGTTGGCATTTTGTTATTTCCGGTGCAGTTTACAGCAAAATGTTTTCCTGCTCATTTTACACACCTAGGCTCCTTTTTGCAATAGGTTTGAGTGTGATTGATCTCTTGGCACCGCGCCGTTTTAACTGAGGAACCAGTATCGTATTCTTTCTTAAACGTTCGATCTTAACAACGATATTTAGGATTTTTTTGATTTTGTAAATTTCCTCTAGTTTTTCAGCCTTATCGAAAGTAAGTATAAATAGTGGAAGACCACGCTGTACCACTGTAGTTTCGGTATCTTTTTGCTGTTTTTCTTTCTTCACGACCGCGATGTTGACAGCTTCTAAGATTTTGTAGTTTCGCTCCTTTAGATCATTAAAAGGTGTTTTTTTCCAAACCCGGAGCGAACTGGTTGAACAAAACGATTTCGGGGTTTAGTGATGCGTGTAAACCTCTTGCTGCAATACGTAAAGGTCGTTCTGTCTTGTTCTCACAATGCCTGTTTACATAGGCATTTTACTGAAGAGCACATCCAGTGAGACAAGTAGATTTTATGTGCGTAAAAGCGAGAAGGGTAAGGTAAGTTCCACCCAAAATTCACCGATGCGCCAAATTCAAGTAATATTCTCGGGTGAAACATGAAAGACTTTTTGTGTGAATGAGATATTCATGAATTTTACATAAGTATACAGTTCTACTTTTCATCGTTTAGTTTTCGTGACGGAAGACGATAACTTTCGAGGTCTTTGATACAAACTTTCCATTTAAGCGAAATAATTTTAAAGGCCGATGCCAATAGCGTCTTTAAAATAATTTGCAATTTATTGTATTCCGCAATACCGATGACATTTATTGGTGGCGGGGGGCGAGGCTTTATAGTTTTTTCTTTTATAATTGCTTCTTTTGATCAAGTTATTTCATAAGACAATGACGACTCAGGTGAGGAGCCAGCTTTCCGTTTTTGATTTGTATAAACATCTATACTGGCGGTAGGGTGTAAAAAAACGTAACGTATATCTTGTGATTGTGATTGGGTGCGTTCAATCGATTACGTTTTACATTTGAATTTTCAGATTTCTGAATTTTTGGAGCTTCTGATTGGCCAGCTGTCATAAAAAGTTAGATGATTTTTAGTTACGTTTAGTTACGTTTCATCTGAATTTTCAGACAAGAAATTCTCATCTGAAAATTCAGATGATGAGAATTTCTTGTCTGAAAATTCAGATGAAAGTTGTTTGTGGTGGGGAAGTGCCAAAAGCACACATAAAAGCTGAACTTTATAATTTTTTTGTAAGTCATACATATCAATAAAAGGACTTTTAATGAAGGTAATGAAACCTGTTGCTGATTTAGTTACATATATTTTCATCCTCACAACTACTCACTCTCAATGTTTAATTTACTAATGTAATTAAAGTTCTATTTTATTTCGCTTCAATGAAAATCCTTTAGGTAAATGCAGGAATTTGACACAGTGACTTTCGACTGAAACGACATAAATTCAGAAATCTGAAAATTCTGATGTTAAGCTATTTTTATTGAACCCGCCCATTCTGTGATTGTGATTCACGTTACGTTACGTATGTTTACACATATGTATTAACCGTGAGTCCCGGCACTCACACTTTTCTACTAGACCTTTTGTTTGTGGGCTTTTCTGTTCCGCGTGCTAACTCTTCTTCATCTGTTTCATACCTGCAAACATCTATTTGCGGTGAGCTAGCCTTTAAGTCTTTTTAAGGAAATTATTTATTTTATTACAAAAATGAAAGTGTCATATGAAATCTTTTAGTATGTGCGGTAAAGCGAGAAGGGTAAGTTCCACCCAAAATTCACCGATGCGCGAGATTCAACTAATATTCTCGGGTGAAACATAAAAGACTTCTTTTTTTGTGAGTGAGATATTCATGAATTTTAAGGTTGTGAGATAAACAAAAGGTAGATTGAACTGAAAGGTTTTTTTTTATGTGATAGACACGCTTTCAGTAAAACGAATGTCAGTAAAATTCCTATGTAAACAAGCACTTATGAATCTTGATCGGTAGATGTACTTTTTTCTTTTTTTGTTACTATACTATATTTTCGTCCAGTCATTAGGTTCGTTCAATCGATTACGTTTTACATCTAAATTTTCAGATTTCTGAATTTTTGGAGCTTCTGATTGGCCAGCTGTCATAAAAAGTTAGATGACTTTTAGTGACTTTTAGTAACGTTTAGTTACGTTTCATCTGAATTTTCAGACAAGAAATTCTCATCTGAAAATTCAGATGAAAGTTGTTTGTGGTGAGGGAAGTGCCAAAAGCACACATAAAAGCTGAACTTTATAATTTTCGTCTTGTTGGTGGTTGATTTTTTTAGTTTTCCTCCTGAAAATTCAATACTTATTTAAATGAACGAACTTTTTGTTTATTGTTTAGTGAATTTTTAAATCAACAATATTTTATATTGATGTTTGGAAAGTTTTTCTATAATTTTTTAGGCCATACATATCAATAAAAAGTCTTTTAATGAAAATAATAATACCTATTGCTGATTTAGTTACATATAATTTCATCCTCACAACTATTCACGCTCAATGTTTTATATACGAATGTAATTAAAGTTCTGTTTTATTTCGCTTAAATGTAAATCCTACAGGTAAATGCAGGAATTTGACACAATGACTTTTGGTTGAAATTTCAGATTTTTTTTGCGTTCAACGACATAAATTCAGAAATCTGAAAATTCAGATGTTAAGCGATTTTTATTGAACCTGCCCATTAAAGTATTTAACTCGTCATTAAACTTTTGACAGTTTTTTAAAAACACCATGAGGAGGCTATATACCAAAATCCAGCTATTATTTTTTAATTGGGCTGTTTTTATGTCTTATGTATGACTGGACGAATTGTAATGCCCAAAAAATCTGTTGATTGGCTCAAATTTTATCAAACTAACATACAAAATATGAAAAAGGTCGGAAACCAGTTAAAAAGTGGGCGTGGAAAAAAAATTTGTTTTTCCAAATATAATATACGCATACGTACAAGAAAATAGTATCTAAGTATAAGATTTTCTAAGAACATAACCCAAGTTTTTTTATAAATTCGTTTAAGTATTGTAAAATGGTACACTCGGGCGTATGCGTACTTTTCTTATTTAATTTTACTTCAATTATTGTTTCTGTTATTACCTTTATTAGTATCAATGTTGGTCTACATATTTGACTTAACCAACACGATATGGCACAAGAATGTACAAAAATCAATGTACATATAAAGTCATGATATTAATTAAATACATATATTTATATCATCATTTTATACATTGATTGACAATGCATTTGAATAAATCGTTTGGTATTGAATGTAAACAATTCGTCAGGCAGAATAAATGAGAAATGAGACAGAAACAATTTATCAGAAATTATATTTAGATGTGAAATCAATACGAATAAAAAATTTTAATAAATACTTCTCTTTGTGTGTCATTTTGATCAAGTGTTTTCTAATTAAAATATATGTATTTTACTATATTATTTTTTGAAATAACTGTTTCGTCAATTGCATAGTCTTTTTTTAATTTAAAAAAAAATAAACAATTTTGCTTTAAATAAAATGGAAATAAGTTAACATTTAAAAAAAATAGTAAATCAATTAACACTAAACACTAAGCAAACTAATTTTTTTCAAACTAGTAACAAAAGATAAAACCACATAGTGTTGCTTCCATGTACCTACTTAAAAATAAATTTAACTAAAATCGAGATAAGTTTAAGATTAAGATGCTTCTTTTTTTTTAGAAAAAAAAAGAGCGTCCACAATTATTGTCGAAATATCATAATAAAATATTTTGAAAAGGAGGGTCTTTTGTAGGTTGTAGTTTACTGAGAAGGAAAAGAGTCTTTTAATTAATGTGCAGGTTACATGGAAAGGCAATATTAATTTAATGAAATCGGAACCACTGCTCTCATTTTGACGAATGATTTCCGATTTCAGACAGGATAAACAATACAAACATAAGGAATCATCATACAAAATTTCCCGTTTTTTTTTTAATATGTTTTATAGTGAAAACAGTTAATAAAAATTTCGGTTTTTTTATACAATTATACAGTCCGTACCATTTGGATAGCACATAGTTTATTTTACAATTGAATAGTTTTGGTACTTCTTTGAGGTCTAATTATAATATATAATTTGTATTGGTTACTAGTATTAAGAAAAGTTTTGACTAATTTCTAAAATCTAAAGCAATTTACTGAACTAGTTTTGTAAACAGTCACAAAGATGTATATTATTTGCTGTAATATTAGAATAGCCTCACAGTTTTTATTTTGTAGAAATAAAAATCAATTGATTAATTTTTTTAAAGAAAATAATTTGTATTTATTTTCTATGGTTAACACAATATTTTAGAACTTTTTAGAGCCCTCCTTGTTTTGAATTACCTCAAATAAGCGAACGTTTAAGGAATTATACAAAATCAATGTTCGATTTCTTAAACAATCGCAAACGATTCCTTAAAAATCTAACGAAATGTTGGCCCTGGCTACTTTGATAGCTACTATGAACTTTACTTCTTTTGCGTACTGTACAGTGTACATCCTTCCATTTCCATAAACCTTGCGTGTTGGACAACTCCACACATTTTTAATGAGTAGGGTGGTAGGGATAATTGCTGTTTATTTAATGTTTGCAACATTATAATAAAAGCAGTGCGAATCGGCTCATTGTCTTGTTGCAAAAAAAATCGTCAGCAGAAAATACACTGAAACTGAAGCAAAACTGTTTCCAATAAGGTATTGTATTATTTCGATGTCATTTCACAGTCTACAAAATATAAATCTTCAGTGCCATTAAATGGTACTGCACCCCTTCATACCAGTATTCATCCCTCACGGCTATGATAGCGATTAAAACACAAATTTTCTTTTTTTAAATCAAGGAAGTAGTAGTATTTATAACCATCTGGTCTGTTTAAGTTGAACTCTCTTCAACTGAAAACATCATTTTTTGCCAATTTGTTTGGATGGATGCTGCCTTCAGCATTCCATGGCATTCGGCATCTTACTAAATTAAGCTGCTATAGTTTACGCGCATTGTTAAAGGGAGGTTTTCTCTTCAGTTTTAATTGCTTTAGGTGTCCGGCACATCTGACAACTCCACTTAAGCTCATTCGGCTAACTTCTAACCCAGCTCCGTGTCTCGATTTGGTCAGAGTGGTTGTAATTGGAAGCTTATTATATTATTTTCTTCATCGATAGTTAAGATAGAATTGAAAAAGTTCGTTCTTTGTAGTTTTTTGCCTACATCAACGAATTTTTTAAGAAATTGCATACCAATTTGAGACTTTGATCAATTTTCTGAATTTTCTGAAGAAATCACAAAACATAACCGTTTTATCACTTCCTGATAACTTTTCGAGACCTAAGCTGCCAAATTATAGCTTACAATGTGGAATAAAATCAAATAAGGCTATTCAAATTAGAACTCCCTATTACACGGATATTTAAAAACACGGATACACGTGTTCTTATAATATCCGGATTTGAATCCGTGTATTTCGTGTATCCGTGCATCCGTGCGTCCGTGTATCCGAAGATCTGTGTATTTTAAATAATCCAATCATCACTAGAGAGGGCCAAATTTATGGGATTTTTTTGATAAAAATACGACAACGACTTGGTTGTCGAATCTGTCAGTGGGTTTAAATTTAGAATTATTTAATTTTTTCCTTAAATATCGATTGGAAAATCACCAAAAATAAAAATCTATAATATCCATTTTCCTTCAAAATTTTGAGCTTGTAAGCCCACCCCTTGAAAAGATAAAAATCAAAAACCATTCCGTGTATTAAGAATCCGTGTAATAAAGATCCGTGTATGCTTAATATCCGGATACACGGATATTAAGCAAATAAATACACGTGTTTTAAGAGAACGGATTTTTATTTGCGTGTAATAATTACACGGAGTCCGTGTACCCGTGTTTTTCAAATACACGGACTGAATCGTAGGCTCTAATTCAAATGTTACAAACAAAATTATCGTTTTAGTGACTGCAAACAAACAAGCACAGAAAATTTAGTTAACTTTAAGAAATTTGTTAAAAAACTGTCTTAATCTCAGAGACCATTCTCTTACCTTGAAATGTAAATTTTCATAAAAATCAAAGAAGTATCAAGTATCAACAACAGTTGTAAGTAAAAGTGTGAGGCTATTCAAATGTTACGGACTTTATGTATATTTTATATACAGATATTGTTTTTTTTAATAAATCCCTCATACATTTTTTTTTGTCGCGCCCATTTTTTTTGGGAATTTTTTTTTTTTTTTTTGCAATAAGTGAAAATTTTTGTTTAAAAATATGATAACGACTGGAAACCGATTTGAATAAACATTACACGATAAAAGGTAATACACGCAATGATCGTGTGTCTACTGAAACATCAAATTTAAATAAAAAGTAAAATAAATACTCCTAATTTTTCTACTTGGTTTATTTATTTCAGTACATAGTATTTTTATTGTATGTAGAATTTATATTATAAAAGTATATGTACATATGTATGTATAACAAATATATAAATTTGTTGGAGCGTAACGGGAGTACCTAACAGTTGAAAATTTAAAAGGAAGTACAAATCGCAATTTTCTTTGAGCTCAATTTAAGGTCCCGCTTCCATTTTTATATTCAGTTTTATAATGGATCATTGTACAAAATCGATATGCGTCCTCTCTGATGATAAGACTTCTGTTACATAGTGCGCCATTTCAATAAACAATGAAGAAACTCTCGAATAGGTGTCTTACTCACTCGGTGTTCCAAAACTTTCGAAAACGACAATCCAAAACTTTCCCTATAGCATACCCGAAATAATATATCGCAAAGTATAAAAATCATATTAAATAAAAAAAAAAAATACAAATTTTTGAAGCTTAACTTATTTAAGGAAAATTAGCTGTTATAACTTTTAATTTATTGTTCTTGAAAATCATAAGATAACTCAACGAGTGTTAAAAACTAAAATATGTGTATATGTACAAATATACTAAAACTGGACATGCAGTATCTAACTTATCTGGCACACACCACTGAGAAGAAAAAATCGGATCCGTTTTTAACATTTAAAATAAATTAAAACCTATGAACTTATTTTTTCGTACATAGATAATTATAAATGTTTCATTTAGGCATGTTGCCCTGACAATGTCCCCGCTCCAATACTGTCACCGAAATGGTCTCTTTTGCCAAAGCCTCGCTTGTGTGGTACCATGCAGGAAAACCGTCTCTATGGCGGTTATCAAACAGACATCGATTCTTATAGCTGGATGGCTTTACTAGAATATGCTAAAGGTATGAATTGAATTTTGTATAATAATTATTAAGCAATTTTTTAAACAAAAGGATGATGAACTTGACTTTAAATAAAAACAACAACTATTAAAAATTGTATTAATAGTTTTGTTCCCGGGGTAGGCAATTGAATGAAATTTAATTAAGTTCTCTTATGGACATATTTATGGTCACAAAAAATATCAACAGATATCTTACAAAAATTTTAAATTTATTTTATCCGTTAATTTATATTTCAAGGTGGAAACGAAACCGGAATTCACTGCGGTGGTACATTAATTAGTAACCGTTATATTCTCACTGCAGCCCACTGTGTCACAGATTTGCCCAAAAATTGGTCCATCAAAAGTGTTCGTTTAGGTGAATGGGACATATCCACCAACATGGACTGTTCAAAATTCAATGATTTCGAAGATTGCTCAGATCCACATATAAATGTTTCCGTTGACGAAGTGATTCCTCATAAGCATTATTTACCAACATCTAAAAACCAACTTCATGACATTGCTCTTATTCGTTTGGCTATTGAAGTTAACTCAACTGACTTCATTGAACCAATCTGCTTACCACATGGTGAAAATAATCTACATGCTTTCGATGAACAAAGCTTGGACTTGGTTGGTTGGGGAGCATCACCTGGCGGCTTGTTCAATAATATGAAAGAGAAAGCTACTACTCAAGTTATACAGTTGAATAAGTGCCGCAGTAAATACGCAGAAAAAAAGATTACGCTAGAACAGTCGCAGTTTTGTGTTGAAGGTCGATTGAAAAATGACACATGTCGCATTGACTCTGGAGGCGCTGTTATAAGCTTTGATACATCCAATCAAGGACTTGGAAGTTTCTATATAGCTGGAATTCAATCATTTGGACCGTCTCCATGTTGGTTCGATGAATTGCCTGGAGTTTATACAAGAGTTGCAGAATATTTAGACTGGATCTTAGAGAATATACACGTTTAATTTGTTTTTAATAATAACTATATACTGTAGCAAAAAAATAAATAAAACTTTTTAATACATAACAATATTAAAATCCTTGTCATTAATTTAATTTAAAACAGTTTAAGTTAACTTGATCAGAATTTCTCCCCATGAAATCAAATTTAGAGAAAAAAAGTATTTTTGCTGAGAAAGTATTTCTTTTAAATAATTTTTAAAATATAATAGTAATATAATCTTGTATGTAATTGGCCGGCAAAAATGGAACAAATATGGAAAATCGATTGTTTAATAATTAAATAGTTGAGCAAGAAATTTTTCCAATGAATCGAGTCCTAAGTTAAACAAATTTTTTTGATTAATGAACATTATTAGAACACCGATACTAAGTTCACATTGCGCTATAGAATAAAATACGAAATTTTAAATTAAAATTAAAGATTCAACTTATTTTGTCTATAGCTAAAAAACTCGTTTTATTGTTCAAATAACATTGATTAATAATTAAAAAAGAATACGTCAAGCTTGAACTCCTAAGTTCAAACAATTTACATAGACTCTACATCGAGAGCCCACACAAAATAGTTACAAATCAGTGGTGTGTTGAGTGTTTTAATCGTTAAAACAAAATTAAAAATTGTCCGCTTCACTGCGACGTCTTTTTAAAGGACTATCACTAGTATAGCACCTATCTAGCATCTCCAAAAGAGTAGTTTGTTTAAGTTTTACTTTTTTCTCGCCGGTTTTTGGTAATAATGCTTTAGGAGAGACTTCCCTGTTCTTGCTGGTTATGGTATCCTCGTCAGAATTTTTATCGTTCGCTATTAATTCTGCTTCCAATTTTTCTGCAACAGCCGTCAGCATATCGTCCTCACTTTGTTCGTCAAAAAGGTCTGGAGACAAAATTGTTGGTGTGCTATTGCTACTACTAGCCGTCTCTTTATCTTTTCCACGATGAAATGGTTTTGAACTGGATGCTGGTTCATTTTGTTCTTTCGTTGGTGTTTTGACTAACACACGTTGTTTTCTGCTACTACTTGACGCTTGACTGCTAGAATGCCGATCAGTATGACAGGTGCATATGAAATCAAACAGCGCACTCGGCGCTAGTTTTTGCTCTTGGAACTTCTTCAAATACTTCCATAGCTCTTTGACTGTGACATTATTCTCGATGAAAAACGTATGAATTTGGTGCACTGAGTCGCGAAGCTTTACATCGCCAAATGTGAAGTAAACCAGTGGTCTCTTAGCCACGGTGCATGCCATTAGTTGCAACAAAGCCTTCAGAGTTGCCTCTCCTCCAAACGCACCACAACCCCAGTTCCCAGATGCAACTCCGGGCGCAATTGTATCAAGGGGATGTAGGAACCCCACATAAGCTTTGTTCAGTTCCCTCAACATAAGATCTTCTCGGTATTGGTGTGATGGCTTTGCAAATGGCAGGGCATCGATTGCAACTATGTGGATACTTTTCCGACGACTGCTATCGAGTGGAGTATCGTCTTTAAAGTCCCCGTCCCAAATAAACGAGTTTGAATAACCCTTATATTTGCTGTACCTTTCACAGCCGACCATTATCAGTGCTTCTGTTGGTCGCAGACATTCTGTGAAAAGTTTACTTATAAGCAGCTCCGGACAAATGCTGAATCGGATCTCTTCCTGAACACAGCCATGGCCCAGAACACCTCCGCCTAAAAACTTATTTGCAAAGTCAACTTGTAAAAGACCGCGCCCTTCGTCTTCGATTGTTCCACAAGAGTTTATATGCAGTGGGGTCACTGCTAATGGGGCTTCGATGTGTGACCAGTTAGGCAGATCTGCGGTTGGCATGCTGCGTCTTATGAATGAGACAACTCCTGTGGGAGTGCGATTACACACTCTTTTGAAGTAATGACATATGCATTTGATTTTCTCAATAACTGATTGTCCCCTCGATTGGAATAGCCTGTTAAAGTTTATGTCTGGAAAGGTGCTATACTCCGATTTGCGTTTGGTTGTATTCCTCCTGGGGAACGTACACAAAAATGCGTTTGCCAGCAAACAGGCAACTTGTAGTTGTGTTAGCGAGAGCGACCTATTTTGTCCTTGTTTCAGCAATGGTATCCCACATTGGACAATAGAAGGCAGTCGTAGAGCTAGATGAATAATCTTTGGAAGTAGATGATCAAAGAACCCTTTTGATTCTGATTCGTCGAGCTCCTCTTCGAACAGCTGATGCAATGAATGAAAATGCCATAAGTCGCTATATTTAGAATTATAGGATAGTATAGCGTCCTCAAGTTCTTGGCTGGTTTTTATTGGACGACGCAAAGCCTGCTCTACCATCTTCCAGCGACGTTCGATTGAAACATTGCCCTCATCTCCAACAATTGGATATTGACTTTTGGTTGAACATGGTAAGCGGACATGATTTGCATCCCATTTGTCTTGGCCTTTCAGGGAACGTGGAGCTTCAGTTGGATCGCAACGAATTGGGAAGTGATACAGAACCGAATCATGGTTGGAAGGGCGAACTGGTGGAACATGCTCCAATTCGAATTCACTGAGATAGCGATGGATTTCATCCATAGAGCAACCACGCCACGACACGTTATCATCAATAAAAGAGTCCATTTGTTTTGTATTTTTAATTTTACTTTAATTTTTATGCCACTACGCTTTTTGTGTATTTTTGTGAAAATTTTAGAACATGTCGGTCAGCTGTTATTTTCTCTGAACTGTCAATAATGGTTTTCTTACTTCACAGTTTACAGAAACGTAAGCAGCAACAATCCATTTAGACCCTGTTTAGATTGGGAAGATTGAGTCCGGACTGGTGGAGTGCCATCGTGTTTACATTTGAAACTTTGAGGTGCCTCAAAATATTGAAACAACAAAAATTTCAACATTCCACACATTAGGCATGTTCAGGAAAATGAGATTTCGGAGATCTCATGTCGAATTCCTTTCAACAAAAGAATCGAATTTTTTTTCTAAAAGATTCGATTTTTTTTTCTGAACAAAACAAAATCTTGCTAATTATGCAAGATTCAAGAAAGATTTTACACCGAAAGTATATTTACTATAAAATTCACCGAAAATTCTTTGCAACCAAAAACACAATTGTGCGTTGTTTTTCAATTAATAATAGCTGTGTTTTATTTTCCCCCATATCCAATCCAGATCAGATCATGAAATAATAACCCAGGATCTCAGTGACAACTTGTTATATACCCAACTCTTTTTTCCCTTTGTTTTTTTTTTTAATTTGTATACACCCGTTGTCTTTTTTCTTTACACTACTGATGACATTTTCGAATTAGGGTGTGTGTTCAAAATGGATTTGGAAAACCAAATCCAAAACAAAGTTTAATCTTGTTTTTTTTTTTTTTTTTTTTTTTTTTATGTTGTTTTTGTAATACATGTATTTTCGTAAGGAATCCAATCTGGGCTTGGATCTGGGGGAAAATAAAACACAGATAATAGCTGTGTTTTATTTTCCCCGAGATCCGAACCAGATTGGATTTGCCTACGAAAATACATGTATTACAAAAACAACACAAGATCCAACTTTGTTTTGGATTTGGATTTCCAAATCCGTTTTGAACACACACCCTTAATTTGCAAACGTCGTCAGTAGTGTAAAGAAAAAAGACAACGGGTGTATACAAATAAAAAAAAACAAAAGGAAAAAAGAGTTGGGTATATAACAAGTTGTCACTGAGATCCTGGGTTGTTTTATTTTCATGTTCAGATCTGGATTCGATCTGAGGGAAAATAAAACACAGCTAATAATTCCCAAATTGAATATTTTCTGGATATGTTACTTCAAAATTGCTGCTGTCAAGTGTCACACACACAATCACAAAAAAAATCGATTCTTTTCATCTTTTCGTATTCCTTTCAACGACAGAAAAAATTCGATTCTTTTGTTGAAAGGAATTCGACATCAGATTCCTTTTTTTAAAATGAATAATACCAATACTCTGTTATTTTTATTTTTCTGTAATAATAATTAATTAATAATCATTAATAGCTGTGTTTTATTTTCCCCTCAGATCCAATCCAGATTAGATCATAAAAATAAAACAACCCGATCTCAGTGACAACTTATTATATACCCAACTCTTTTTTCCTTTTGTTTTTTTTTTTTTATTTGTATACACACGTTGTCTTTTTTCTTTACACTACTGACGACATTTACAAATTAAGGGTGTGTGTTCAAAATGGATTTGGAAATCCAAATCCAAAACAAAGTTGGATCTTGTGTTGTTTTCGTAATACATGTATTTTCGTAAGCAAATCCATTCCGGTTCGGATTTCGGGGAAAATAAAACACAGCTAATATTTAAAAAAAAATATGTGTTACATATACTTCTTAGCAAGAATCTATCGATATAATGAAGTTAAAAAATGGCGACTATTTAATGAGAGGACCGATTCAAAAGTAAAAAGAATAAGTGTAACGACTATCGTCGGCGCGGCGGCGGTGGCGGTTAAATTCAATTTAACTTAACGTAAGCTTCGTTGAATACCAAGCATGTCCCTATACTCCCTCATTGATCTTATTCCGCACATTGTATTCATTAAGTTGGCAACATTAATTATAAATTCAGTTATTTATATTATACATATAAAATTTCTTAAACATTTATTAATTTTAATTTTGAAAAAAAATCATCTTCCCGTTTTCGAAATGTCGAATTTTCTAATCGTTTTTTTTGAAAAAACGATTCATATAATACCTATGGCATATAGACTATAGAAATAGTGAAAAAAGGCAACAACGAAAAAAAGAACAAAAATGAAAATACCTACCTACCTACCAACGAAATCACATTCAAATACCTACCCAAGTTTTACAAGTAAAGCGGTCATATATCTATATTTTTATATGCATAATATAACGTTTTACATCACTGCATAGACATGAGATTTTTGTCTCCTTGGAGAGTTTCGCTAATTCCTAAAACAAAATCAAACATAAACGCAAAAAATCAGAGAAACCCATGATGTAAGGAAATGATAAACAAAAAAAAAAAACACAAATAAAACTCAAATGTCATTTTTCCGCACACAATAAATAGTCTGTATAATTAATTCAGTGCGAAAAAGGAGCGCAGACTTCTCCAAATAATATGCTACAATTATAAATTTCGCTCTTCGAACAGCGTACTGCAAAACGAAAAGCAAAAGGAAATTTTCCGTTTCTGATTTCATTGTGTCATTTTTGTATGGGATTTTTCGTTTCGCATCAGCAGCGTACTAGGCTTAAAGGAACAAACCTATAGTTAAAAAAAAACACCATATAAAATAGATTATTTTATATTTTTTTACAAAAATATTCGTTCTTGTGATACTAATTTTACAAAAGTAACTCAAGGTTCCAGATTTTGCTGAATCCAATCAACATAATCACTGACTCTTGTATAAACGCCTGGCCAACCTTGCAATCCGCATGGAGTTGGTCCAAAGGACACTACTCCGGCGATGAAATAGTAAATTCGCATTTTGTTCGATGAATCCAATCCAATTAATGGACCACCAGAATCACCTCGGCATGAATCGATACCCTTTTGACCACCAGCACAGATTTGAGAGGTTTGCAAATCAACACTACGTTGGCTATAAACCCGTTGGCATTCACTCAAAGGTACAATTGGGACTTCAGCTTTCAGTTTAATATTACTTGATGTTCCTTGTTCTGTTTTTCCCCAACCAGAAACATCCATAACGGTACCATCGAAAGTAGAACGCTTCAAAAGATCTTTAAGTGGCAAACAAATTGGTCGAATAAAGTCTGTATATGGTATACTACGTGATAACCGTAGCAAGGCAATATCGTAGAGTTGACTTTTTGATGAAGCTTCATATTTTTCATGAGGAATTACTTTCTCGATCGTAACATCAACATGGGGATCAGCGCAGTCCTCACTGCCAGAAACATCTTTTTCACAATCACGTTCTGTCGAGGTATCCCACTCACCTAGTCGAACTTGATATGGCGTCCATGTAGACGGTATTGCATTTATACAATGTGCAGCTGTCAAAACGTAACGGTCATTGATTAAACTGGCACCACAATGGTGTCCGTTTACGTTCCCAGCTTCAAATAAAAACAAACAAAAACAATCAAAGGTAAGTTAAAGTTCTCGATAAAAAACGCGTACCTTTTTTATACTCAATCAATGCCATCCATGGGTATTCATCGATTTTCGTTACGTTACCTCCGTAGATTCGATTTAAAATTACGTTACCACAAGTACCAGGCTCAGGAAGATTTGCTCGAGTTCTCGATTCCGTGGTCTCTGGTTCTGGCATTTGAGCCCCAATTTGTCGTTCTGGACAACAAATCTATTCAAAGAAAAGTTGTTATATTACATTAATATATTATAATTAAATAATTATATTTTGAACTTTGATTTTTTATTCTTACCAAAACTTTCCCATTATTGGAACCACATTGGCTGCGTTGGAGGAAAGTTCTATCAGAATCTAATAGCGGTTTCTTCTTCAGCATGTTGAACAGATATGTGCATTGTTCCAAATGTATGCACAAAGCACGCTCTGAATTTGGTGTTATGCATCGTCCATAGTTAACAATGTTTTCTGCGGGTGTATCGGGCGGATAGTAAAATTCTTTTTTTTTTGTTTTTTTTTTATGAATTTGATGAAGCAATTAAAAAATATAAAGCAAAAATATTTATTAATAATTATAATTAAGGATTCGCCAAACAGAACACATATTTTGAACATATATCTACAACATACCTACTAAGTTCCCCTTTAAATTAATAAACCACAACCATTGAATAAATATACAAATACATAGAGGGTGCAACTCAAAGAGCTACTTGTGGAAAAACTGTGAAACGAATAAGACGGGTTGGGTTCGATATCCCGCTTTTTATAATCCCGTTTTTTAAAATCCCGGTTTTAAAATCCCGCTTCGTATAATCCTGTCTTTTATAACCCCGCTTTTGCAATTAAAACTACTTGTTTTAACTCCCACCAAAATTTAGTTGGGACTTAGTTCATAAATTTGGGAGGTAGTTCATTGGGACTTAGTTCATTATGAAATAAGTCCCAACGATTTAAATAAACCCCCTGCTTGGGCACACTATATAGGATTTGGGGTATAGGTGCGAGGTTGGGTGTATACAAATTTTCTTTTTATCATTTGGTAGTTATTATTTAGTGGGACATAACCCTTCATTTTCATTTTGTGACTTAGTTCATTTTATGTAGTTCCAAAAATAATGGAAAATAATGGTTCATAATGAACCAAGTCCCAATTTGTTCAATGAGTAAATAATATAATTTCGATTTTGTGAGTAAAAACAAATGTGTACAGTAAAAATTAAAATCACCCTCACATATTTTCTTTTAATCGAGTAATTTTAATTTTTTTAAATTTAGATAGATTGGGATTATGAATAAGCGGGATTTTAGACAGTGGTATTTTAGTAGACGGGATTTTAAAACTTTTTTTTCGGGATTTTCGAAAAACGGGATTTTAAAAATTGGGATTCCGACACGCTCCCGAATAAGACGATGTAGGATTTTAATGAACACAAACCAATTCCAAAGGGATATTTATAAATTTAATTGTTCCTTTTTGAATGATTTAGCCAGTTCACGTTTCTGAGATCTCACTGAGCAAACGTCTGTCAGCTCCACTGAGGAGAAGGAGAAACCTGAACAAAATTTCTCCTTTAGAAGTCAAAAGCACTCTTCATCTCGTTTTTATAAATTGATCAACGTGCGACAAAAAATAATTGAGCAAACGAGCAAAAAATTTCAGTCTCAGCTTTTTGACAGCAAAAGTGAGGAATCTCGCTGAGGAATTACGTCAGATTACTGAGATTGCTGAGATCTTAGAGATCTCAAGAAACCTGAACTGGCTAATTGGTTTCCATGACGATGATGCTTCAATATTTTGTTTTATTTGAAATTTTTTTGCAATTTAGATTACCAAGGAAAAAAATGTGTGTATGTATTTTCCTTTAGCGGTATAGGTTGTTTTTTTATAAAAAGAAAAACTATTTGCTAATAGTTTTTTTTTTGTAAAAATGACGAATATTAGCCTAGTTCCATTACTTTGAAACTCTGTGCCTTTCTGTGAATTTCTACATCACAGTCTGTCAAAGTTCATATACAAAAATAAAATGTTAAATGACGTATAAATTCACACAGATGCACAGAGTTTTTAAGTAACCTATTTTGTTGGCTTGGCACTTTAGAAAAATGGAATAAATAATTTGTTGATATTAATTATTTTTGTCAATTAGTGACGGTTCAATTTTGTTTTGTTTTTTCTAACATTTCGATTTCTGAGAATGATGTTTTTTGCTTTCAGATTTGAAATGTAAATTTCATTTTATTGATTTAGGTTTCTGCTCGTGAAATAAAGATATACCTAGCAATATTTCTATCGGTATTATAGTAATTTACAGGGGAGGGGGTTTACATTTTGGTTGATATTTGTTTCAAGTTAACTAATTTTTTCTTCTTTTTTGTTTTCATACATTTATGAAGATCGGTTCTAGGAAAAGAGTTAAAAACAAATATTATTTATACTAATTTTATCTTATACTTTCCAGACAAAGATAAAATATGATTAAACACTTGGGAAAACATATTATTTTTTAATTCAGTAACAGACATTTTTATTCCTAGTTTTTTTATCGTTTTAATTCAGTGATACATTTTGTTTTTATTTATCATTTTTTATATTTCGATGGCTTGTTAAATCAATAATGTAGAAGGGCAGGAGAGGACCATTTTAAATAATTTTTGTAAATAAAGTGAACAAAATTGAGGATAATAAAGAATTCAAAAAACTCCTATTATTTAAAAAAAGATTTATTTTTATTTGTTTTACAACCCTGTTTAATTAAATTCAAATTGTTAAAACTTTTGAATTAAACCTTGTATTGGTATAAGTTTTGTACCTTATATGAAATTTCAATAACATGGTAAATTTTTACAAATAAAAACCAGTGATGAGTTATACGAATTTTTTTCGTATGCTCTTTTAAAAATTGAAGTTAAAAAATATGTTTGATTAAAACATATTTGTTTTAGCGAAATGGTGCAGGGTATCAAAAAAAATAAATGCAGAAAATTATTCTTACTATATCATACAATATTTAAGTGAAAAAAAATTTAAAAAACAAAAATCAGTTATGGACACGGTAACTAAATACCATCCTAGTTGAAAGTAGTAGATTTTTTTAAATTTAAAAAATTATGCGGTACGAAAAAGTTACTAAATTCTGAGTGGTCACGATCTGGCCTATCACCAGTATATAGCTACTCAATAATGACATTAATTTAATACAATACTAATACAATAATAGAAGTGTAACATTTACTCAAAATTAACACGAAAGGAAGAAGGCGAGGCAATTGGTCTAGCATTAAAAATTTGGGTGTATAACAAGTTATCACTTGGATCCTGGGTTGTTTTATTTTCATGATCTGATCTGGATTGGATCTGGGGGAAAATAAAACAAAGCTAATATAGCCCCTGATTTGTTTTTAACCATTTTTATTTAAAAACTCAAATCCTTACAAAAATGATTTTCGTCGACTGTCAAACATACATACATAATTTAATTTACATTTTTACATATTTTGTTTCCATAGAAATACACAAACTTTCTTAATATCTACAGGGGCATTCACTATTCACATTCAACGACATGTTCGTCAACACGAGTCGTGTCGTAAGATTTTTGTAATGTGAACACCAGTCGAACGACTATCGATCAAGCAAGCTCTGTAGTTCAATTTTTTTGTTAATTTGCCCTGTCGAACGACCGGTGTACTAAATGTGAACTCCATATTTCTATTTTTTTCGTAAGATAAAAAGAGAATAGGTTGAAATGAAAGTAAAATAATAAATCAAAAGTATAAACAAATAAAATTAATGCGAATAATGAAATTCTCGCCATGTTTGCTCTTTGAAAAGTTGTTTCAAATTATGTCGGTATGGAAGTCGTTAAATGTGAACGTTATCAAAACGACTCGGGTCGGACGACACGTCGTCGTTGAATGTTAACCCCCCTGATACGAAACAAATAAAACAACCGTTTGCATAGTACCTAACTGAAAAAATTAAAAAAAAAATCCCTTTCGACTGTTTTCATAATTTAGGAAGTATACAAAATTGAATACAACAACACTATCATATTATTTTACATGACAGCAGCGCTACATGCACTTTCGGCGGCGAATCCACCGCGAGTGACACCTTCTATTTGTATTTATTCAATGCCACAACATTGAAAGGGTAAGTTATAGTCACGTTTTATTATCCACGAAGATCCATATATGGATCATCCATGTAAATAAAACGATACAGATCCTATGAGAACAGCAGCGTTTTATTAGCCGCATTTTATTATCTACGGATCTAGGTTGGGAATCGGGATCATCTTTTAACACGTAATACAACAACAACTTTGGATCCTGCTCTGTATCTGGATATATTTTAAAGATCCTAATAAAAGTTCATACTCTGGCAGGTAGACAGCTCTTCAGTCGGTAGGGAGCATAAACTATAGTGTAAAGAAAAAAGACAGTATCTACATTCAAAAGGGTGTTTTTTTCAGACGTGTGGTTTTCAAGAAGAAATAAAAAGCAAATAGTTTAATGTTATGGCCACGAATTTAGCATTTATTATAAAGATAAGGGTTTGCCATTATGTTTTAAAAATGATTTCGGGCAATTGGCCGCCGCGGCTGGCTGGAATAAATTCCAGCCGAGAGGCCCTAGCTCCAATTGTTGCGCGCGATGGCATATGGACTCATCCGGGTCTTCTTTGATACTCTGCTCCACAGCAGCAATAGCGTTCGGTGCGCACTGTACGGCGTCTCTGAGGATGCGTATTATCCATTAGAGTAAACATGGTGCGAAACCGATCCATGGTTGATGGAATTACTCTGCTGGGGCGATTATGTCGACCGAATATTGGGCGCAGCGCGCGATGCGTCGCGCGAACCGAAACCATTATTTTGGTAATAAATTTGCTCGATTTGCAAACGTTGTTCAGGAGTAAGTCTCTTCATTATTGAAATGGCAAACCAAACTGAGCATAAATCAAGTGACAGCTTTCAAAAAGATCAACTCCGAAAAAAGTATTGCCAGATTGAAAACCACACGTCTAAAAAAACACCCTTTACATGCAAAATAAACAAACAAAAGAAAAAAAGAGGCTGGCATACAACAGGGCCTAGTGTCTTATAACTCTTAACCTTTTTTTGTGGGCGCAGTTGAGAATTTACATTAATTTGCATGGTTAATTTTTCTCCGAAAGAATCAGCTTTCGCTTACTATAAACCTTCAAGAATTTTATTTGTATTCATTTTAATGCGTATATATTTGTATAAAATGCAAATAGGAATTATAATAATTTTGCTAGTTTTACAAAAGCCTACCTACATAAATGAAAATTTGACAAAATATTCATTGTGAATAATGCAAAGTAAATTTTTGAAACAAATTGATACAAATTTGGACAAATTATGATATGCAGTTTTAAAATCTGCCAATATATTTATAATTTTACAGGTTTTAATTTGAAAGGTTTCTGGTTTGCCCATATATGTCACAATTTACTTCGAACTTTAACAAATGGTATATAGCTACGTGAATTATAAAATAAAAAGTTAGTCAAAAATAAAATTTAACTAAAAAAAAAAACAAATGGAATGCTGTTTACAAACATAATCTAGTCCAAACTGAAAAAAAAACAATAACAAAGCAACATTTAAAAAAAAACTACTAACAAATCCTTGGAAAAGTCATAAAGAAAATTAAATACAAAATGCCTATGTACATATGTTTAAATTATAAAAATAAAATGATGACGAAACGCTTTCTTAAAACTTCAACCTGTTCTTAAAAACCAGCTTTCTGAACGAATATTCTTCTCTACATGCTACATCTATCTTGCAATTCTGTTTAGGTAAAAATAATCCGACAATTAAATTATTCAATGAGATAGCGCGAATAAAAAATAATAAAAAAAAAAAAGCCAAGTTTGAATTGTTGTATTTCTGGTAGTTTCACATATTGATTGTCATTTCTCGGGTTTTTTTAAGAAAAAAAAACCCATTTGCACAAAAGAATTCCCGACATACTTGACTGCCTTGCATTGATGGGCCAAGCTAAAGTATTGTCATTTGTCTTGTTGTCGTATCTTTATTCTTGGTTTGTTTACATTTACGAATAATAACCGTTTGTGCTCTTAATTTCCAATATTTTATCTTTTTTTCCCATAAAAAACCCTTCAAGACAGGTTTCGGGTCATATGTATGTAATTAGCATCTTCCCAATGACTAACAATCATAGTTTCATAAAATATTTATTCAATGTGAATGAAAGCTGGTTATTGGTGGAAATTTATGAAAAAAATATTATTTAAAAACAAAAAATTAAACAATATACAAGATTTTTTGATGACCTCGAGGGTCCATCCAACTTACTATAAAGTTTTTGCAAAATTAATAACAAGATTAAATTTAATATTATACAATTAATATTGGATGTTAAAAAACATAAATAAATCAGGTTTAATTTTAATTCTAAACAAATGTCTTGGGAATTTTTGACTTACGTGCACTGGTCACCGATATTATACTGACAAGTATGACAGCGGCAATGCTAAGGGAAGATTTGCTTATCATCCTGCAATGCAACACTGGTCAAGGTTCAAACAATTTAACAAAAATAAACAAGTGACTTCGATTTAAAAACGTTGTTTATAATCTAAAAATATTACTTTAATTTTTTTTTCCTTCAAAGAGATAATGCCAAGAACCACTATAGCTATATATATAACTCAATTCACATAAGTACGAACCGATCGAGACTAATCCAATTGATTCTCTGGCTGGGCCTAAGTAACTGACAACTAGATAGACCACTTTCAACATCATTCGCCAATCGTATCGTCACTTGCCCAAGTGAGAAGCTCTCTTTTGATAATATAAAATCGAACCGGTAGTATTGTTTAAACAGATGATTAAGGAAGCAGAGATTTATTGAAAGAAGCTTTAAAGAGAATTTTAAAAATAAAATTAAAAGCTCATTTGTGATGAACTTGATCTTGAGAAGATCTTTTCGCGCAAAAAAACACACAATGCATAGTAAAAGACAATTTTGTCAGCTTAAATTGATAAATTAAATCTGAGCTTATAAGGGAAGAGCGAGCTGTTAGGGGATAAAATTTTTCAAACGTTGCTTGAGAATTATTATATTATTTAATTTGAAAAGATACTAACGTCAATGTTCTGCATTTCGAATGAAATCGAATTGAAATCGCATTTCAATTTCACATGAATTGAAATTTCATGTTTTACAATTCGTTCGTTTTCGAAAATTTCGTTAATACTTCGAACTGTCACAATTGACATTGCATTGCATCAATTTTTAATTGTTTTTTTAAATAAAAAAACAATTAAAAATTGAAATTACACTGAAGATTAAAATAAATTCATTATTATTGACATTTATAAGGGTCAAGGGAACAAAAAGAGGAACTCTAAAGAAAAATTAGCTGAACAATTTTGCGAGAAAAATCTAATATGTATATTAGACTTTCCTGACGGGCGGCGTGAGTATACCTAAATATGAATGGTTCAGATGAATTTTATTTTATTTTCTTCTTATGTTTGCTACGAAAATAATAATAAATAAATACTTAAAGGAACACAAATATAAAGTTTGCTTACATTTTGTACCAGAAAATACAAAACTATCTGCAACTCACAAACGGAATGAACCGAAATGCAGAACATCAATTATTTTCTATTTCGAAATTCCAATTCACTAAATTTCGAATGAATTGTGGAACACCCAAATTCAATTTCGTCATGTGGATTCACAATAAAGCGAAGTACAGACGATTATCAGATCTTACAATATTGTCAGAAATGTCAATGATCTGACAATAGCTAACAATTAGCTGACAATTGACTTATTTCTTACAATGAAAAATTGTCCGTTCACATGGTTGGTAGATTTCTTCCCAATGTCTGACAATTTGATTGTCAGCTCTTTTTTTATCTCTATTTATTTATTTATTTATTTATTTATTTATTGAAATCTACGATATTACATCCACAGACTTTGCTTAATTACTAAATTTTTAACTTAACCAAATAATTAATAAGAATTACATAGAATTTTGAATAAGATAAGTAACGTTGATTTTAAATTGAAATCTAGGTACAAAAAGATCTAGGTCATCATAATAGATGTTAAAAAGCTTACAACAATGAGAAATTGGCTCACGCTGTCCATAATTGGTAGAATGAGGTATTTCAAAAATAAATTGCCTCATTCGCAATGTTCTACTAGGTGCATAAATACTCAAAGAAGAAAGCAAATCTCCACAATCAATATCGCTACAAAGAATATCACGAACAAACAAAACACTGTATACTCTACGCCTTGACTCAAGAGTTTGCATTCCTAGCAACAAACATCTGCTATTATAGTTAAGAATGATATCACCAGTCAAAGAAAATTTCTTTAAAGCATACCTTAAAAAGTTTTTTTAAATTTTCTCAATCCTTTCGGTTAATTTTTTAGAATCAGGACTCCATATAACACAATTGTATTCCAGAAGCGGACGAACTAAAGAACAAAACAAAGTTTTCAATGTGTACGGATCCTTAAAATCGGAAGAATTTCTCTTAAGAAATCCTAACATAGAGTTAGCTTTAGAAACTATATAACTTATATGAGACTCAAACGTTAACCTATAATCAAATATAACGCCCAAGTCCTTTGTTTCATTAACTCTGCACAAATTATTTCCATTAATACTATAGTCGAAGATTATAGGACTCGATAAACGGCTGTAAGTCAAAACAGAGCACTTAGATAAATTTAAAAACAAGTCATTTTTCTTGCACCAAGCCTCGAATTTGTTTAAATCATTTTGAAGTGCAAGACAATCATTGTATTTGTTAATGACTTTGAACATTTTAATATCATCAGCAAATATTAGACCTTCGGAAACGGATAACACTGATGGAAAATCATTTATAAAAATATCAAACAGGGGTGGACCCAAATGACTTCCTTCAGGAACACCTGAGTGCACTAAAATAGGTTCTGACTCTAGATCACCTATTTTCACAACTTGCTTCCTACCAACTCATTGACATTTCGGACAATGTAGAAATTGTAAGCAATTTGTTTTCAATGAAAACATCTGACAGTGACCAATGTGTCTGACAATGTTTTAATCGACTGACAATGATAAAAATTGTGTGTTCAGACGATTGTAAGACATTTGGAACAGTTTTTTCACTGACAGATCTGACAATCGTCTGTACTTAAGTAAAATGCAGAACATGGGCGTAAATTTCTTTTTTTAAAAGCAGCCCTAAGATTATAATGAAGCAAATCATTTAAGTTTAAACAACAACTACAATTGATGCTAATAAATTTGATTAAATCAAAGCTTTTTTAAGACATTTCCAAAGCCAGGGAAATATTAGAAGAATGTAAAAATTATTTGTTAAATTACATTATCGACATTAAATTGAAATAGCTTAAATTACAGGAATTATAAAACCAGTTTGTATGGTAATCTTATCATTAATCAATTGAATTGATGCTTAGTGAGTGTCATCCCGACCCTGATCTGTGTTAACGTCAAGCACTGGCGCGGCGCAGGCGATACTGCTGCTTCAAGTTTAATTTATATTTGCATCTTATCTTATTCCCATTCCCCAACTCCCTTTTTTTTGAAGAAGACTTTTGTTGTTGCAGCAGATTAAATTAAATTAAAAAAATATATATTGTCGGCTTTAACGTTAACTGTAGATTGTAGATACTTGCTCTTAATGCAGTTTAATATAAAAATATAGAAAGTTCTTGCATTAATAATTTAATCACGTATTTAAGAAAAAAACAACAATTTATTTAAGAAGGTTTTTTTGAATAATACAAATTCTATATGCTATACTGAAATACATCAATTAAATAGAACACTAAGCACTATTTTTTTGGACTTGTTTATTTATAAAAATCAAAATTTGTAATATTCCATTTATGAGATTTTTTACCAAAAATCTTCTTTTTCTTTAAATACTGCAGATTCGAAGTTTAATCAAAATCATGTGATTAGTTTTCTAGATATTAAAAAAGAAAAAATTGATATGAGTATATGTTATATAAGAACTCAGGGGCATAACAAATTAAACCTGTTGAAGAACTTTCCTTAAAAATCAATTTCAACTCAGTTTACTTCAGGTTTTCATTGTACTTTTGATATTTGATTTATAGTTGAGTCAAAAATTCAACTCATGATTTTAATTAGGTATTTAGTATTTAGGGCCAGTTTCACAGTGTACACTTAAAAAAATAAGTGCCACTTAATTTTACCACTTCGACTTTTTAGCTGCAGTTTTACTGTCTGAGTAAGTGGAACTTAAGTGGCCAACATGGGAGACTTAAGTGTCACTTATTCCGATAAGCTTACACTGTGAAATTCTGAATTAGTTTTCCATATTTGGCACTTAAGTGACACTTAATCGAGTGTGAAACTGGGCCTTAGTATTTTATCACGAAAACCGCTTGTCCCAAAATCCTGTCTGCCTATTTGAACCTATCATATATCTATATTATTTCTGTTGTCAAACTCCTTTTTTCTTATTTGTAAAATAGGTAGTCAAATCTACTAAATTAGGTATCACATGGATAGGAATTAACACATAGCGATGACATTGCACAAAAACTTTATGTTACACCAAACTATTTTCTAAAAATTTCGGCAAATGATTCAAACTGAATAATTTGACATAAAGAATGTCTTACTTTTAACCCATTGAATGAGTGAAAGAGAATAATATGTATTACTTCTGTAATTTAAAATTATCTTTTTTTCGCTGCACCTTGAGTGAGTGGGGGAGAAACATTTTGTTCGCTGCACCTTGAATGAGTGGGGGAGAAACATATTTATATGTGACTTCTGATTTCATTCTTAAATCAAATTTTTTTTACAAAGTTTTGTAAACCATAGTATGTTCATATCAATAAAGAATTTATTTATTTTATTTAAACATTCTATTTGAAAATTTAATTGCAAAACCTTATTGAATGTGCACGGGGCTTCTGGTATACATATATTTATCATGTTTAAATAAAGTGTATGAATGAGTCACGTCACAAGTATTTGCCCTTATACACGATCATACTGTCGCTTTAAGGATTCAAAGAAATCACGACTCGCAGTAAATTAATACAAACATTACAGGGAAACCAAAATTTTCGCAGTGGAAACATAAAAATTTAATTTTAATGATTAATTCAATTGAATTTTAACATTCTTTTTACATTAACAAAACAAAAATATGTATAAATATTATAAAATAATTTCCAAATTCTGTAGCAAATTCTTAAAAAAATTAATAAATAAAATAATTATAACATTAATATGTAAAGGTACTTTAACTCTAGCTGCTGCTTACAAAGTTTGTGCTAGCGGTATGCAGTAGTGGTTGATAGTGTGCTTTGCGTGATCGTAAAATAAAAGGAAACAGGAAAAAGAAACAATCGAAGAGAAGTAACTTTTTGTTACTCTAGTAACTTTTTTTTAACAAATTTCCCAAAAACTGAGTTTTTTTCTATGGGTTTTGACAGCAATTTGTGAAATTTTGTGAAAATTTGTTCAAATTCGCAAGAAATTTCACGTTACCAAACAGACCAATAATTATCTGACAAGACATGCATATGGAAGAGATATCTATTTAAATGTTTGACATTTCTTTTGTCTTTTTTTTGGGCCCGAGCGTGGCACTGAGCTGTCAAAAAGAAAACTATGTTACTTTTTAACTCGGAGCGCTCCGAGCTCTCAACTTGCATTTCTTTTTTAGCTCAGAGCTCGACCGGGGCTCGTTCGATGAGCTCGGAAAAAAATGACCGAACAAATCGAGCACAAATCTGAGTACGGCTAACTACATACAATTTTCATGTAATTTGACAGATATGAGAGTTCAGTGCTCAATTGAGTTTCTTAAATAGATCGGTGCGCTCAGGTCACGCTCTGTTCGGAATGAGCTTAATTCGCTCAGAGCCCGCTCTGTGCCCCGCCAAAATTATAAAAATCGCAGTAGATTGAAGGAAAAGCCCAGTGATACAGCAGATTTGAAAATATAAAAAAAGCGCAGTAGTTCACTGCCCTCGGAGTAAAGTCCGATCTCTGGACTGAAAATAAACCTATTCATTTAAATAAAAATAAAATAAAACGCACGATCATTGGTTTTAAAGTCTGAACAGTTTAGATCTCTATTTATCTTATTTTAAAAGAAATAAATTAGTTATGAGAGTTGTTAAAAAATCAATATACCTATACATAATTAGAAATTAATTGTTCAAACTACCTCTGAAATTATTTTGAAACCAAAGCGATGTACACTATCTGATTTCTTAAACAAATCTCAATTTATGAGAAAAACATTTTAAAAATCGAGCGGTTTTTTTAAAAACATTTTTTTATATATAAAATTTTGAAGGCGTTGGTCATTTTTTAGTATTTTTAATTCGGAGTTAAAAAGTTAATTTTTTATTATCTTTTGTGCTCAACAGATAATGAGATATTCGAAAACTAAAAAAATAGGTCTATGGGAGATACCGTTAATAATCGATACATAGAAAAAATTGTTCCAATAATATGGTAGATCATACTGACATTAACTCACATAAATTTTAATTAAAATCCTTACCGGTATTTAAACACTTGTATGGGAGGTACCGTTGTTTTTGGTTATAAGAAAATTTTTTTATTGAAAATCTGCTAGATAATGTTAAAAAACAGCTTGGTGTCAAATTTAATAAAATCGACCAAATCGTTTTCGAATTATTAAGTTCTCAAAAAAAAATTGGAAACTTTTTTAAAATTACAAAATAAAAAACTGAAAATTTTGAAATACAATACTTTTAAGACTTTTTTAAAAATTCTCTATAAAAAAATTTATCAAAATCAGTTGAAATCTTTTTGAGAATGTCGTAAATAAAATTCTAAAATTCTATGGGAGGTACCATTTATAACCATTTTTCGAAAATTGTTTTTTGTAAATTGGTAGCCTTTTTGTAAATTTTTTTTAAGCTGTGTTCATGTTTTTGAGAAAAATAAGTTTATTTATATAGGACCGTTTAAAAAAAAAACAATAACAAAATATGTCGGGAGAATCAGAATGCCAAAAAACGTTAGGTACCAAGTTTAAAGAAAATCAATCCACCCGCCGTTTAGGCTGCAGCTGGAAGGACAGACAGGCAGACAGACAGACGGACAGAATTGCGGACCCAGCTTTTTCGAAGTGGCTATCACCGTAGTATCAAATTTGACCAAAATCTCGAGTTCGATTTTTTTTACGGATCGATAACTTGCTACATATACATATAGTATCTATACATACACGCAAGTAAAAAATCGTATGGGAGGTTGTGTTTCCCCACGTTTAGGCGGGAGGGGCAACTTTCCAAATAAATTATTAAATTTGAAAAAAAAAATGGAAAGAAAGACAGTAATTCCAATGTTATGGCTTAGCTTTTTTAAAGCTCCAAATAAATATGTTTTAATTTTATTTTTTGTAAAATTAATTTTCAAAACCAAAATTAAATAAAAAAAAAATAAAAACAAAATTTTGTAACTGAGTTTTTCAAAACTAAAGATTTTATTAAAAAGTGTTTCAATGCTTCTATCCATTTTTAGTCAAATGATAAAAACCAGCAATCGTACTTATACATAATTCTATTCTAAAGCTTTTTTAACTTTAGTACACTTTCCAACTTCTAAATTTTATTTATTAACATAACCATAGTTTGTCAAACATACACTGTGGTGTCATTGACAATATTTGAGGTAATATCAATTGCAATGATAATGACAAGTAATTGCCAGGTAATTTTAGTTGTAAAATGTCAGTATAGAAATTACGACCAATGTCCAATGTTTTTTTCTCTTTTAAATCAGTATTATTGATAATAAAAAATTTTATTCACTTAATTTCGCATATTTTCAACTTTAAAACGAGCAAAATATATTTAAAATAGCGGAAAAAGGTTAAACCTCAAAATGTATTGCCTGCATGAGCAAGGGAAATCAATAATAATTGCCTTTCATCTGCGGAGCAATATTACCATTTCCATTGATAAAGCATCTCCATTGGCAATATTCAAGGCAATGGCAATGAGCAAAGCAATTTATTTCCTCAAATATATAGCCAAAGGTTAAATACTGCATTTGGTTGTTCAAATTGCAAACCTATTCTAAAGTACGTTCAATGAACAAAGAATTTAATATTTATCTTGAAAATAATTGAATATTTATTGAGCGTATCCAAAAGTTCACGAAATTGACAGATTACAGGGATATCAGTCAGATTATATGAGGACATAATATTTAGAATACGTTTATAAATAACGATATGTCAGTACAAACCATACAAATTTTGCTTCTTGATATTCACAGAAGACCCAAAAATGTGATTATGTTGGTGCACATACAACAAATTTGAGAAACAGAAATCATACAATGTATGTGATGTATGATCTGAGAAATAGGCCCCTGGATAGCTTTGTGTTGTTGTTATCCCTTGTAAAGTAATAGCTGATGTCAAAGCAGCTCTTGCGAAAAAATAAATATCAAGCTATCCTGAAAATTCTGATTTCTAAGACACTCATCCATATTATATGAGAAATATCAACAATAGCTGATTTGCGTTCAGAAACATACTAGATACTTATACTACGTTTTCACCAACCGCTAATCCAAGATTTGAGTAGATTTACCCTAAATCCTCTTCAAATCTCAAAGATTTAACATACAAATTTAATCCTCAAATCTAGTAGATTAGAAATTAATCTTGTTAAATCTTCATAGGGCCAATAGTTGAACAAATCGAACACACCAATTCCTCTTGCGCTGAGTACAGTATTCGAGAATCGAAAAAACATTTTCGATATTCGAGAATCGAGATAACATTTTCGAGAATCTAATTTTTTTTTGATTGTTGAACTATCTATCTCACTTCCACTTTAGAAGAAAAAATGAAACAGCATTTGCATTTTGAAAGGAACTGTCAAATCTAATCTACTGTTTAATCTTTTTATGCGGTGAAAACACTACATATGTATATGTATATAATTTACTAAATCTCAATGAGATTAACTTTCGGTGAAAACGTAAAATAAGATTTATTAAATCTTATCGAGATTAACTTTTGGTGAAACCGTAGAATATATAGGCTATCCTAGTGCAACCAGAACGCGGCAAATTGTAGGTTTACTTGTTCACTTTTCGACGGAGGGAAATCTGAACCTGTCAAAAAAACAATTTTTTTTAAAATTTTTTTTTTTTATTTTAAAATGGGTTTATTATATAGTGACCATACGTCCCGCTTTTATTTTGAGGTTTCTGTCCCGCGGCCATAACTGTCCCGGTATAAATGTCTCGCTTTTCTTAAAAACCCGCTAAATGTCCCGCTTTTTCTACGACGTTTGCAAAAATGTGTGTAGGTCTCTGCAACTCTCAAAATTAAGCAATGATATAAATACTATTTTACATCCCTGTGCATACAAATTGCCAAATATAAAACAAACATAAGAGCTTAAAGAGCTGTTAAAGGAAGAAAATGAGTTCATGTATATGCCACATTAACTGAATTCTCAGTTTTGCATCTGGTCTATCATTTTTAAATCGAAAACAAAAACATATTTTCTCTCAATTGATAAGTGTTCCATTGTTCTTCAGACGATTTTGGAAGACCCAAGTTCAGAACTATGGTTGAGGTTTCTTCATAATCAGTCTTCCATGTTTCATAAGACAATTTTAGCAAAAACTAAAAAAAAATAATAACATTTTTGAAGAAATTCATACTGCATCTTAATAGGTAGGTATGAGAATTAATTTTAAATGTGTAATTAAAATTAATTGTCTATATTAATTGTCACGCTAGCAATATTGAGGCTGATTTTTTAAGTTTTTATTAAAAAAAAATGTTATGAAGTCTGTTCTTTTTTTAAATAAATTTGTCATTTATTGTTTATGTTGCGTAATATTTTAATTTTTTACTAAAAAAATCATAATTTCTACTCCCTGCGAAGTTTTGAAAATGTGTCCCGCTTTTGCTTCAAATTAATCTGGTCACTATAGGTTTATATATATTTGTAAGTGTATTTTTACCTACATAAACTAATTTTGTACTTAAAACTTTCAATAATTTCAACTTATTACTAAAATTTTAAACTTATAAATTCGGAATATTCTATCATTTATAAAAATATGTACAAATATAAATAAATATAAAATCACATTAAAACTGTATATTTGATCTTATCCAATCAAGAAACGATGCAACCCGTGTATATACACCAGGGAAATTAGAAACTCCGCAGGTTCTCGGACCAAATGACACCAAACCGAGGAGTGTATAACGAAATCTGTTATCAGAGGATCCATCGTCCATTAAAGGACCTCCACTATCACCTAAATTGAATGTTATATTATTTTTAATTCAAAATATATTATGTAATTATGTAATTTGAATACCTTGACAAGCATCCATATTTTCCCTACCCTGGACACAAATTTGAGAAGGTTGAATAAAAATCGGTGTCCAAGAATTAGCACTGAATTGTGCATATGTAACGGCACATTTGCTTCTGTTTACAATCGGTAACCGGACATACTGTAGAGAAGGTTTTCTTTTCACAACTATTTCTGATTGATGATGAGTACCTGTTGATTTAAAATTTATTTCACAATTTTTTCCAAAATAAAAATATAATTATAGTAAATGATTTAGACATATAATATCTACTATATATAATGTATATAATAAATTTTACCTGCAATATTTGAACTCCAGCCAGCGACAATTGCCAAGTTCCCCGTAAGTTCAACATCCCGTTTTGCAAGATTGTTAAAAGGTAAGCAGATTGGCGTAAGGGGAACTACAAAATCAAAATATTAATATTTAATTATGTATGTTTATGAATGTATGTATTTTTGAATGCTTTTATTAATATCTATTATTAATATCTATTAACTTACCTCCATCGTCTGGCCTTGCTATACGAATTAAAGCGATGTCATTTGCATATTTCGGTGAGTCGTAGTTGGGATGAGCAATGATCTGTTCGATTTCGTAATCCTGATGAACTCCACATAGAACCGGATTATTTCTGCAGTCTCTTTTTCGTTTGCCACGCACCTCTCCAATTCGTATATGAGAACTTAAATTTAAGGTTAAAATGTATCACTTTACAATTTATAAAAGGTATTACTTACAGTTCAAGAACATCAATTAAATTTGTTACGCAATGTGCAGCAGTTATCACATATCGATCGCTGATGAGTGATCCAGCACATCTGTAGCTCACTTTTTTAGAAGCTGCAAAAATGTTTAATTTTTAATTTAATTTCTAGTTTCATTTTGTCAAAATAAGACTAATTTTTGTTATGAATGATTATGCGTCCATTAACTGAACATTTTGATCGAAAAAAGTTGGGGTAAGACCGCACTCGACGGAACTGCATTTCAGCGAAACTGAACTTTTCAACTAATTTGTAGGAAATTGTATGAGCTATGTCGCACTAAGCGACAACTGCACTTCACGGCGCGGCACTATGCGACAAATTTGATAATCTGATCAACTTTGTCGCGACACGAAGTTCTGTTCAGTTTCGTGCGAAAGTACGCGCGGTGTCGCTGCATTGCAGTTCCGTCGAGTGCGGTTATACCTTTAAGCTGTCCTGATCCTAATAATGTGAAAAAACGCAGCGGACTCACTTGTTTTTCCCTTGGACTTGCCTTGGTCTGGGATCAGATTCCTAAAAATTTTTTTCCTTGTTCACTTTTTCTAAGTGAATCTCGTGAGCTGAGTTTACTTCTACAGCTCAAATTAAAATAGCTTTTGTATTAAATGAAATAGACAATTTTTTTTAATGAAATTGTAAACTTGAAAGAAACACATATTTTGTGAAAATAAAAATTTCTTAATAAATCTGGTAAACAGCTACCGCCATATTATTCACTCGATTAAATCAGTTAAAAACTTAAACCTGTATGTATTTATATTGATATTATATGAGTTTACATCCAGATTTAAGTTTTAAATTCCATTTATCGAGTGAACAATATGGCGGTTAGATTTATTTTCTTCATAACCCTTATAGTTTACTACTTCCATTCTTCGGAATTACCTTGACCTCCGAAGAGCTTATCTTAGCCTCAAGAAAAAATACATCACACTACACTATTCTTAATTAATCTATATTTGTATGTACATATACATAATATGCATAAACCGAACACTGAAAATGTTGCTTAATTGCCATTTTATTCACGTGATTAAACTTAAATCTATATAGATCTAGAAAGACCTCCAATTTCAATAAATCTATATATTTTTATATTTTAGCTTTTGGTAATTGGTATTGATTAATTTATTTATATATTTTCATTTTAGAAGTTTTAAGTTTTTGTTTCAAAGAAACTTGGCATTTTAGAAATTTGACATTCTTATTAAAAAATTAAAACCGGATTAAAAACAATTTAAATCCATTAGATTTAATTAATGTTTTGCAGTGAATTATATATATATGTATTTAAGTATTTATGTATGTACATGTATATATACACCCGTTTTATAACCATAGTGAATAATATGGGCATAAGTATCAAACAATAAAATATCATCGTCAATAAATATTTGCTTAGATCTGTGCAGCTGCATTTCATCTAAAAAATTTACAATTACTTAAAAAAAGTAAAGCAATTCGATTACACAAATTAAACTATGAGATTCTGCAACATGTACGCTAATATTAGCAACATTATTTTTATTTCCAAATAGCAATTATCCGTAGTTCCATTTTTTTGTGAACTCCATATGAAACTTCTTCATTAAAACGAATTTATCTTCGTAAGACTTGTGAAGTATTTTTCTTCAACCTAAAAACATAGATCTTCAACTCAGATATTATACCATTGTTTCTTGTGTTGCACTCAATTACATTAACTCAATCATAAATACGATTGAAATCTAAATTAATCTTTTTTTCGTTGCAGATCAACGGCATACATTGGAAGTCAATCACAAAAACAGGCAAGAAGACAGAAATGTGTGATTTAAGTCAATCTAAGTTGCATGCATTGAATTGTGAGCCATGTCAGGCAACGGCACCATGTCCAACTACTCTATCAACATTCAAATCTAAATCTAAATCAGACCTTAAGTGCTGCAGTGAATCACTGTCATCATCTTCATCATCAATAAAATCATGTAATGATCAATCTAATAGCCGTATTCCAACACCAGCACCAAAGACATCAGTCTTAAGCTTCCAAAACGTTTCAACTCAATTTGATACTTTAATGCAAATGGATAAATCGACAAAGTCATTACTAAAAAGTACTACAATGTTTGTTGTTGGTGTTTCACTTGCTCGAAAGATGAGATACATTATCGATAGTTTAAATGTTATGTAATAAAATTTAAATATGTACTCGTTTACTTACTTTTGTTTTTGTATCCAACACGAGCAATCCATGGAAATTGGCCAGGCCCACTATCCTTTCCTCCAACAATTCGTGTATTCACTGAAATTCCACAGTATTCTGAATTTAACAGCTTTGATTTGTAATCGTTTTCGATTGTTTGTTTCTTTACTGGTTCCACTGTTGGCTCTAGTTTGGAAAACTTAAATCCACTTGGCTCTGGATAACCATACAAAGCATCAAAACTGTCATATCCATATGGATCGATGAAGGGTTTAAGCTGTTTCTTCTTAGAATTGAAATTAATATCATCTTCGAATCCATCATCAAAAGCTGGAGGACAATTCTTTCTAGTATGAGGATCTTCAAAATCCACTAGATTATGTTCCAAGCTTGGAAATTCCTCGAAATCATAGTTAAATTTTCTAACAATTTTCTTTTTGTTGTTTTCCAAGAAATATTTATTACTGTTCAATTTGGTGGTGTCCCACACCCAAGGCTTCTCATCTTCAAATTCAAGAGAATAATTCTCGTCGGATGGACAGCAAACGAGTGGATCGTTTTCAATAAAGCCACACGAAGCTTTACGTATTTTGTCGTAAATATAATTTTTTTCAGATGTTTGAACTTTGATTGCAAGGTTAATCATAGTTTTGCAATCTCTTAGTTTTATGCATTCACAGTCTTTTTCAAAATAATAGCTAATTTCTGGATGTGCAATCCCGCCTATATGGGGAAATCTATAGTCTGGTAAGCCATTGGTTACTGAAAAAAAATCAAAAAAAAAAAATAGTAAATTAATGTTATAATTATAAATACATACATTATAATGTTTTAATTTTAAGAAAACTTTCCGATGTTTCGGACTGATTGCACTGTTCGTGGTCATATTGGAACAATTACCTGCGCCACCCACAACGCAAAGTCATGTCACCACAAACACAGAATATTGCAATTCGTTCGAAACGTCAATAAATTATAGTTCAATAGCTCAAAATAAGATAAAAAATTGGTAGGTACGCAATTTTTAAGTACATATTTTTATTAGGGAATTAAAAAATTTATTTTGAAAAAAAATCATCTACATACTTATTTTCGAAATATCGAATTACATATCAAAAAATAGTTTCGAAATGTTTTTAAAAAACCCAAAATTAGTATTTTTTTTGACTTTTGGGTAAAACTTTGATAAAAATCAACTCAACAGATAATTGGATAGTCGAAAACCACAAAAAAATGGTTCTATAAAAAAAATTATTAAAATCAGTTGAACCATTTTTGAGAATGGAAAATAATTTAGTTATTAATTGATTTAAAACCATTTGTGGCATATTTTTTTGGAAGCAAAAAATGGCTGATTTCTTTTAAGTTGTAGGGAAATTATTGAGAAAATGAGATTTTCATTAATTGCTTAAAAAATTGGACTTTAATTTTGGCATTTAAAAACATTTTTTGGCGAATACTCTAGATGCCAAATTTTAAAAAATCGACCCATCTGTTTAGGCTGCAGCCGAACGGACATACAAACTGACAGAGTTGCGAGACCCACTCTTTTCGACTTCGCTATGTATCGTAAAGTTTGATCAAAATTTAGAGTTCAATTTTTCTTAAAGAATTCAAATTGCCATATACCTACATAGTTCCTATATGTACATACAACAAGTAATCAGATCTTCGACATATACATACATATATTATATATATTGAGAATATAAAGTGTACACCGCGGCGTATGTGGAACATTTTTTTTTTATTTTACTAGTTGGTTTCAAACTCTGAATTGTCACTATAAATTCTCCTAGAAATAGCTACAATTCGCATTTTTAACTCTACAGCACAGATAGTTACGTATATATATTGCATACTGTACAAGAATCGACTACTAAAATCCAAACCATCCAACCAGTTTCAAATCAAACAGAACAACACCATATGATTTGTTTGTTTGATATATACACAAATACATATTTTCACCCTAATTTATAAACTCAAATCAAACATAAATTATCTGAATTATTATTAAACAGTTATCACTATAGGTAGTTGATATCAATAAAACAAAATTAAAGTAAACTCTTAAATTAAATTTTTGATCAACTTCATATTCAATCGCTCAAAAAAAGGGAATTTTTCCAAGAAAAAAATACCAAAACCATTTTTGCATTAGGAGTGTTACAAAATCTGAAACGCAGTTTATTGGAATTGAGCCGTTTCTGAGAAAATTTTAAATAAGAAAGAAAATGGAAACTATACTTGCGCATTGCGTTCAATATATGAGCTTAACTGAAAAAATAAATTCGAATTTCTCCCTTGATATGAATACAAATACAACAAAACTTTTTATTCATCATAGCTTTAAAGTTAAATTCGACTAACAGACTTCTTCAACTTCTTTAATTGCAGTTATATTGTAAGCGGGATTTTATAGGCGTGGTTTTTTTTTTTGCATGTCCATAAGAATTTGTCGAAAAAAAACGACATCAAGACTTATCAAGTCAAGCCCATCACTGTTACAAAATGTCATCGCTATACTCTTTCAGCTTTATGATGAGCATACAAAATAAAAACTTATCAGTCACGCCGCATTAAATAAAAATAAAACTCATATAGAAACTTATTCTCCTTCATAAAATAAACTTTAATAAGAATAATGATCTTAATTTCAAGTCATTGATAGGAAAACAAAATATATTCCACGACAATGATCGCCATTTTTTTTTTTCATATAAATAGTTTCACTCGACTCGATGACTCCTTAGTCCCCTTTCACACGAGGAAACTGAGTTTCCAGCAACTTTCAGTTTTTAGGAGAGAAGGGCACCAAGTAAGAGGAATTAACGGTCAGCGATTGGTGGGAATTAGAAATTAAAGGAAAACGTCAAAAAATCTCAACTTGTTTCCTTGTGTGAAAGGGGACTTAGAATAAGGAGATAAGGTGTATACTGTATATCACATATACAGCGTATGTGAATGAGACACCAAATTTCAAAAAAAGGTGCCTATCTGTCATTGTGCCGATCTAAAGGAAATATGGCCTTATTTCACTTTCAACAGTCTTTCCTTGTTTGATAAATAAACCTGTAAGCCCCTGAACATGGTATAAGAAAGTGGTGACGTGCCAAATGTTTTTGTTTAACACTTTAACTGTAATTCAGTTACGGCTGTCCCCCCTGCTTGGGCACTCTATATAAGATTTTGGATAGGTCTGAGGTTGGGTGCCGTGTATGCAAAGATTCTTTTGCATTTTAAGAATCTGGATTTTAAAAAAAAAAACATAAAAACAAAAATATTGTTTTCGAACAGTGAAAATCAATTTTTTTCACTTAACGAAAGTACTATATGACGCCATAGTTAGATATGGCCTTAGACGCTGTTTAGATTGGGAAGATTGAGGCCGGTATCACGGCAGTTCGTAGGCAAGTGAAGTGTGGGGTGAGGACTCTCGTGAGGCACGAAGAATATATAAAAACTGGACTCATGAGTCTACTTTGTTGTTGTTTCAATGTGTGAAATGTTGAAATTGTTGTTGTTTCAATGTTTTTTGAGGCACCTCAAAGTTTCAAATGTAAACATGATGGCACTCACCAGTCTTGACTCATTCTTCTCAATCTAAACAGGGTCTTAAGTCGCAAAAAAATAATGGCACTATGATACTTCGTCAAAGCGTCATTAGACAATATTTTGTAATTTGGCCTTATGACCCATGGCCTTATGTCACGGAATCATGTGGATACGTTGCATTTTTCTTATTGATTCGGTGCTATATTAATCTAGAAAAGTGATCACAAAATGTAAATTTTATTATTTCTTTCAACTAACCATGTGTTCAAATCAATTTCCGAATAAAGAAAGAAGTAATTTTTCTCTAATTATTTAGCATATTTATTAGTCATTTATAATGCGGTTTTATTTGGTAGCAAAAAAATACAAAAGGGAGCTAATTTATATGCATGATTAATGTTAAATAAATGTGTTTTTGTTATTAAGTGTTGTACTCAAAGCACTATACATCGGTGCACTAAGAAAATAGTCATAAATGTGTTTGCAAAGCATTGACCCCAAAAATGAGATTAATTCTATATTGCATATAAGACTATAAACACGATATTGTAAGAAGTTAATTATCTTCAATTTTTGGCTCAGTTTTTACGAAATTTAGATATGACTCGTATAAAGTAATTTAATATGGAGATGGAGACATATTTTTTTTACCATCAAGATAGGAGGATTAAATCCAAGTTTTTAATTGCTATCAACCTATTGCATAATCCATAATCTTGATTTGAAGAGTAAATTTGGTTTTGAAAAAAATATTATATAAATGTATTCATTTTTTTAGAGTACATTCTTCTTGTTAAGAATTGTTAAGGCTGTTTATTAAATTTAGTTTAAACATATGTACATAATTATTTCGTCTGTCGTCGAGTATTTATGCTTTAGTCATTTCTCTTTTGTTTTGTTATTGAAATATAGATACTTTGTATATATAAATACAAAATTTGTATTTTTACAATTATAATACATTTGTTCGTATTTAAATACATTTGCATTTGAATACATTCAAACTTAATATTCCTAAAAAAAATAATTCATCCATCTAAAGCATATTAGTTGCGGTTACAGTAATAAAAAACAAAAAAAGAAAAGAAGTCTTTTAACTCACTCCGCTCAGTACCAACTGCTTAATATAATTAATTTAAAAAAATCGTTTAAAAACGAAGGTGATACATTTATTTAAATTAACATAATTTTATTTATTAACGGTTAGCCACGCTTTATTTCACAAGAACTTCCCTATTGTATGTATATGCAATGAATATATTAAAAAAAAAATATTAAGTTTTAATCAGGTTCTGAAGTTCAAACATCAAAAATGTGTTTTATTGATTTATACTGTTGTTACATACAAAGTTCTTCAAACAAATAAGATTATTCTTCTCCAATAAATACATAAAAGCAAGACCATCAAACATTCATTCACTATAAACAAACTATTCATGACATAAAATATTTTTCAAGTAGAAGAATTTGTGACATTGAATATAGTATTATTTTCTTGACCATATCCAAGCTAACTGGTTTTAGGTTTTTTTTTTTCTTTTTGACTCTTGCGGTTTGTCAAGATTTTAGTTCTTTTAATTTCTTCTTAATTAAGATGCATATTACAAATTTATAATATTCAGAAATTATTTTTTTAAGTGGAAAAATACTTAAACGGTTTATTTTTTTTTTAGATTATCTACAAAAAAAATCAACAAACTTTTTACCACAAAATTATTTTCTTTTTGGATTAAAATTAAGTAATCACTTCAAATTAGTTGCGCAAGCAGTCTTCCTAATTGAGCAGTACAGTTTGTATCATGTGCAAACTACAGGTTGTCCGGAAAACCGTTATCCACACGGAAAAAAGTTGTATGGTAGATACAAATTTCTAACTGTTTTTGTATAAATAAAAAAAAATTTCAAAAATCGGTTGTAATTTGGCAAAGTTAGAGCCAGTCAAAGGAAAAAAGATTAAAAATCATAAAACCGTTATAAGTCGAAAACGGAGCGAAAACGTGAAAATTACCTGTAAAGTTTTTTGACTTGAAATGACCCCAGGAACTCATGGCTTTCTTCTGAGGCGGTGATTTCGGGACACCCTGTATATGTATGTACATTGTACATACCAATCTGGGAGTGTTTTCTGGGCTCTAATTTATGTGGTCTGAAGCAGGTCTAAACTAATTTTATGCATGGGAGGGGCAGTTTACAAAAAAATAATTAATATAAATACAAAAAAATTACAAAACAATATTTTCATATTCAATATTTAAAAGAAATTTATTTTATTATTACTAATTATTTAGGTAATGATTTTTTTTTTCAAAATTGTAAAAAATTATATTTACACATACCAATTTCGTATTTAGTCTTTTTATTTTTGAGAAAATTGAAAATTACAACAACTAATTTTTTTTAATAAAATCTTTAAAGTAGTTAAATATATTTAGATCGGTCATTTCGGATAGCCGGGGTATCACTGCCAGATTGATTTAATGTTGTTTGCACAAATGCAAATTGTATTTCAACAAACTTTGGAGCAAATCGCTCTCAGACTTTAAGGTACCTAGGTACAATTCTTATTTTTTTAAAGTTTTTACTTGCGGTATATCTATGTATAGGTACTATATGAAATCTTATGATTTTTTCTCGAAAATGGTTAAACTGATTTTGATCACATAATGGAGCTTGCTTTAAAAATGTGTACAATATTCTGTACTAAGTTTTCCTATTTGTTTATTATTTTAATTTTTTTTCATACTAAAGGCTTGTTTCACAATGTCTGAGTAAAGTTCTGATTAGTTACTCGACACAAAAAAATTGAAACAGGGTCATAAGTCCACAAACCAAAAAATAATATTTTTACATTTATAACTTATTCAAGTCGTCAAAAAACAATTGAAAATTTATCTCCTGTGGACCTGTGACCCTGTGCCAGTATTTATTTGTCAAGTAACTAATCAGATCTGTAATCAGACATTGTGAAACAGACCCTAACGCCCATATTATTCACTCGATACATCCAGAATAAAATTTAAATCTGGATGTAATTACATTGAATTTGTATGATTAACGTCTGGATTTAACTTTTAATCTGGATGTATTGAGTGAATAATATGGCGGTAAGTGTTTCAAAAACGACATAATCAATTTTTTTTTTTCAACGTGGTATCAAGCTTATTTTTGTGAACTAATGTCAGTACGATCTGCCATATTGTTTGAACAAATTTTGGATTAATTTAATATTACTGGCAGCGTTGCCAAAGTGGTCGTGCTTTTTTGACACAAAAATTTCATCGTGGCAGGGTGGCACGCAAAAATGTCTACGTTTTTCTTATTTCCATTTTTTACTTCAAATAAAGTGAATTTTGAAATTTGTTTGGAACACTGCTTCAAATGGAGTAAAAATTGGAAGAAGATCTTATGTTTTGACAATTATATATTTATATTATTACATTACACAATTACTAATTTTGTATGTACATATTTCAACCCGCAATTGAATAAGAATTTGAATTTTTTTATATGGCACGAAAATGGAACGGTTTTTTTAGGAAATATGGCACGGAAATTTTTTTTCTGGGCAAAAACGTTGATTACTGATATCTTCCATAGAATCATTTTTTTTATTTTCGACTATCTCCTTATCTGAACAGATTTTAATTAAAATTTTAACACAAGAGCTTCTTATAAGTATAAAAAATATTGCATGTAAAATTTGGATAATCATTTTTTGAAAATTCGATATTTGGAAATTGGGTACATAGATGATTATTTTTTTAAAATTATTTTTTAACTCCGCATTAATAAATACTAATACATAGTGTACCATTTTTTTCCTAAAAATGTTTACAAAACTTTATATACACCAAACGATTTTTTTTTAAACCAACGATTTTAAAAGTGTTTTTAAATAGGAAAATCAATCTGCGATTGAATCAACGTCGATATAGTATTTGCGATGTCATTTTCAATTCCAATGACAGGTTCAAAGAACTGTATGCGCAAATAATTTTTAATGCGTTTTAAGGCAGAAAAACTACGATCTTTTGTTGCATTTGAGACAGGTATGAAATAGAATTATTTTAATGCGGTATAAATAGCTATTCGGAAATGAAGAAATTAGATTTGCGCCGACAGTACTTTCCTCTTAAATAATTTTACCAGACAGGGTTGTTTTTGTTTTAACATTATTTAAATGTGCTTAAACTTTGTACATTATTGTTGAAAATTTGTGCTTTTCAAATTAAATGGACTTAACTTAAATTCCTACAGTCCCTATGGTAAAAATTCCCCCTTGTGAAGATCAGTTTCTAAAAAGTTGTTCTACTCCTAAGCCTCCCCATTGCAGGTTTTCATTTATTTGAGTGGTTTCGTATAAGAGAGTTATATAGTTCCAATCAATCTTGATTTATTTTGTCATGGTTTTTACTGGGTTAAAAATTCGTTTTGGTGACAGGTAGAAATGGGAATTTTGCCTCTTATGTGTAATTCAATTATGAATTTTACAGAGTTTCGTGGCGGTGCACATGATGGTATTCCCCGCAAAGCAAAAGGTCAAATTCCAAGGAAAAAATAACCAAATTTTTTATTGCAAATGACGTTTTTTATAACGGTAGGTATTTGATATTATCACAGTAAAATAAATTTTCTGAGGTTAATTTTTCATGGCTTAAATTAATTTTTATTTTGCAATCGTTAATATATTAATTATCGCGGTTTCATTAGGTTTTTTGTTGCCTGATATACATAATTGGTGACATTTTAGTGAAGGAGTTTGAAGAACCATTTTATATATTTAATGAGATGCTATTTTTTTTTTAAATTAGCGTTGAATCTGTTTTTTTTTATTTATTTTATTTCGATAGGTTTTGATTCCCTTATACTCCCGCCTAAAGTAAACTGGTCAACGGTGACCCACAACAGACAGTGAATCATTCCAATTTTCCCATTTTTTTAGAAAATTAACGAAAAATAAAAATGTTTGCTCCCCAAAAAGTGGGTGTGGCAAAAAACCTTGTATTGGTGAGTTGTTGGATAGATCTCTGTCTTTAAATTCTTCAAAAACAAACCTTTACTTGTATGTAGATAGTTAGAAAAACAAAAAAACAAGCCGTGAGTCACTGACAGCACAGCATAGCCAAATTAATGACTAATAGATATAGTTTCTCTTTTAAATATCACACGAAACAAATATTTCAGTAGTGTATAAAAACAACTCACACATACAGATTGTTAATTCACTGAACGAATATATTTTCACTTTTGGCATGAAAGCCTGTTAAGAAGTTTAGATGAATTATGGACGGTCAAAACTCTCAATATTGATATAGCGCAACATTTGTGTACACAAACTACGCCCACATTAATAAAAAATTCATATAGTTATCTTCTAATTCACAAAAAAAAAAACTAAAATGTTGATCAAAAATAAATTAATGAATTAAAATTTTTATTAATAAACAATTAACTGATAATGAAGGTTTGAATGAAACAACTTAATTACTCGTTAATCAACCTTCTTTGATAAACTAGCTATTCAACATAAATTAACTGTTTGTTTGTTTTATTGATTTTGCACTTACTTCACCGATTAAAAATAAGTCATGTTTAATTTGAGTTTATTAATAGGAGTGCTAATTTCTTGAATAATACAAGATAATTGAAAAAAATCTTATATTTTCGAGAAAATAAATGAAAATTTAAATAATTAAGTCCAACATATAAGAGCATGATATATCATGATAGTTTACGCTGAGAAGAAAGTAGTACATAAGCTTATAATTTTAACGCAAATATTTTAATTTCGTATCAGTAAACTGCTCTAAATTTTGTATTCTATGAAAAACGACATAATAAGTGTTCAACAAGTTTCATTAATTTCGAAAATCCACTTAGCAGAGGAACGGCAGTGCTATCGTTAACGGCAGGCGCGTCGTTCTGGCGCCCAATATCATATTCTATATTTACTTACAGTGGGTCAGTTTGAAATAAAATCAAACGATAATGGTAATGAAATATGTCATCAAATTAAAATTAAAATAATATGACGTAGTCTAATTGTCTGCATATGTAATTCGAGTTAAAAATAAATAAAGAATATAATATTAATTTATTTTTCCATAGAAATATTCAAATCAAAATGTTCAAAAGATAAGTAAATATTTATTTTTAGACTCCTTTGTGGTTTTTTTTTAGCTATACATATTATTTTCGTGATGTTGCATATCCTTGTTATTTAAAAAATTCTCACAAAATTTCCCATTTGTATTTTTTCGAATTGTTATTTTTTTAAAATTTAGTATGGAAAGCACAAAAGTTAAAATACAAATAATTGTAATAATAGTATATTGATCTTATCACCTATAAAGTGTAGTTTTTGTTTTTACACATGCGGAGAATTTTTTTTTTAAATTTTTGATGTTACACTTGACGTAAATAAGTTTGCTGATAAGTGATTCTCATTAATTATACCTTAATCCACCTATTCATATAAGTGTTTAACGGTGATTCGTATATTTTCTCTAAAAATTAAGAGTTGTTATCTTAATTTCAGTGATTATTTGAATTCAAATTCTTATGTTTATGTTGAATATAAGGTAGTTGTCGATTGCTTTTAAAGTGCTTTAAATTTGATCCCTAACCAAATATTAATTGACATTATAGTAACATATTATGAATATTGACCCACTATAGTATCCAAAATTTAATTAATATAGAAATAAAATTTAAATAATGTATTTTTAATATATGTACATAGTGTCGACGATAAAAAAAATCCCGTTAGCATCTTTTAAGTAAACTTTTTTAATTACAACTTAGATTTTAAACAAATTCAACGGTTATTATTTTTGCACACAACTTACATTGTATTGATAAAAACCACATCACAGCAGAAATCATACAAATTTTATGTTTTTTAAACATTTTTGGCAATTTATTTATGTATGTTTTTGTATATAAACTATTTATAAAACTCGTAAAGCAAAATGTCTTGCTGTATTTCTATAAATATTAGAATTCAATACACTACACTAATTTTGTATCAACAAAAAAAACGATATTTTGTTGATTTTCAACGCGCGCAAATTGCCTTCGATGCAACGCTCATTTGATCAACTCTATACGATGTTGTTCACATTAAAGTCCGACGCAGACTAAATTCATAACCGAAATGCGGCTCATATTCGTAGATAGTCTTGGACAAAAAGTATTAATCGGCTTTTTTGTATGATGTTGATGGGAAGGTGCAATCAATAACCTCATTTTTAACTTGCAGTATGGAAATTAAAAAAGGCCAATTGTGGATTCGTAAAAAAAGCAATTGAATATTCATGATGATTTTTGTGAAGAAGAAGCGACTAAATCAACAAGATTTACATAAATATTTTTTGTCTTTTTAGTACAACATTTTAGGCACAACATCAAAGAAAAGAGAAAAAAAAATATTAGTCGATATAATGCGATTTTAAATCGTATTATTTTTACGCCCATGTTCCGCATTTCGAATGAAATCGAGTTTAAATTTCACATGAAATGAAATTCCATGTTCTATAATTCCTTCGTTATACGTTTTTAATTGTTTTTTAAAGTGAAATTACAATGCAGATGAAAATAGATTCATTTATAAGGAAAAAAATGAAGCGGAACTCTAAAGAAACAATTAGCCGAACAATTTTGCGAGACAAATCTAATATCTTAGACTTACCTGACGGCCGCGGTGCGACGTGGACCAGATTAATTTTGTATTCTTTTATTCATAATATTTTCTTATGTTTCCTACGAAAATAAAAATAAATAAATAATAAAGGGAGAACAAATATAAAGTAGTTAGAAATAAAAAACTATCTACAACCGCACCAATTTTACAAAGCATAAATAAAAGTGGATTGAATACGTTGATTGAAAACGGAATAATTACTGAAATGCAGAACATAAATTTGCATTTTCGAAATTTCAATTCACAATTAACATTTCGAACAAATTGTTAAACACCCAAATTCATTTTTGTCATATAAACTTAAAAATCTTGAATAACAATCCAAATTATTTCAAAATTATTTTTTTATTTTATTTTTAAATTCAATTATTTTATATGTATTTAATTTTGAACAAGTTTGTTCGACTACGACATGTATTCTATTTTTAAAGGTAGTCATAGTCGTGTGGATCGTGGTTAGTATAGTCAAAACAAAAACAGAGAGACAAAACAATAACGTGAGTATTTTGCAACATTATATGGCAACACTATTCACCAAAGTATACCTAGGTATATAAGTACACGAATTCAGTTAGAAATTGGATTGTGATGTTTTGGTTATGACGCACAAAACTAATCTTGGAGCTTGGGGCAACCACTTGATTAAGTCTGGATATGGATAGACAACTTTACCAATAAATAAATTTAAATAATTCTATCATCAGTAGGTATGTATAGCAGTGTGAATTGCGGGGATTTTTTGCCGGTTTTGTGGTGATATTTTGATCTGAATAACCTGAAATCAGAATATAATACTAGCCATGCCATACCTCCTTATGCTTATAATTATGTATATTATATATTTTGTATTTAATTATTTCAAGTGATTCATTTTCTTTTATTTTTATTTTTTTTTTAGTTGTAAGATTACCTTTTGTTTTGACTTGGTGATGTTGAAATTCCCAAATCCTTGAAAAGATTCCGGAAGTTTATGTTTTACAATTTTTGTTTTGTTCTAATATTATGCATCATAACATGGGAAATAGGCATTTTAGAGCTGTTTGCTGACGCGATACGTATATATTTAAGTTCAACTTAGACTTGTATGTTCTACTTTTTCCTCAGCCGAGACTGTTTCGTTAAGTTTCCTTTCCACAATCCGGCCTTAGCTTATGAATTTATAACTAGTGTTCGGGAAAAATAAGTTAGTGAAAACAGTTCATTTTAAAATCCAAGAACGATCCATTCTCTTGACTCTTTGAAAGTGGAATAAGTCTATTTTTACACTTAAAAAATACATCTTTATTTTTTTTATGAAGAGCTGCATTTAAATTTCCAATAAATACCCTTAAGATATTATTTATAATCATTTATTTTTTTATAACGTAATCAATTTATTTAAAGTAATTATTCCACTTTAAGATAAAACGCCTTAAATATTGCTTCAACCTGGATAAACGAACAGATATGCTTGCTATGAAAAAAATTTTTGACAATTTAAAAAATATAAAATGAAATTGAAAATTTAAAAATCCGAAATTTGTTTTTTTTTTCCCTTATTGTGAGCATTCGTTGACAGAAATGTTCACTTATTTTTAGTGGCGAACGAAATTTCGTTCGGGCGAAACTCACAATAGCTTTTAAAATTCCGGGGGAACAACAAATTTTAAGGTGAAAGATTTTTCGGGTGAAACTCACAATAAGGCGACCGTTATGCATTAGATTAGGTTGGCATTTCACAATCTGTGAAGACTAATCAGACTTTTGACTCCTGAAATGGTAGTCATATAGGTAACATTCATTGTCATCCGCAGTCAGTAGTGTAATTTTACTTTTCAAAACAATTGTGGCCAGTTCAGATTTGTTTTATCAACTAAGAGAAAGATATAACCGAAAAACTTTCAAAATACTTTTTCCGACCATTGTAGTTACCTATACCTTTGTACCTATACCCATTGTATTTACTAACATCTCTTTGTCTCTGGGGACTTTATATCTGTAGCAGTTTTAAAGCATTTAATGATTTTTTTGCTCGTTGTTGTTGTCGCAAGTTAAGATAATTTTTGGATGTAAAATAAAACACAACCATTTGTGATAAGAAATTTTAGAATTGTGTATTTTTAATTAATTCTTGTCAAATAAGTACGTAGTTTCAATGGTCGGTTGGGACTTAATTTGTATCCGTTTTAAACGAATTCATGCATGAAATCATTTTGTATTTTTGGTTTGATGAACCCACCTCAAATTTTTAAAGTGAACAATGAAAATTTAATTTAAGTTCATTGCAGTTTATTCACAAAGCATATTTTAATGAGGTAGATTATTCCCTTAGTAATGTAATTAATTATTTTCTTAGTAAAATTTGCTAAATGACATGTGATTTAATTGTTAAAGTGATAAAGAATGTATTTTTTAGCTTTCTTTATGAAAACATCCATAGAGATACATATTATGTATAAATTTATTTGTAATTTAACGCGTTATAAAAGAATAATACAGTAAGTCAATTCTTTTAATTGTTTGTGCATTTCATTTAATTAATATTTCTTCGGCAAATATCATAAAAATCCACAAGTTTATTAATTTTAATTAATTAAGAAAGTAGATACCTACTTAAAAAAAACCAATGGTAGGTACATAAAACTAAACTCAATGCACAAACAAATTGTTCTTGTATGAGTGATAATCCCCAAATGATTATATAAATTCATGTCTTGCCAATAATGCACCTTTGATTTTTATAAAAGTAAATAACATCCCCAAATTTATTGTTCATAACATGTTTTTTTCTTAAATCTTTCCTTAGAATAACATTTATTTAAATTTTTGTTTCTGTAAACTAATCGCACAATCTTTTCTAATTTCAAATTCAAAGAAGAATACAGCGCTCTGTTTAAGGTAATTTTTAAAACAATTTAAATAAGTTTTCTAGCTGTGAAATAAACTTGACCTTTTGATTTAAAAAAAAATGAATTTCTCTGAAATTGTCGCGGTCAGAAAAATGAGATCTCAAAAAGTGAGCAAGAGAATTCAAGTTTTTTTTTTTCCTCAGATATTTGACAGGATTGCTAAGATCTAATTTTCCTGAACATACCTAATATGGGCAAAAAAGATTAATTCTTCTTTTTGATAACTATTTACTTCACCAAAAAACCCTGAAATGTGGAAATTCTAGAATTTACCGATAGAACTCTGAAAACAGCATTGGTAAAAAAATGATTTATTTTTTATAATCAGTGCTGACCTTTACCAAGTTGTTGAAAATTTGCCCAAGAAAACTATAGTAAGACATTGGCACGTACCTGGGGACTGAACACGCCAGAGGACCCAAAGTGAGAGTTCAAATCCTTGGAACCAGGCTATTTAAAGTACCGTTGTCAAGGAACTGTTAGATAACAAAAGTCCGGTAATATAATAATATAGTTTATATAAAAAAAAACAATATTTTTGTAGTAATTTTAGAGATCAATGGACCTCATATTGAATTTATTCTGTCAAAGAAAGCACAAGACGGGTTTATTGATCGCGACAATTAACTGAAGTGCTTCAAATGTTATCGATTTAAGGCCGCTTTTCCATATAAGTTGAACAACTGTACAATCAGTGTTAAATGCTTAGAAAAATATTTAAATTGCAGAACTGGTCTAGACCCCCTCCAACCTCATCACAAAAAGCTAGTTAAGCCACAGCCTGTATATACTTTTTTTGTAACACTTTTTCACTTTTTTTGTAACACATTATATAAATTTTATGTTTTAAAAAAAATAAATTTGTCCACAATATAAAAAGAAATATATTTCTGTTGAATATTTTTTACATAAAAAATGAATCAAATTTTGTTCTTGGAACTTATACATATATAAATAAGATTATAAGTCTTGTTTTTGTATGGTCTTTTGAATTTCGAGATAATTTTTATTTCGTTTTTGATCATTTTTGACCTTAACACACATGCATATATGTATGTACTAATGTATGATTAGTAAAAAAATATTTTCTAAAATTAATGAGCAAATTTATGGAATGCTAAAAAGATATTTCGAAATTGAGTGTTGAAAAATTATTTAATTTAGATACAAAACAAAAAAAAACTTAAATGGAATTAAACCCTTCCCACATAGTTAATACAACGATATATCTTTTTTTTAATAAATTGCAATGTGCGTTGTAAAAAAAAAGTAATAAATAGCTTTCATATAAAAAAATGTCTTTTAAGAATTATTATTGTTTATGATATATATAAATAATTTCAGGGAATGTAGTAATACATTAAATTAATTTGATATTTTGTTTTTGTGTGGCTCAGAATTCAAATGTTGATTTTAATATTCAAGCAACTGGAGGAACTTCTTCGTTGGCAACAATTGGCGGAGAAACATATTCATGAACTTCGACTTCTTCATGAATTTCTTCAGCGTTGACATTGTTGCCATTAACTAATTCCTCCGATTCCTCGGAAGTTGTTATGCCATTTGTTGTTACTTCAACACCTGATGCTGATTTTAACTCAAGAATAATTTTTTCAGCAACTTTTGAATCCATTTCGATTATTTTCTCTTTGAGCCTATTTTTCATTTCCTCGGGCCATTTGGGTGACCATTCTTTGAAGAGTTTAATCTGAAGTAAAAGAAAATAAAAGTACTGTGATGATATTCTTATTGAAAGTGAATAAATACTATACTAATTTGTATTTTGAAATTGTATTTACAAAAAGATTTAATGCAAAATAAAATTGATAGGTGATCATAGAAAAATTCAATATTTTTGAAAAGTTTTTAATGAACTTGTTCTTATTTCTCGTTGAAGCAAAATCCACCTCGCAGCCAGACGCCTCAGAATGTGATGCTCTGCTTACCTTTCGCATCACCGCTCTCCTCGCAACTTCATAAAAAATTTGAATGACAACTATTGGACGAATTCGTCCAGAAATTCAGAAAACTACGATAACTGTAATGCATAAAAACTTAATTTGATTGTGTCAGGGTATGTCAAAGACTAAGGACATAATATAGTCGAATAATTTCTCATTCCTCAAAATGATAAGCTGCCATTGCGTGCTGACAGGAAAAGAAAAATAGATCTTCGCGTCTGGGATCTCGGAATACAACTGTTTATTCACCCCATTTCAGGTTTGTAAATTGTATCTAAGAATTTTTTCCATTTTCATTAGATAGTAAGCAGCAGCCAGTAAGCATTCATTGATCTTTATCCGACGTTCTCTTGCTTCAATGAAAATACTTGTTTTCTAATTTAATTAGGTAGGAAACATGAGAAGTGGAAGGCTTAAAACAAATATGGATGTTACTTCTTTTATTTTCTATACTTCTGATAAACTAATGAGTAAAGGTTATTTATAATATAACCAAATACCAAATAGATAGTAAGATGATACTTCAATATTATGGATGTGTTTAAAATATTTTGCATTGACTCACTCTGCATTGAAATAGACTCATTGGTTTGTCTATCACCTCGGCATTCGCCAAACCGCTAACCACTCCATTTACGTAGACCCCGGAAGATTCACGGGTCAAGTAATCAACAAGAATTGGAACAAAATCATCACGTTGCAGTTCACTCCATTCATTGAACCATTGGATTATATAGCGGAATTCTCCGTCTGCTGTTAAGTTATTCATAGACATCGTTACAAGAGATTTGATCTTAGCTTTTAATATACGAATACAATAAAAAAGTATTTTGGAAGATTTATTAACTGTTATTTTTATGATTTTATTGTCAGTATATACGATGTTTTTAGTATTTATTGAAATGCACTATGAATAAATCCATTTTACACAAAAGTTATTGCCAAGGTGTCTTACAAGTTACAAGCTCACAGGAAAAACAAGATTTTTTGTTGTATGTTATATCCATTCCAGATTCCAGCTTCCCTCCTTTGATATTTGAATTCGAATTTCGAAATGAAATAATGACATTTAAGTTCGAATTCGAATGTTATGGAAAACATAATGCGTACAACAGACTGGAACTATCGCCGCAGCAGCTTTCGCGTGGACTACTGTGTTTTTCACAGCAGCTGTAGCTTTTAAAAGCTTAACTTTAAAATGCTTATAAATTGATATAAAGTCCGTTTTATTTTAGTAAGTTGACTTTTAAACGAAGCAATTACGCCCTGCGATTTTTAAGCATGTTCACTCGATTTTTGATGCATTTCGTTTTCACCTCTTTATAATAGGTGTATATTATTAATTTCTGCATAGCCATCGCAGCACAAGTCTGAATAAAACGATTACTCACTATATACGTTCATTTCAATAATTCAAAGTTCTATCGCCAGCACAGCCATCTTTTTTTTTACTGACTTCTTTTTCGCCAGCAATCAAATTGTTTTTATTTGCTAAGGGAAATTTTGCTGCGCTGGCTATACAGCAATGAATAAAATACACCTAATGATAATAACAAGTACCAACTAGATCATAAAATGTGCTTGTTACAGAAGATTTTAATTGATGAAGTCGATAATCAGCCATTTTTAATTTTAATTTTAATTTTAATTTTAATTTTAATTTTAATTTTAATTTTAATTTTAATTTTAATTTTAATTTTAATTTTAATTTTAATTTTAATTTTAATTTTAATTTTAATTTTAATTTTAATTTTAATTTTAATTTTAATTTTAATTTTAATTTTAATTTTAATTTTAATTTTAATTTTAATTTTAATTTTAATTTTAATTTTAATTTTAATTTTAATTTTAATTTTAATTTTAATTTTAATTTTAATTTTAATTTTAATTTTAATTTTAATTTTAATTTTAATTTTAATTTTAATTTTAATTTTAATTTTAATTTTAATTTTAATTTTAATTTTAATTTTAATTTTAATTTTAATTTTAATTTTAATTTTAATTTTAATTTTAATTTTAATTTTAATTTTAATTTTAATTTTAATTTTAATTTTAATTTTAATTTTAATTTTAATTTTAATTTTAATTTTAATTTTAATTTTAATTTTAATTTTAATTTTAATTTTAATTTTAATTTTAATTTTAATTTTAATTTTAATTTTAATTTTAATTTTAATTTTAATTTTAATTTTAATTTTAATTTTAATTTTAATTTTAATTTTAATTTTAATTTTAATTTTAATTTTAATTTTAATTTTAATTTTAATTTTAATTTTAATTTTAATTTTAATTTTAATTTTAATTTTAATTTTAATTTTAATTTTAATTTTAATTTTAATTTTAATTTTAATTTTAATTTTAATTTTAATTTTAATTTTAATTTTAATTTTAATTTTAATTTTAATTTTAATTTTAATTTTAATTTTAATTTTAATTTTAATTTTAATTTTAATTTTAATTTTAATTTTAATTTTAATTTTAATTTTAATTTTAATTTTAATTTTAATTTTAATTTTAATTTTAATTTTAATTTTAATTTTAATTTTAATTTTAATTTTAATTTTAATTTTAATTTTAATTTTAATTTTAATTTTAATTTTAATTTTAATTTTAATTTTAATTTTAATTTTAATTTTAATTTTAATTTTAATTTTAATTTTAATTTTAATTTTAATTTTAATTTTAATTTTAATTTTAATTTTAATTTTAATTTTAATTTTAATTTTAATTTTAATTTTAATTTTAATTTTAATTTTAATTTTAATTTTAATTTTAATTTTAATTTTAATTTTAATTTTAATTTTAATTTTAATTTTAATTTTAATTTTAATTTTAATTTTAATTTTAATTTTAATTTTAATTTTAATTTTAATTTTAATTTTAATTTTAATTTTAATTTTAATTTTAATTTTAATTTTAATTTTAATTTTAATTTTAATTTTAATTTTAATTTTAATTTTAATTTTAATTTTAATTTTAATTTTAATTTTAATTTTAATTTTAATTTTAATTTTAATTTTAATTTTAATTTTAATTTTAATTTTAATTTTAATTTTAATTTTAATTTTAATTTTAATTTTAATTTTAATTTTAATTTTAATTTTAATTTTAATTTTAATTTTAATTTTAATTTTAATTTTAATTTTAATTTTAATTTTAATTTTAATTTTAATTTTAATTTTAATTTTAATTTTAATTTTAATTTTAATTTTAATTTTAATTTTAATTTTAATTTTAATTTTAATTTTAATTTTAATTTTAATTTTAATTTTAATTTTAATTTTAATTTTAATTTTAATTTTAATTTTAATTTTAATTTTAATTTTAATTTTAATTTTAATTTTAATTTTAATTTTAATTTTAATTTTAATTTTAATTAATTAATTAATTAAGTATGTTGTTCACTTTTGTACAAAAGTAAGTTGAATGTAGTTAAGCCTTAAGTCCCGTTTCACACAAGGAAACTCAGTTTCCAGCAACTTTCAGTTTTTAGGAGAGAAGGGCACCAAGTAAGACTGCTTTTAAACGATGCAATCACCCCTTGCGATTTTTAAGAAACTAGGCGGGGGACGTATGTGGTGGCCGGGGTAGACAAAATTGCTGAGGTTGGAAATATTGCAGAGTTGTCGCCCTTTCTTCTTTGTGCCTTTTCGTGTTTTTTGAGACATAAGCAGAGTGAAGAGTGTGCAGATATGTTTCCTTTTCATTTAACAAAAATTGCAACCATTAAAAATCGCAGTGTTTAAAAGCATCCTTGCAACCGAAAGAAGACCAAAAGAGAAACGCCGCTTGAAAATCGCAATTGTCTAAAAGCAGTCTAAGAGGAATGAACGGTGTACGATTGGTGGGATATGGAATTTAAAAGAAAACGTCAAAAAATCTCCAGCAACTTGTTTCCTTGTGTGAAAGGTTACTAACAATGCGGAATCTTATGATTTCTTTGTATGACCACTTAATTTTTTTTTTCGTTTTAACAATGCGCAATCTTATGATTTCTTTGTATGACCACTTAATTTTATTCTTTGTTTTTATTAATCTGGTAACTTGAAATTTTTTGCGAATTTGTACAAATTTCACAATTTGCTGAAAAAAGTTAAGAATGAGGCATAATCATTTTGTCGCACTGTATGCTGTGTAGAATACAACTTCGAATAAAATAATATAACCGTCTCTGAACTCTTCCATCTGTCATGATGACATTTCGAAAAAATAAAACACATCAGCTGCTACCACTACTACCAAAAGCCGCATGTTTACAGCACACACGTGCGAAATTATACTACATTGCAAGTGTATTGTTGTCCGCTGTCGCACCGTCGTGTCAAAATTCCCACCCGCACCCACCACCGCTTAGTCCATAACCAATTCACCATCTCTACCAAAAAAAAGAAAGACCATTTTCTTCTGCCTATAAAGTTCGGTTCGTATTCGGTTTTTCTGTTGGCAAAGTAATTCGCTTTCTGCACATGCAGTTTTCCTTTTGTTTCTCTTTTTGAAATACAGCCTAACATTTTCAAGTTAGTTCCTTCAATAAAAAAAAAGAAAACCCAGCAGATTCTGGGTAAAAAACGATTAAACTCGACCGTCAAAACATTTTTTTTTGAGTGAACAGAAGCGACCAAAACCAATTTGTGCAAAAATGTCGTCCACCATACAACAGCAGCCACTGCTGCAGCAGACCAATAATGAAGACAAAAAACCGTCTGCCGACGAACAACTAGCCGCAGCTGAGAATTTTAAAAATCAAGGAAATGATTTGCTCAAAAGTAAGTGTAATTCGAGTCACGATATTACAATATTCTAAAAAAAATTGTCGAAAAGAAAATCGTATCGTCTGCTGCGCTGCTACAGCCCACATAACCTCAAAATAGTTTTTTTTTCTTCTATAATGCGAGATTTTGTGAGTGGCAAGGGTTTCGCACAACAAACACGTCGTCGTCCTACAGAAATGACACAAGTATCTCGACCACACAAGGGTGTACTATCCCACGCACTTTTCAATCAGGTGCGGACTTTGTCAGTCACTAAAATCGACTTTCGTCTGGATTAGATTACTTTTGGGCTTAGAAATGGGGTAAATTTTCTAGTGGAAAACATTAATTTTTCCCCTACCAAGCGTGTACTACCGATGTCGAAATGATGTAAGCGATTGTTGTCACGTTGTATTGCTATGACAAAGATAGCAATTAAAAAATAAAAAAAACCTTGCTAGTGAAATTGGTTCTGAGATCGTCGCATTGTAAGACAATAATCAAATAGAAACAATGAAATTCTTGATAATCTCGACCTGTATCTTAGCAATAATAAACTAAATTATGTAGGTATCTTTAGTTCAGATATTCTATTGATATAATATTATATATGTAGGTAGCTTTTTTTGTAGGTTACTATTTTCTATTCAGTTTCCTATCTTCAGTTCTCACCACGCCATACAAAAACCTGGCTATCTTTTGTTTATTTATTATTAAAATAGTAATTTTACATAGGTAGCGTCTATACTTATGTAGTAAAACCGGATGACCTTAAGACTTATAAAGCCCTAACCTGCTATTGCTTTTTTGTAGTTTTATGTTGGCTATCATATCCTTCCAAACAAATAAACTTATGTAATATAATCTACAAAATTATGTTCAATGAAGCCAAACAAGTTAAGTTAACTTCGTCTTTTCCACCAAAAATACCTACTATTGTTCTGAAATAGAAATAGGCAAACAAAACATTTGAAGTGCATCACATCCGAACAAATGCCTTGACGGATGTTGCAACTTAATTCGTGATTTTCTTTGTAAGTTTTAGGTGATTTTTGAAATATTACATACCTATCTCATTGTATTTGTCCGCAAAGTGTGAACCAAACAAAAATATTATTTTTTATTATTCTATTATTTAGCTATTTTTATGAATAATTAACAGTATTATTAGTAGTAACAGCGCTATAGTCATAGATTAAAAATATATGCGAGAACTCACAGTTATACTGTTTCTCCTTTACAATAAAAATAATTGACCCAAGCCTTCTCTTCTTTTAAGAATATTTGTTTTTCTTCCCAGAACCAATTTTTCTGCGCCAAAATATGGTGTTCGGGAATCCTTACGTAAAGCACTAAAAGCGAAAACCGAAACATGTCTTCTTAAGTTTTCAAAACACATAAAGTGCAAAGTACTGAAAGGTCTTCTTTATGCGGAATAAATTTAGTATATTTCACTAATATAACTTTTGAAATCATAAAGATTAGTCCAACAACCATGTCTTCATTGCAGTAAGCTAGATTTAAATCTTCTCTTAGTTTCAAATTAAGCAAACAAATTCCCCTTCAACCAATCAGTACTATTTATTGGGACATTTAAGTATTTCCAGTAATTCTTATATAAATTGAATACATTACTTATAAAAGAAGCCGTTGGTGTACGCCGCATGGATTAAAATGTGGCAGGGAGATTATTTATAGTCAAAAGTGGAGCCTCAAAGTACTATTCAAAATGTAGCCATATCAGTTTCCAAGTAAAGTACATAGTTCGTAGTATTGTCGGCGAATTTGAATAAACTCTACACCTACCTACAACACCTTCAGCCCGATGACTTGAAGGCTTTCAATAATCTAGTGTTGTCTTCGAAAACTTTAGGCTTGGTTTCTAAACTGAGTTAAAAGTATTTTTTTTTACCTAAATATTTAGTTTTTAAGAAAAATGGTGCTAAAGCTCTTTGATCATCTGTTGAAATCTATTTGCTTAGTCCGAAAGCAGTATAATGATATAAGCATTTTAATCCTTCAAAGCTTCATTAATATCCTCGAGGATTGAATAAGCAAAAGAGTAAAACAAGAATAGAAACTAAAATTAGTTTCCTAAAACTGTCAGCCAATTTAGCATACATATTTTATTGAATGCTTCAGTAAAGATAAAAATAATCCCCTGCGTTGCTGCTTGATAAAACTTAAACAGGATTACATTTTACACTCTTCTTTATTTTTCATCTTTTAAATTATGTTCCTGCTGCTCAAACCTTCTTAAATTTCAATAATGTTTTATTTATGGGCTTTTTTGATCAATTGAAAAATTCTCAACTTCTTCATGGGTCACTTCTTAAATTTACATACCGACTTGCAAAATTCTTCTGTGGGCAAAAATCAAATTCTTATTCCCTTCAATCTTCTAGTTGCTAATTAATTTTTTCTATCCTTATCAAAATGGTATCGATCATGTTCCATTTTATGTTTCGATTACATTCGTGTTATAGTATAAGCTGTACATCTGCTTCTTCGAAGATTGAACCACTTCAACTCATGGTTTAGGTATCCTGTCCTCATTCTGGAAAAAAAAACATCGGGAAACAACTGAAAACTATTTTTTCGTAAAAATGACAATTCGGGACGTATGCGATAACTGATTCGCGTAGAAATACAGACGTTTTTTATTTTATAAAATATAATATATATACATAAATAAAAAGACATAATAATATCATATCACTCAATATCAATATTTATTATCTTAATTCCAGCTAAGGATTTTTCCAAAGCGATAGATATGTACACCAAAGCCATAGAACTTAATCCCAATAACGCTATATACTACGCAAACCGTAGCTTAGCTCATTTGCGTCAAGAAAGTTTTGGGTCTGCCCTACAAGATGGAATTTCTGCGGTAAAATCTGATCCTGCATACTTGAAGGGCTATTACAGACGGGCAGCCGCTCAAATGTCATTAGGAAAATTTAAACAAGCTTTATCAGATTTTGAATATGTAAGAAATTTTATTTTAGTTTATATATAAAAATATTTCTCAAAGATTCATCTATAGGTATCTAAATGCAGACCAAATGATAAAGAAGCTAAAATGAAATTTACAGAGTGCAGTAAAATAGTTAAAATGCGTGCATTTGAACGTGCCATTGCTGTAGACAAGCCAGAAAAGACACTCTCCGAGATGTTCCGTGATTTGGAGAACATAAGTAAGTAAAAAAGATTATTAATAATGAAATTGTTAATAATAAAATATAATTTTTTTGTTTGAATAGCTATTGAAGATGATTATCAAGGTCCGGCGTTAGAGGATGGCAAGGTTACGATTAAGTTCATGGAAGATCTCATGGAACACTACAAGAAACAAAAGAAACTTCATCGAAAATATGCCTACAAAGTTAGTTTAAACGATTTTAATTATAAAAAAATTGTATGTTATATTTTTACATTATTGTAGATTCTCTGTGACATTGATGTCTATCTGCGCAGTCAACCGTCCCTGGTGGATATTCGTGTGCCAGATGAATCTAAGTTCACAATTTGTGGCGATATTCATGGTCAGTTTTATGATCTAATGAATATCTTTAGCATCAATGGGCTGCCGTCACCAACTAATCCCTATTTGTTCAATGGAGACTTTGTCGACAGAGGCTCATTTTCGGTGGAATGTATTTTCACGTTGTTTGGATTTAAACTTCTTTATCCTGATCATTTCTTCCTGTCAAGAGGTAACATTTATTTGTTTTTTTTTTTTTTTTTTTTTTTTATAATTCACGCGCACGCAAGGGGTTATTACTACCCTTAACATGTAAAACACCGTGCGAGCGTTAGGAAGAGAGAACAGGGTTTGAAAGGAGATACCGATGCACATTGGTTTTGAATTTATGAATATCACAATGAGGAGGAAAAATAGAGTAGGGTTAAGCATTCCACATACGTGTTGTACGGCTGAAGAAAGAATCTCTGTACTTAACAGTACGCCCGAAGTTGGGCTCAAGGGTAAACTGGTGGGCATTCCTAGAAGCGCGAGTATTTCGGTTAAATTGTTTCAGGGGAGGAATGCATCTAGCTATTTCATTGGAACACTGATTATAGAAGTAGCAGTAAAATAAGGATATGCAAATTAATTTGAAGGTTTTATATAAGGCGGAAGTCCCAGAGTTAATTTCACTCTAGATAACTATTTCATCTTAATCATTCTAAAGCAGAACTAAAAGAACTTAGAGATGCTGATCAAACAATTTCTGATGTATTAAATTTCAATTGAATACACCAATATAAGAACTGTAGGCACTTGATACTTCTAACGTAAATAAACTTAAGGGATGAAGCTATTGATTCCAATAACTAAATTTGATGTTGCTTTTATAACCAACAGATGGCGCAGACTTTTTAAGAAAAAAAGTATATAAAAACGCGCGGGTATTCGAAGGTAATGTTGTGTCAAAACTTCAAAGAAATCGGTAAATTACCTTCAGAGATTTGAGAACTGAAAAATTAAGATCTTTAAAATTGATTTAAAATAAAAAATTAAGAAATTTCCAATGGAATGTAATAGCCTATACACCGAATCAAAATCTAGATTTTGAACAAAAAACACAAAATATCATCAAAATCAAGATTTCCCATACATTTTCAGATATCGTAGTCGAGTAGATTACTGCGAAATCTTCTCAGAATCTTCTTGGAGCAGTATGAATGTGAAACAAACACACTTAATTACACAGTTCACTCAGAAAAAAAGGTACGATCAAAAGAGAGTTTATTATATTTATTGAGTGTAGTGTAATCAGGTAGTGGGATTTAATTCCGTTTTGTTGGATTTTTTCTACCGACAACGAGAGAAAAAAGGAAAATGTTTGTAATTGTTTTGGGATTTTTTTTATTTAGTTTATATCAGCTCTGAAAGTTGTCTGAAATTAAAAAAAAAAACTAGGGTGAAACGAAAACAAATCGAAAACAATCGTTTTTGCTTATGTTCGTTTATGAAAAACGAACGATCGCTTTCGTTTCGTTTATTACAGAATCTGGCCCCTAGTTTATGTGTGGTGTGAACGATTCTACGAGATTTGGTAATCTTGTTGCCGAAATCCCAGATTTTTATTCGGTGTGAAAACCGTATAAAAATGAAAAATTTTCTGATTTTTTACAGTTCCAAATAAAAAATAAATTGATTTTTTTTAGCATTGGAAATATCATAAAGAACGGATTAAACCGAGTTTTTCGACGAGTGTTCTACCGCTCGAAATAAAATCTAAAATAACGGTTATGGTCTGATTTTTCTTATAGCTAAAAATGAATTTTTTTGACCAATGCAAATGTAAGGAAGTAATTGTCAAAATCAAGATTGATTTTATTTTGGCAATGAAAAACATCACAAATTTTTTATACCTCAAAATAGTTGGTGCAAATTTTTAACAAAACCGAACAAATGAAATGTAATTGATATTAACGTTTTCAGCCCAAAAAAATGATTAATTCATTAAAATTTCCACCGAATTTGTCAATAAATTGTTTTGCATGATGTGATAAATACAATTTTTTCGCATGCAAGGAAAATGTTAATTAAGTATTAATGGCTGCTTAATGCTTATGCCAAGGCAAACACTTATAGCCCTGTATATTGTGCAATTTTATAATGTATATCATAAAAGGAAAATTGTTTTGAATATTTTAATTTATTTCACATGGGAACTGTAAACTTGGCTAGAAAATTGTATCCCACTTTGCTGTTTACACTGGTTAATCAACAAAAACTAAAAATAAAATACTAAGCAGACATGTTGCGTAGGTTGTTAAAATCGTAGCTGCGATTATCTTTGAACAATTGAAATCAGCTCCTTCTTCAAGTTTATTGGTGGTTTTTCTGACCTAACTTTTCTGTTATTGGTATTTCGTGAAAAAATTTCGGTGGGCTGTCCCTACGTTCTGTACCTCTCGCATCTATAAAATTGGTCGAGAAACGGTGGAAAATGGAACTCAAAACTCAAATTTTATCGATGCGAGAGTTACAGAACGTAGTCACTGGGTAGTGGGTTGGCTATACATTACACAATAAAACACTTTTAGTTTGAGGAAATTTAAATACAATCTGTAGTCAATAAAACACATACATATGCATATACATATATATATATATGTACATATATATGTAGTTCAAAATTTAACAGTTATCTCAAAGGGCAATATTTTTTTAGTTTGCTAAATCAATAAACTTATTTCTATTTTCAGGTAATCATGAAAGTATCAACATGAACCAAATGTATGGATTTACCGGTGAAGTAACTGCTAAATACACAAGTACAATGGCAGATATCTTCACACAGGTGTTCAACTGGCTGCCATTATGTCATTGTATAAATAATAAAATTCTTGTCATGCACGGTGGACTCTTCTCTAGTGATACTGTGACGCTGGATGATATTCGTAAAATCGAACGCAATTGCCAGCCACCAGAAGAGGGCATCATGTGTGAATTATTATGGTCTGATCCACAACCATGGGCGGGTCGTGGTCCTTCGAAGAGAGGAGTAGGCATACAATTTGGTCCGGATATTACAGAAGCATTCTGTAAGCGTAACAATCTTGACTATATAGTGAGAAGTCATGAAGTTAAGGACATGGGCTATGAGGAAACGCACGATGGAAAGTGCATAACTGTATTCTCTGCTCCAAATTATTGGTAAAATTTTTTTGAGATGAAATTTAAGATCACTTTTTAACGCCTGTTTTAATTTTTTCAGCGATACTATGGGAAATATGGGAGCGTTTATAACAATCAAAGGCAACGATCTGAGACCAAAGTTCCAGCCGTTTGTGTCTGTGGTAAGTTTGATATTAATTGTTATTATTGCCGTTTTGTTTTTTATCTTTTTTTTTTTTATTTCAGCCTCATCCGGATGTTAAGCCGATGGCCTATGCAAATAGTTTAATGAGTTTACTAGCGTAGTCACATTTATGTTAAACAAATCAAATTCAATCAAATAATAATAATAAAAAACAGATAAAACCAATCAAGCAATCTACAAATAGAGCATAAAGCTTTTAAACAGAAACAACAATAAAACTATTTTAAGAAGAATGGCATTCTATACATAGAAAACAAAAGAACAACAAACCGCATATCACGATAATCACGCATTGACTAGAAGACCAGTCCTCAAACAATTTACCCATTCCTTCATATTGTACAATGTACATTGTTTACACATTTTAGATTTATTATTCTTTTACACGCTGATGTGTACAAATCTGTTAAATTTGAAATTTAAAAATTTTTTTGAGTTATCAGCTCCGAATCCCACAAAAAACAACACAACAGCAACGATCTAGTCCCAAAGATTTTCCATCGCTTAACGTTAAACATGAAAAAAAAAACAAAAAAAAAAACTTTTTTGTTGCTGCTGCTGCTGCTGACCCTTGGATTCCACGTTTCGTGTTTAAAAGCCGGTGCGCGCGTATGTTATAAGTGAATTATAGGTATATATATAAAGTAAAAGAAAACAGCAAATGTTTTAAAAAATATGTTAATATTGTTTTCAGTTTTATAACTGTGTAAATAAAATTATAAATGAACAGTTATAGAAAATATTATGTACAAGAATTTTCACATTTTTTAGATCCTTATTTTAAAATTTAAAAGAAAAAAAAATAATAAAAAAAAACGAAGCGATAAAGTGAGCGATAGTTTTAATAAAGGTAAACAAATAATAGCGCCTCAAAACATTGAAATGTTTTTTTGTTTTTAGTTCTTCAATATTTTTAAAATGTTATCTGAAAAAAAACCTTTTACAAATTAGAAAGGATATGTACAAAAATATGTACAATGTACATACTAGGGTGATTCCATATAAACAGGCTCTTAACTATAAAAAACACAAAAAATAAGACTAAGCTGAAATATCATTAAATTAATTAGCCTTATCACAGGGCGACCTCATCGTAAAAGATTCGCTACGAACTACGAATTGTAAAACAATATCATAACTGCCGCCGAGTCGTAATAAATTTTGTTTACGTAATTCGGGGCTAAAGCGGAAGCTTTTCAGTCTAACTGCGGGTGTCTTATAACACCAAAACCCCTTTCGATTTTGATAGCCGTTAGTTATTTTCCATTGACTAAGCTCAGCCAGAGAGTACTTCCTGATGTACATACTTTAGTTCAGTAGTAAATACATACAAATTGAGTTTATGGGCAGTTAGTTCATAAAGTGACAAGTATCACCTGTAACAAAAATATGTACTAAAAAAACAATTTTTTTAATTTGGGAAATAAAAGAAAAATATTGTTATTTACCGTCAGACAAGATTTAATTGAAATTAAAATTTATACTGAATCAGAATTTATAGTTTACTGTTGGTGTGTTAAGAAAAATGAAATCTCAGAGATTTTTCTCAGTCAAAAAGTAAGCAGCGAATCTCAGATTTTTTTCAGAGTTTGGACAGCAAAGCTGAGAAGATCTCCAAGATCTTGTTTTCCTGAACATGCCTAGACAACTCATCCGTAATTAAATTTTTTTTCCAAACATGACTCCTTTGAATTTGTAAAACAGCCCAAAAATTTCCACTTTTAATGATTTGCTATATTAGTCTAAAAGATGTAAGTTTTGGGTAAATGGTTTAGAATATTATTTAAGTTATTCAAACTTCTATGATGACCATTGTCCGATTCACTTTTAAACAAAAAAAAATACTCCAACCTTGTAGTAAAAATCATTTTCTCATATTATATTTTTAATATTTTGTTACAAATGACATTCAATATTTTTGTACTTTCTGAACAAACATAAATCATACGTTCAATGTATATTTTTTAAAACCAATGCATTTGGAAAAGATATTTCAATTATATTTGGAACAAGCTAAAAAACTAGTGCTTACTTTGCGTGATAACGGTAATTTTGTTTTTAAATACATAAACTTCCAAGTGATAAGATAATCTACATTGATTTGATTCAGAGCGCACTAGAGCCTGTCAGTGGATAAAAAAAATAGAGCTTGCACCTAACCCAGAGGAACAACTGAAACTATTCCATTTGCATTCCATAAAACTGCTTCTGCTCTCTCTTGAAAGCAATTGTTTAATTGGACCATTTGAAGATTCTCCGTTAGACGTTAAGGAATTTGCCCAATACGATTGGGAATCATATGAACTGACCGATTTTTCAAACATGATTCGTTCAAAACGAGATACACGTAAACATCCTCAGGTTTCTTATGCTGTTGCTGGAAATCGTCGAGAGTTAGTTACTTATCAGGATGATCCAGTCACTGGTCAACATTGTTATTATGCCTGTTCCAAACAACCTATTGAGGAATGGACAAATTTACAAGGCGGTGTCATTGAAAATGAATCGATCGATCAGTGGAAAGAACATGGTGAATTTGAGAGAGAACTAAATCGAAAAGAGTATGAAAACTAAAATTGTTGTTAATTAAATAACATATTTTCTTTAAATTTTATTGAAAATCTAATATTTAAAAAGTATGCCATTGAAATTATCTTGGTAGATTCTGAAGTCGTAGCTAGCAGCATTTGTGAGTTGTTTGCTTTCGCTGAACTTAAAAATTGCGTTAAACATTTTTTGAAGGGATAGGTTTTCGATACATGAGTTTTTTTTTAAGCAGCATTAGTATTGAGGCCATGAGTTCGAAACGACAAATCTACTGAGTTTTATAAATTAATCTTTCATAAATAAGGATCATGTTTGATAGGTTTGAATTGTATGAATTTTAGAAGAAAAAAACTTTTGATTTGTACGGCTTTTTGGCGTAGACAATTTTTGAAAGACAAACAAAATTTGAAGGTCATTCGAAATTTCAGATTTTTATTATTGTATGTTGAATTCCTTTCAACCAAAGAATCGATTTTTTTCTTAAAAGATAATAAAAAAACACTTGTTTCTTGCTCCACGGTTTTAATTTTATTTTTATTTTAATAATTGGGCCTGTCAATAACAAATCTTGATAATTTAGCAAGATTCCAGAAAGATTTTACACCGATTTGCACACACAGTAGCAAGAGTTTATATTTCTAAAATGTTTAATTGAAGTAGTGTAAAGTTAGCATGATAACTTTTGAAAAAGTAACTTTCGAATATGCCAGAAATTGCCGATTTGCCGTAAATATGCCGTGAAAACAAAAAATTGCCAGTCTATTGGTTCTCCCACAAAGAGTTGTAATGCTAACTTTATATATAAATTATGGTAACTCTGTTTTGTATTTCCGGGAAAACTAACAGAGCGGCAAATTTTTTGTTTTCAATGATTATTTACGGCAATAAATTTAAACAACTTGGCAAGCTCAGAAATATTTTTTGACAAAAAATTAAAAAGTGCTATGATTACTTTATATGGACATTATATGGTAACTCTGTTTTGTTGTTTCTGGGAAAACCAACAAAGCAGCAATGTTTTTGTTTTCACGGATTATTTATGGCAATTAATTTGAACAACTTTTCATACTCAGAAATAATTTTTGACCAAAAATTAAAAAGTGTCATGCTAACTTTATATGGAAATTATGGTAACTCTGTTTTGCCATTTCCGGGAAAACCAATAAGGCGGCAAAGTTTTTGTTTTCACGGCATATTTACGGCAATTAATCGGCAATTTCTTAATAAAATAAAATAAAATAAAATAAATAACAGACTTCCTCATAATTTCCAAATTAAATATTTTTTTGACGCTTTACTTCAAAATTGCAGCTGTAAAGTCCCACACACAGAATTACAAATTAAATTCTATTCTTCTCATATTTTTTTCAGCCATAGGTTCGATTCTTAAAAAAAAAATCGATTCTTGGTTGGAAGGAATTCGACATAAATTAACAAGATCTATTTCGACAGACAATATTCGATTCTCTTAAAAAATATCGATTATTTGGTTGAAAGGACATAATATTGTTTAAATTGACATTTGACAAGAAAATTATCAGCCTTATTCTGCTATCCGACCAAATTTTTCGATTCACGTGAAGTGTTCACTTAATTTGTCACAAATTATTCTTCAATCTCTTTAATATTTTGAGATTAAAGCTTATTCAATATGAATATTTTTGGAGCTCTTGAGAGAATTTAATAATAATTGTTAATAGTTACGTTCCAAAAAGAACATTGGTTTTCTTACGACCGCGACGGATAGCAGAATACAAAAATTCACCCGAACGTTTAGCAGAATATGGTGTGTATAACATGAACTTTGTACTAATAATGGTAGTTTTCGGAACGATCATATATCATTTTTAGACTAAAATTCGTATAGTGAAATTGTACATTACCTATGCTCCTTCCAAAAACTACCAATTTAAGTCCAAAGTTCTTTAAGTTTCTGCTTTAATTTTTGTTTAAAATCTGATGGATAATAATAAAAACCGCTTGGTGCCAAGTTTAATCAAAATCGACTCAGTGCTTTTCCAGTAAAGTGGAAATAAAAAATTGGTTCTATGGTGCCATTGACAAATTTTTTGTACATGTAGCCAATACCTAATAAAATTTATTGATTTTTTATTTTAAACTGTAGATCCATTTTGAAAAAAAAAAATAAGATTTTACAAAAAAAAAAAAACACCACAAAAAAATATATGGAAGGTACCTACTGTTATTATTGGTCTTAATAACATATACAATAACAATTTTATGAAATCAAAATCATCTATAGGTGTGTTTTTTTGCAACCCCGGGGGCAATTGGTTGAACAAAAACGACAACGGGGATTATCGACGCCATCACAGAAAAAAAAACATGTCATTTTTTCATCCAATTCCCCCCGGGCTTGCAAAAAAACACGCCTTATAGGCAGCGCTGCCACCCTATTGATGATTGAGCGCAGTATATATCAGAAAAAAGCGCAGTAGATTGCAATATACCGCAGTAGATTGCAATATACCGCAGTAGATCTTACAATATACAAAAACAAAAATTCAATTCCTTCATTAATTTAACAATTACTTCAAAAACGAACTCCGATGAAAAAAAAAAAAACAAAATTCTTAAACTTAATTGACAAAAAAAATCATATTTCATTCGGAAAATTCATATATACATACATAATAAATATTTTGGCCTTACTTTCTTTTGTATTCGCCATTAACGAATTAATTAATTAAATTAATGAAATTCATTGAAAAACTTAATAATACCTGTGGCCTTAATGAAATTCGTTGAAAAACTTAATAATACCTGTGGGCTATTGCACCAACTTACAAAGTTGTGATTACATGCATTTTTTTTAACAAATTTGTAAAAAAAAGATATTTTGTCTTTTGTAATTTTTTTTTCAAAAACAAATTTGTACTTGTGAATTACAAGTCGCAAATTTATTGACAAATAGATCTTTTCGTTGCACAAACAAAAATTTGTGATTGTTAATTACAAGGACAAATTTGTGAAAATTGTGTTTTTTTTTGTAGGTTTCTGCTGCACTATGATAAAAACGATCACAAATTTGTTTTAGTTTGTGAAACAGGTTAAAGATTTTTTGTAAATTCTTCTACAAGTTCTATTTTCTCATAAATTTAAAACGTTTTTACGAAAACGATAAAATTGCCTCTTAAGTTTTTCGACTTGAAATGACCTCAGGAACTCATGGTTTTCTTCTGTGGCGGTGATTTCGGTACACCCTGTATGTATGTTTTACGCTATTTAATAGATTTTGGGATGACAATACGATAATCTTCCATTCAATTACTTTTTTCTCATGAGTCAAAATATCAGAAAATGTTCCAAATAAAATTTCTTTTCTATCCCTGCAAAAAAAAATTTCTGGGTACCTACTACATATTCATAACGATGTTTGCTCAACAATTATCAACAAAATTGTGAATAAAATTTGTAGCTTACAATATGTAAGCAAATTGTAAACTGGTGCAATATAGGCCACTCGTGAATGGATGCGTTTAGAGCTCACTTTGGATAACGATTAAAATTCTTAAAAGAGGAGTAGATTCGTTTTGCTGCGCAGTAGATTTTCTTTTGGGTCTAAGCGCAGTAGATCTACTGCTTAAGGAGTAGGGTGGCAGCACTGCTTATAGGCTGTAACTGAACAGAAAAACACATCAAAATGCAGAGGGATGGATGGAATTGGAAGCAGATTTAATAAATTCAATTTTTTCATTATTACAATAGCTGTGTTTTATTTTCCCCGAGATCCGAACCAGATTGGATTTGCTTACAAAAATACATGTAACTATTACATAAACAACACAAGATCCAACTTTGTTTTGAATTTCCAAATCTATTTTGAACACACACCCTTAATTTGTAAATGTCGTCAGTAGTGTGAAGAAAAAAGACAAAGGGTGTATACGAATAAAAAAAAAACAAAGGAAAAAAAGAGTTGGGTGTATAACGTATGTCACGGAGATCCTGGGTTGTTTTATTTTCATGATCTGATCTGGGGGAAAATAAAGCTAAGTACAGACGATTGTCTGATCTTACAATATTGTCAGATCTGTCAGTGAAAAAACTGTTCCAAATGTCTTACAATCGTCTGAACACACAATTTTGTCTGACAATATTGTCAGACACGTCATTGTCAGACGACAATCTGACAAAAAATTGTCAGGTATCTTACAATCGTCTGAACACACAATTTTTATCATTGTCAGTCGATTAGGACATTGTCAGACTCATTGGTCATTGTCAGTTGTTTTAATTGAAAACATCTTACAATTGCTGACAATTTCTTCATTGTTCGAAATGTCAATGAGTTGGTTAAAGAGAAATAAAAAAATAGCTGACAATCAAATTGGGAAGAAATCTACCAACCGCGTGAACGGACAATTTTTCATTGTAAGAAATATGTCAATTGTCAGCTAATTGTTAGCTATTGTCAGACCATTGACAGATCTGACAATATTGTAAGATCTGACAATCGTCTGTACATATACTAAGCTTAAGCGTTTCCAACACTTTTTTTCAAATCGCTGCGTGCAATTCATGATTTATGCGGGAAGTCAGCGAAGAATGGTCGTTTTCTTTTTTAATTTTTTTTAGGGTATTGACAAAATAACTTGATTTGAAAGTTGACAAAGTTAAAAAACAGATTTTAAAATATACTTGCTTGCAGTGTATTAAATTGCAAGAATTAGATTCGTCTTCTTTATTATCGTAACGTCAGATTTCATTTAAGATCTACATACATATGTATGTATGTATATACATAGATACATACATACATACATAGGTAGTAAAAAGTAAATGGAAAAGTACATTCAAAATTTTAAAGCAAGGTTCGAAGGGCGATAATATATGACTCGTTCTATCTTGAAAATTTAAATTTTTTCACTTTTTTAAAAACTTTTGAATTTTCTAAAAATTCCTCCAATTTTTTTAAATATTTCATATTTTCCAAATGCTTGACTTTTTTCAAAAATTTAAATTAGTATCTCAAAAGTTTTCAATATTTTTCATATCTCTCAAAATTGTTAACTGTTTTCAAAACTTTTTAAATATTTTAACTTTTTTCAATTTTTTTTTAAATTTTTTCAAAATGTTTGCCTTTTTTTTCAAAATTTTTGACTTTTCTCAAATTTATTCAATTTTTTCAAAATTCTACACTTTTTTCAAAAATTTTCAAAAATTTTCAAAAATTTTCACTTAACAACCGAACTGAATGGATACTTGATGAAGAATGATTTCAGATTTGATTTAAGGATCTTTTCGGATCCGATCGCAAGCGAACCATAGCTATTCTATCTGAATTTTATTTTTCCGATCTCTCACGAACGATCGAAAAAAAAAACATATAAATTTTTATAGACCGAAAATTTTATCGTTCGTGCACTATATTTTTTATGGTTCGTTAAAAGATCGATAATGAATGATAAAGATCTGTATTCTATGATTCGCGAGCGATATTTTACGAACCCTGTTTTAAGGTTCCCCCACACCAACGCGAATCTGACGCGGCGAAAATGAAAACAATAATAACAACGTGTTGTTTTTATTGACAACTACGTGTTGTTATTATTGTCTTCGTCGTCGCTGCGAAAAAATCGCATTGGTGTGGGGGATTCTTTAAAGCTTAAAACAAAGCTTAAGTGTACAAAATTTACAAAGAAGTTGTACACACTACCATTCTATTTAAATATTAGATTTGAAAACTCATCGCCCGATATTCCCCGTTGTGTTGTACATACACCCAATTCCGGAGTAGATTTTAATCTAAATGATGATCGATATAGTGAACGAAATCCAAGTCGGTGTCAACGGATACAAAATTGTTCGAACAATTTCAACTGCGTAACTCCAGAAACCTCAAGACCCACAAATTATCAAATAATTCATAAAGAAAGACCAGGTAAGATACCTTGAATATAAAAAGTTTCGATTTTTAAAATTCCATTCTCAAAATAGAAACACCACACAGATTTGGAGGAGTGGGGGGACAAACTAGGCCTTATGAAATTGAACAGTTTGAGCTATCACACGATGAGCAATTCCGCTCTCCACGTGGGGTATTCCAAAATTTAGATTGTGTGTTCTATGTCGTGCTTAAAAGAAGTCAATTTTTTTTTAACTGTTTAACATTTTAGATGATCGATTTCAGACTCACAGGAGTCCAATGCCACCACGTATGACCGATGAAGTAATTGAGTCCTTTGAGAATGCTAGACATCGTCGCGGTCCTTTGAGTGAAGTAAAACCTAATGATGCGAAACAACAGCTGTGTGCTCGACTCCAAGTAATCCGAGATGGAATGAATAGAAAACCCCAAATAGAAATTGAGCATCAAATTGAAGTCGAACCCGAAATGGTTCCTTATGAGCGAATAACGTTACAAGAACCATGTGATGATACCTGTGGCCATGAAGAAACAGAACAGGATCTTGGAATTTTGTCAACAGGAGATATGGATGACGAAGTTTTATTTGGTGATCATCAGACAATCGATCCAAGGACAATTTTCAAAACTAAAGATGAAAACCTGGTTTCTCGAAATGTGGTTAAAATTGAAACTAATACAACCATCAATGGGAGTAAACGTGAAGTAATTGAAGAAGTGTTGGAGCAAGAAGATGTTAATGTTGTAGAACGAACTGATGAAGAAGATGAGAATTTAGTGGATGTTAGTGAGCCGACATTTCAATCCCCTACAGGACACTCTCCTTATTTACGGAGAGACGATCAAAATAAGAAAAACTATGAACAGTGTAAATCTAAACCTCGTAGAGTTTTAGCGGATTATTCGGATTTACCGGTAGAAGATTTGGCAGATATCTCAAAACCTTCTTTCCATCAGGCAAGTTTCTGTCAAGAACAAGAAGGAGGAAAATTGCAATACTTTCCTAGCGAAGAGAATCGATTTCATTCAAGAAGGCAACAAGATCTGTCACATAAGTCAAATTTAATGAGTGAAAAAAGACCAGGATATGAAAGATTAGATGAAGTTTGCAGGCCGGTTGAAGAGTCATTAACCAGATTGACACCTCAAGTTTATCTCTCGGAGAGACTAGAAGACATCTGCCAGCCAGGGTATGCATCTAGTTTAGAAGGTTCTATATCCAGGTCATTACCAGAAGAAGAAAACATTCGATCAATAAATCAAAGACCTTCTCAACAAGTTAATCAATCCAGAAGAATTGCGCCTTCGTCTTACGTCCATGAACCTGAGAGATTTAACAATGCCTGCCGATCTGATTGTGGGGTTACACCAAGACTTATCAGAGGTATGTCACCTCACAGAGGCTTGTCTCAAGTCAATCAATCAGAAAAACTAGATGAAATCAGTCAACCCAGCTTTTTGCATTCTACGGAAGTATCTAATCAGGATCCAACAAGAAAAAACAGATGTCCAAAGAGCCAACAACTGGTTCAAGAGGAAATATCAGAACAACTAGATCAGGTCAGTCATCCTGTCTTCTTCTCTTCCATGGAAGATACTTATCAAGACTCAACTAAAAGAAACAGATGTCCATTAGAACAAACAGCCATGCCTCAAGTTGATACCTCCGAAAGATTAGATCAGATAAGTCATCCAAGCTTCGTGACTTCTTTTCAAGATTCAACGGTTCCATCAAGACGAAGTAGATTTGAGACATCCGAAAGATTGGAGGAGGTCAGTCAACCCAGCTTTTTGCATTCTACGGAAGTATCTTATCAGGATTCGATAAGTAGAACCAGGTGCCCCAGAAGCCGAAGACCAATACCCCAAATGGAGACTTCAGAAATGCTGGATCAGGTCAGTCACCCTGGATTCTCTTCTTTCATTGGACCAACCTATCAAAACTCCACAAGAAGAAGCAGGTGCCAAAGAGCCATGCCTGAAGTTAATACGTCCGAAATATTGGATCATATTAGTCATCCAAGCTTCGCGACTTTTCAAGATTCTACGGTTCCATCAATGCGAGGGAGGGGTATGTCACCACACAGAAATTTACCACAAAACGAGATATCAGAAAGATTGGAGGAAGTCAGTGAACCTGGATTTTTAAATTCTAAGGAAATATCTTATCGGTGCCCAAGAAGCCAAAGGCCATTGCCACAAATGGAAACATCAGAAAGGCTAGACCAGGTCAGTCAACCCGGCTTTTTATCTTCTTTTGAAGAATCTTATCAAGACCCCACAAAAAAAAGAAAGTCTCTAACAAAGCAAACAGCTATGCCTCAAGTGGAAAGGTTGGAACGACTTGATCGGGTCAGCCATCCTGTCTTCTTTTCTTCCATTGTAGATACTTATGAAGACTCTACAAAAAGAAGCAGGTATCCATCAAGACAAAGAGCCATGCCTAAAGTGGATATATCAGAAAGATTGGATCAGATTAGTCACCCAAGCTTCGCGACTTCTTTTCAAGATTCAACGGTTCCATCAAGACGAAGAGGAGTGGAAACTTCAGAAAGATTGGATGAAGTTAGTCAACCTGCATTTTTACACTCCTCGGAAATATCTTATCGGGATAACTTAAATAGAACCAGGTGCCCAACAAACCAAAGACCACTACCTCAAGTGAACACTTCAGAAAGGCTTGATCAGGTCAGTCATCCTGGATTGGCGTCTTCCATTGAAGATACTAATCAAAACTCTATAAGAAGAACCAGGTGTTCTTTAAGCCAAAGAGCCATGCCAGAAGTTGATACGTCCGAAAGATTGGATCATATTAGTCATCCAAGTTTCGCGACTTCATTGCAAGATTCCACGGTTCCATCAAGGAGAGGTGGAGGTTTGTCTCCATGCAGACGTTTTCTCCAAGTTGAGACGTCAGAAAGATTGGATGAACTTAGTCAACCTGGATTTTTAAATAATTCGGAAATATCTTACAGGGATTCCTCAAGGAGAAATAGGTGCCAAAGACCGCTTCCTTCAATAGAGACAACAGAAAAACTAGAGGACGTTAGTCATCCTGGCTTTTCGTCTTCTATTGAAGAAACGTACGAAGACTCCAGAAGAAGATGTAAATGTCCATTATCCCAAAAACCACTTTCTCAAAATAAAACATCAGAACGAATAGATCAGATTAGCCAACCTTCCTATATGACTTCCTTTAGGGATTCGTCAATGAAGTCGGGAGGAGCAGGAGGAATATCATCCTGTAGAAATCTGCATCAAGTCCAGACACCCGAGCGCCAAGACCAAACAAGCCATTCTTTAGATAATTCAAGAGATGTCAAGCACTTTCAACGTGATATTTTCTATCCTAAAATTGGTGATTCCGAATTATTAGATGAAGTTTGCCAGCCTGAATTTCAGACTTCTTATGCAGATAGTAGCTTGGGATCGAGAGCAAATAGGCCAAGATTAGTTCAAGGAATTTTGCCTAATATTGATGAATCAGAGTGGCTCGATAATGTTTGTCATCCGGAATATCCAAATTCTTTTCAAACATCTTCAATTCAAAATACAGGAATAAGGAGGAAGACTCCTATAAAAAAGCGTTATCTTTCAGGTGATGACTCAGAGAGATTAGAGAATATTTTCCACCCAGATTTCCCTTCTTCCTTTGAAGATAATATACATCGGTCCAGGAGGGAGACTCAAGACAGAAATACTTTTCCTCAAAATAATGAATCAGAGAGATTGGACGATATTAGTCAGCCATTTTACCCATCTTCATTTGAAGATTCCATACAGAGATCCAGAGGAAAAAAACAAAGACCCATACAAGATCAAGTTTGTCAACGATATTTTTTGCCAAATGAAGTCAGAAACCCTCAAGCTCCAAGATTAATTGCGCAAGTTCACGAATCGGAAATCTTGGACGCAGTTAATCAACCTGATCTTACATCTTTTGAAGATACCGGATATGAATCAAAAGATAGTTTGCAGACAGTATCGCAAAGACCTTTGCCTCACGTTGAAGAATTAGAAATACTGGAAGATATATCTCAACCCAATTTTCAGTCTTCTTATGGAGATTCCATACTTAGAACAAGGGAAAACAGATGCACCCAAGAAAAAAGACCTTTACCTTTTGTAAATAACTCTGAGAGATTGGATGATGTCTGTCAACCAGATATCCCTGCTTCTTTTGAAATTTCCATCAGTTCAGGGCAAAACCAAATGCAAAATAGTCCTCTGATACAATCTTTTGAATCTGAAAAACTTGACAATGTTTGCCAACCAAGTTTTCAACCTTCTTTTGAAGATTCCAATACCGAGCCAAAACAAACACCCCATTCAGGTTTCCAATCTTCTATTCAAGATTCTTCCAAAATATCGAGAAGAAGTAAACAAGATCCAAGACAAAGACTTCTTTCCAGAGTTAATGCCTCTGAAAATTTAGATGATATCAGTCAACCATTTTATCCTTCATCTTTTGAAGATTCAATGTTTGACCGGGGAAAAAGATATGTGTCGAAAGAAAAACCTATATTGCGAGATGAGGAATCGAAAGGTTTAAAAGATGATATCAAGCGAGACTGCACACCACATAGACCTTTTCCTCAAGTAAGTGAATCGGAACATCTTGATAATGTTACTCAGCCATCTTTTCAATCTTCTGTTGAGGGCACTAGAAACACAATAAGCACAAGTCAAAGGACATCACAAAGAAGACCTCAGAAAAGGATGGATATCTCGGAAAAATTAAATGATATAAGCCAACCATTATTTCCAACTTCTTTTGAAAATTCCATGACAAATTCAGGAAGATATATGGAAACCCCAAAGCGAAGACATTTACCTGTTATTGATGGCTCTGAGAAAATAGAAGATGTATGTCATCCTTCATTTGGTTCTTCGTTTGAAGAATCTTCAAAAAAATCCAGAACACATGAGAAGTTGCCAACGAGAAGACCCTATCCCCAAGTTGAGGAATCAGAACTATTAGATGATGTTAGTCAACCATCAGTCTTTCCATCTTCGTTTAAACATTCCACAGCTGTATCAAGAGAAAGCAGATTTTACCCATTGCGTGCTGATGATTCAGGGAAGCCTTCTTTTGAAAAATCGAAACAAATATCAGTCAAATCGCTAGATAATAGACCTTTTCCCCAAATTGATATATCTCAAAGACTATATGATATCAGTCAGCCAAATTTTGCAACATCTTTGGAGAATACCATTCCAAAATCTATGTGCCCTTTGGAACAGAAATCCTTCAATCAAGGTGATTTCTCCAAGCACCAATCAGTTAGAAGAAGTCAACCACGACAACAAAGATATCACGAAATGGAAATTTCTGAGAGATTAGAGGATGTTTGTCAACCTTCGTTTGCGAATTCTTTGGAAAATTCAATGCGCTTTTCTAGAAGACACAAATCTAGACCAAACCAAGAATCTTTTTCCAGAGAGATGCAAGAAAATGTTGATCAGACAGATATTTCGTCTTCCTTAGGACGATCTGATAGAAGCTCAAGGCGCCTTCCTTCTGAGATGTTAGAAGAATGCGCACAACCCGAATTCCCTTCAACATTTCAAGGTAGTACGAACGTTTCAAGTGAAAGAAGAAGAAGAACAGGTGTAGAAAGTAGAGCCATGCCACAAATTGACGTATCGGAAAATATTGAATCTGTTTGTCAACCAGAATTTCCAGTATCTTTTGAGGATTCTACCAGAAATGATATTCAAAATGTATCATCAACATATCGGAAGAATAAAAATTATGTTAGCAATTTTCCTAAAGAAAACCTAGCTGATATATCAGCACCAACTTTTCACTCTAATTTTGAAAATTCTATGCAAAGAGGTCATGATAATTTATATTTACCAAAAGAAAATTTAGAAGACATATCAAGTCCGTCCTTTCAAACCACTCCAAAATTACCACAAAGACACCAACGTGAAGACATTCAGTCTAGAGGTCCTCAACGTCAACTATTTCCTAACCAAGACTCAAGAAGAGAAGGAATTGATAGACCTGGTGATTTTAGGAAAGTTTTCGAATCAATGCCCAATTATGCCCCGTTTGAACATCAAGTTGCTCCTAAGAAAAATCTAATTGTATCCAGGTTAAAGTTGCCTGTAACTTTTGATGATAACATGGCCCCTAAAGAATTTTGTAAGACTGAAATGGTACGTCCACAAACACAGCCTTCTGACAAAATGACAACAAGACCATTTGCAGTTCCTTCCAATAAGCACAACACACTTCCAAGGGATGATTTTCGTGCAAGTCGAATGAGAACCCCAATTAAAATTCAAGTCAATCCTTGTACATTACAAGTACCTACGAATAGAAATCAAATGGAACCAAGACCTCCTACTTCAAAAGTTTCATCAACAAGAATACCATTACCGCCATCAGCTCGTTCTCAAACAAATATTCAACATCAAGAACAAAAATCAAAAATTGAAATACCAGCAAATCAAGAGCGTCTTGTTAAGAAGTCATCTGTAAAATTCCATCAAACTAAATCAACGTACTATAAAAATAAGCAGGACAAATCGAGTGGAAATCAAAGCAGAAGATGAGAATTCAAAATTGTATTTTAAAAAATATGTATATGTATGTATGTAGCTTTTCCGTAAAAAAATATAATAAAAACGGATGTTTGTACATATGTAAATATGCACATATACGATAATTCTACAAAATGTAAAATACTTAAAGCCCTTCCACACTATCCCACTGAGTATTAAAACGTGTCAAAAAAGTGTGAAACAAATCATGTAAAATAGTGTGGAAACAAAATATGATATTCCCAGCCTACACGATTTGACATGTGTTAATACATGAGAATTTTTAGAAATGGTTCTAATTCTGTCACACATTTAATCACATTTTTATTGAGGTTTAATTAAACTGTTGTGTGTGGTCAAAAAATGAAAAGAAATTTCTCTCTCACAAATTTGACAGTAGCTGGAATTCTTTTCCACTTTGTATTAATACTCAGTGGGATAGTGTGGAAGGGCTTTTATAAACACATGGATTTCCCCATTTTTGTGACACTAATGGTGTTTTTGATCGGTCGCCTAAAATCCCTCTGAATCCCACAAAATGACAGTTCTTCTTCTCGATAAAAAAAAGGTTCTGGATTTGATTTCAGAATTGAAACTATAATGCCTGTTTACACAGGCCTTTTATCGAAAGGGGCATCCAGTGAGACAGGTAGATTTTATGTGCGTGGAAACGAGAAAGATTTTGGAAAGGAATCTACACTTCTCGTTTCTAAGCACACATAAATCTACCTGTCTCACTGGTTGTGCCTTTCAGTAAAAAGCTTGTGTAAACAGGCCATAGACACTATCACTTTAGAATCGATAAGATCTGTTTGAAACGTTCGATTAGTATTTCTCTTCCGGGTTACCAATAAAAAAATGACAGGATTGTTTACTTTCTGGAATCTGTCAAAATCAAATGTGAAAGCGATTTCTTAGCTGAATCTGACAGACGGAAAATTGCAAAGGAATTGCAGTTTTCTTATCTTTAGAAAAGTGTTGGCTCATATTTTGACTTTTAAGTAAAATTTTAATTACAAAATGATTTCTTTTCATAGTTATCTACATATCTAACTCAATTCCAGCATTTGTTTTCTTAAATAGCTTAGCAAATGTCAGTTTCATCAGAGTAAAGATTTTGGCGTTTGTCAATAACCAAAAGAGCGATGTATTGCTTTTTGGTAAAAACCCTTATAGGACCTATCCGAAATCTCAAGGGGAATTTCGTTCCCAACGGAATTTGTTACTGGACCGAAATTTTGTATGTTATCGTGAATCTCCCAAAACAAAAAATCCAATTCAATTAAATGACAGCAAAATTCCACTGGAAAATTTATTCCCAATACAAATTCAGATGGAAACTTTCGAGCTTTATTCACGTTAATATAACGTTCACAATTTTCAAAGGAGGGTGAAATTGTATTGAAGATAACCTTCCATTTAGCATATTATCTACCATTTGGAACCTCTAATTATTATACATTTTTCTTAGGGGCCATTGTATAAATATTTGAACCTTTCAGCAATTTTAAACCACTGATTTTATCGAATGATCCGTTGAAATCAGTTAGTTAAAATGTTAAACCGAGGCCCAACCCGAGGATTTTTTTCGTATAGAATACATTTTGTGATTTTTTCATTTTATTTAGGGATTCCACAGAACACAAGATTATAGTGGTTGTAGTGTTTAAAACCAAAAATACTAAACTCCCTTTAAATATTATATCTTTTAAATACTCCTATATTAACACGTTCTCCAAAAGTATTTTCCATAAAAAGCATTTCTTAATTAAGTTTAATAAATAAATGTTTCTAATTCCATTCACTATAATGCTCTTTCCTGTTGTATGTCTTAATTATTTGCAGAAATTCCAAACATTTTTCACTCCCACTTAATTCAAATAGTTATTGTAAACCGACTTTTCAGCTTGATTTCATTTTAATTTATGACAATGATAACAAAAATAAGGTGCAAATGAAGAGTGTCTCGATGTTGCTCTTCATATACAGTAGGTAAGATACGGTTGGATAGCGACGACGACGACGCACGGCAGCAAATGCTTCGTATATTGGTGTGATGGTACTGTGCTGGTTGCAAGGCAACACAAAATCCTTTGACAGGTGAAAGTCAGTTTAATCCTCCATCACATGAATTATACAGAGAGGAAATTTTAATCCTCATTGTGGTACAAGTGTTCTCTTTCAATAAATTGACAAAACTTTTCACTATAGGATAGGTATATGTATGTACGATGTTTATTCCTATGCATATGTAAACGAGGAGAAAAGTGACAAGGTCGTATAGCTAGAAAATTTATCATTATTATACATTTTTTTTAATAACTGCTCAAATTCTTTAAAATTGCATTTTAGAAGTTATATCCCTAAAGTCGAAAACCCACCAATTCTCAAAAATATGTATTTATTTGATAGATACCTTAGTTAAGAGCAGTGTTAACTGGCCCCAAAAATTATCCGATTATTTTGATTTTGTTGTAAAAGATGAATGAACTTTTTTTCCAACTATTAACTTTTTTTGACCACAAACAGTTATCTAATAAATTGAATTTGTAAAATCGGGGGCCTCAATTCTGAGGCCATTTGAGATAATTGTGTTTTCAAAATGCTAATCTTTCAAAATTCGAAAAAAAAAAATATTTTTTTAGAAGTTATAGAGTTATTCTAAAGGGTGGCCTTTTGTCATAATTGTGTTTTTTACAATTTTCATCTTTTAAATTTTGCTATTAAAAAAAAAACGAGAAAAAAAAATGATAAAAAAAAAATAAATAATGGATTTTTTTTTCAAAAATAAAAAAAAACATTTCTAGGTGTGGTCAAAAAGTTAAAGGTTGGTCAAAAGTGTTCAAAAAGAGACTACCCGAATGTATTAATCAAACGGGGGTACTTTTGGCCCCACCATTTTATAAAATCGATTTATTCGATAACTATGGGTGGTCAAAAAAGTTAATGGAAGGTCAAATTTGGTCATTTAATTGGTAATCTTTTACAAAAAAATCAAAAAATTGGTCACGTTTTGGGGCAAGGTTAACACAGCTTTAGTTGAGGCAGAAAGAGGAAGATATTATCTAGTTAGGCTTTTGACATAGGAAGTAGCAGTCGTTATAGAAGCGTACTACATTTGTATCCAATATGTGTGAAGAGATAGTCAATTGCACTTGCACTTATTTGTCTAAACACATAAGTTGTTAAATATATCCCAAAATTTATGCAAGATTTGAGTTTCCGAAATTTGTAGTCGAAAATTCGAAGCACAGCCAGAATATTGTTTTAACATTGCAATTATAAAAAAAATAGGCAGCTGACAGCTAACGCTTAATAAAAACGAACCACGGTTAGAAGGACTTGTTTTTGGATGTTTAAGTTCGAAAATTCGAAGTATGGTGAGAATATTGTTTAAACAGTCTAGTTAAATCATATTTCGAATTTTGGAGATGAATTCCCGCCTATAACTTTCATTATTTTTGAAATATTGTTCAACTGAAAAACCCTAAACTGTAAGCTGTAAAATTGATTTTTTTTTGTTAGAGTTGCCAAAACTTTACTATACACAAATGGCCGTAAATTCAAATCTTGCGCAAAATTTCATTTTAATATTTTTGTATTTTAAAAGCCACACACTGAGAATAACTGCCATAAAATTGACATTATTTAGAGTTTATCTTTTTCATAGCTAAGATTTGATTTAATAAAACTTGAGGGATATTGAAGCATTGAGATTACCCTTTTCTATAAATAGCTACGGCCTTGCAAGGTGTTGTACATAGTATATGTGATGCCGACAAAAGAAAAAGCCAGTCGTCAGCCTCTGAGACAAATATCGATTGCTATTTTATCCAAAAATGAAGTAATTAAAAGTTTTGAAATTAAAGAGTATTTTATGTATAGACGAAAGGTTAAAGTTACATACATCGAATCATGAAGCCGTCCCAATTTATGTCGTCTCTACCAACCTATAGATATATCTACCTACCATACGTATACATATATATCGTTTCAAAAGCAAAAGAAAAGACTTTTCATTGAAAAGACAAAGAGGATAGAATTATATTTTTTTGAAGGAGTGAGATTGTAAAAATAAATATGAAGTACATTTGTATAACATATATTTCAGTAATTATAAGTCCTTTATTAATGATGTGAGTCCAGACGAGATGAATATTTGCTTTGTGAAAATGTTGACTAGGTTCTGATTTCGTATAATATATACCTATACATATGCACGGATTCAACGAAAATTAATTGGCGTTAGGCAATAAAGCCCAAGGAAATATCGCCCAAAATCGATTTGGAAATAACACCTGTACAATATAATGCTGTACAAATTGTTGTTGTATTTTTTTTATTTTGGGTGTTATTTCCTTGTTACAGTTAATTTTTATAACAGGCATTAACGCCCGAAATAAAAAGGTAAAATATTAAAATAGGAAAAATCGCACAAAAAACAAACGAAAAGCAACCAAATAAGAGGAAATATCGTCCAAAATCATAAAAATGTTGGGGGTTATGTCACACTAAATAAAAACTACTAAATGATAAAAAAAAACTCCCAACCTCACACCTACCCCAAATCCTTTAGTGTGCCCAAGTAGGGGGTCGTAGGCAGGCACTATGCCCCCCCCATACATACCTTTATGTTTATAGGCCATAATGCTGGGTGCTAGCACTGTACTAAATTTCTTTAAAATAAAACATCAACAAATTATTATTGTTATCTTCTATTGAAATAAATGAGAAAATAACTCCCAAAATAATGAAAATATCTCCCAAAGTTTAAACAAAAATTTTCATTGAAATTTTTTGGGCGATATTTCAGTTTTGTGATTTGGGTGATATGGAGTTTTGGGCGTTAAGAAAAATTTTGTGGGCTTTATAATAATATAAGAAAGAATATTATTCCTCATTCTTTTTTTAAATCGTAAGTAGAATGTAGATACCTTGAAAATATGTCTTGTTTTAGGTATAGAAATCAAACGATACAAAAAAAAAATACCATGACAGTAGACCTGAAGATATCTCATCAGTTTGACTATTTTTCTAAAGGCCAGTGGCGTGTCGTCGATCGGTCAGAAGTTTGTAGGTAATAAGGAGATGACTAATGATTTTTTAAAATGTGGTCTAATGCGTTCCAAATTGAACACCCGTGGATTAAACACTTTAGTAACAGTTGTGCATTCTTTTCTTTTTATCTGAAAAATATTTTTTTGAAAAAATATATAAAATTATTAATGTCTAATAGTTTCACAAACGAAAAAAAATTGATCAAAACTGGATGAGCCATTAAAGAGAAAATCAAATACAAGAAAATATCAAACTCTCTTGTATGGTCTGAATAAAAAAAACTTAACTCATATACATATGTACATATAAGTCTGCTATAATACAAAAAATTTACTCACAACAATGTTTGGTGAAAAACTAAAACTTAGAAGCTTGTTAAAAGCCAATTACATTGTGGCAAAGTAAACATCATCAAAAAAAACACAAAAAAAAAAAACTAAAATAAAAACCAACAAAACCATGCAAAAATCCTTCAATTAATATTGCTTTCAAAAACATTTGGTGTGAAATAGAAAAGAGAGGATGCCTTAATTAAATCCTCAAGTCATTCGAATTCAAACCGAAGAAGGACACACGATAGGATAGGGATTGCAAAATTGAAATTGTTTTGGGGTTGGCAATAAATCACCGGTGTCGTTCGGTATCGTCCTTGCTATCGAAGGCAGTAGCTGGATATACATATGTATATGAATGGCAGTTTTGGTACAAACTAACATTCAGTTTTGGCTAGGGAAAGTACTTTACTCAATGGAGATCGGATAGGAAGCCATCGTCGTTGTCGGCGTCGTCGTTGTCCCGGAACCTGTGTGACTATGCTTAAGTGAACAGCGAAATGTAGGATAGAATTGCATGTTCTTTTAAGAGTTAACTAGAAAAAAAAGTGAACGTTTTACTGTACAGTTTAAATGAATGAAAAGTTTAAGTATACGACTGAGTCGTGTGAAGTGGTTTTTATGCATAATAAATACCCAAATGGGGGAAAGGGCTTAAGCTTTAAAAACGTACATACTACATAGATAGTTATTAATTGTTCTTAAAGAAAATGTATATTCACCAAAAATTTGAAGAATTTAATAAGTTTTTTTAATTCAATTGAAAATTAAAGTTCACCTACAAAATGTTTGCTAATTCATATTTTATCATATCAAGTCAACCTAGCCTTAAACTTCTAAAATTTCAAATTTTATCAAACCTTTATTAAGTCGGTTTAATCAAAACAGTTTCGAAATTTTTTTTTGAACTCCTGGATACTACCCTTAGATCATTAGGTCTTAAGTTTAAAAAACTTAGTTATGACGTTGAAAGATGCTGATGCAACTTATGCTATACATATAACTATTTTCTCAGCTTCAGTATGATCTTTTTGTCCTATCTTATTTATATGTACATATATCTTTGTGATTTTTTTCGGTTGCATATAACTTACCTTTAAAGTACATTTATTGTAAAATGAAAAAAAAAAAAAACAACAGTCGAATTGACACAAAGCTACCTATAAAGTCAACAGACAAAACTGGTGCCAAGAAAAATAGATAATTAAGTTTCGGTTGTTATGTGAGTCTAATCCGAGGATAATGATAAAAAAATGTTTGGGTATATTGCCAAAATACTTTGCAAATTATATGAGGTTTGAGGTTATCGATTGTTTTTTAGGTATCTCTTAAACTATTGTAAATTTATTAGGTAATGTTATTCAAAATGTTTTCCACACCATTAAAAAAAAAGCTAATGTACTTACTTTATTTAATTACTTTATTAGATGGCACTTATAATCTACAATAAGGGCTACGACCTCAAACAAAAAGCCCTTCCACCCACCTCGGTCCCTTTATAGCTCTCTGCCTTTAATTACGGACGCCAAGTTTGATCAAGTCGTTTTCCACTTGTTCATGTCAGGTAAGGTGGGGTCTTCCTTTGTTGCGCTGATCGTCATTCGAAGATTCGCTGGGCTGGTGCGTCGCTGTTAATGTCGTGGTACAGCCCGTACAGTTCGTTGTTGAATGTTCTCATCCGGTACAAACTGCACCATAAATTACCAAAAGAATCGATATTTCAAAGCGACCAATCAAATTTCTATTTGTTTTTGACAAGGTCAATGCTTTTGGTCCATACAGCAGGATCGAAATAATCAATGTCTTGTATAGAGCCTCCTTGTTTTATTTACTACTTTAATGATGATAAGACATCGCCCTACCTTAGACATTTCTCACATCAAATATTATTAAGTATGAACATTTTTGCGTACGCTCTGGCGTATACGTACTATTTTTTTTTTAATTGAATTATGCAATTACTGCTTATTTGCAAATGTATGTTCAAAAATAATTCAATATCTTATCACTTTGATGCTATGATGCTTATAGAACTACATATTTAAATATAAAAGGCATCTGAATGAGTTGGAGACAACAAAATTCGATGGATAAAAGTGGATTTTATACAAAAACTAACCTTGTGCACATGGCTAAAAAGTGATACAAAATAAAAATTATTTATTCTTATTTATTTAAAACTGTTTAAGAAAAATTTAAAGTCTTGAGGCAGGCTATTATAGTAAACTATGCATTACTCCTTAGGAGCTAAATTCACTGAGCTAAAAAATAAGTAAAAGTATTTGTACTTTTGGTGCAAAAGATGTAATACATATCGGTGGAGTTGATTTACATTTCAAGCTACAGCTGAGCCATATAGAACTAAAACAAAGATATTTTTATATTAAGGAAAAAAAGATATTTTTTCATTTTTTATTTTTTATCATTACCATTTTGTTATAATTTGTTGTAAGGCAAGAATAAAAGACTAAAGAACATGAAATAAAAGAAAATAAAAAACATCGCCTCTAGAGTTTGGAAAATCTAATTTGTGTATGTAATTTTTTTTATCTACCATTCGTTGATCCGAATTATAAGGGTCTAAACTTGCCTTATTTCCTTTTGAATTTCATGGTCAAAAAAGTTCAATAAAAAAATAAAAAAAAAAAAATAAGGAACATCGCCCCTTGAGAAGCGTGCAATTTTTTTTTATAAAACATTTATTATGGCCTAGCTGCACGTCTAAAAAAATATAACTTAAAAAGTTTAGAAACTCAATTAAAAAAATATAAAGAGGTTCAATTCAAAAAAAGTAACGAACATCGCGCCTGGAAAAACTTGCCCTCAACATTTTGGTGTTTAAATTTTTCCAATACCATTGATACTTATCGAGAGCTGCAAGTCTAAAGAAAAAACAACTTCGGATGCAGGGATCTTCAACTTCATACAAATTAGAATTTAAAATTAATTTGAATAAGCATTGAAAAAAATAAAAATTCATGGTAAATAATTAGAAAAACTCAATTTCTTAGATATTTTCTACTAACTTCAGACTTATTTTAAATGAAACTTTAATTACAGAAAAAGTATTACAGCTTAAAATTATGATTTAAATAACTACAAATAAAGATATCAAAATTTTTGTAATATTAATGTGGGATCTCAGACTACGCCACTGCCGTCTCTAGCCTGCAAATCTACACTTAAACAGACAACAAGCCTACAACTGACTGGGAGAAAAGAAGAAGAAAGTAGTCGACGACGAACAGCAAACCACGAAGTACGTACGACGACAACCAACGATGTGACGTTTTTTTTTATTAATATTTCCTACTTATAATTATAATTCTAAATTTATGAATTCTACATTAAATTGTTTTTAAGTACAATTCGTTGCTTTTTATTTTTCTATACCACATTAATTTTTGTAATTTAAAAAAAATCATAACTTTTGTTAGAAAAGTGTTAGAAACGGGAACTCTTCGGTTTATATTGAAAACACATTAGATCTATCTGCTTAAAATGATAAATAAGTTGGAACTCGTAAAAAAATGCCAGCATATCAAGGTCGTTGGGAAAAATTGTGAAAATTACATTTAACAATAAAAAAAAAACGTAATATATTTACGTTAGTAAAATATTAGAAACGGAAAATTATTGGATTATATTGTAAATACATAAGGTCTATGTAGATCATTGATGATTTTGGAATTTCTTATATCTGTGAAATTCAGTAGATTTTTCCATATTTTTAAATTAGAATTATTTTTTTAGTTTTATTTTTTTCTAGGTCTGAATATAACGGAACAATTTTTTTTAGGTATGAGGAACTCTTAAGGAATACTTCTTACATCTAAAAAAAATATTTGCATTTGACATTTTTTTTAAAATCCGTTTTTTTCGGTGAAAACGAACAGAACTATTTTGGAAAAGTATCAGGAACTATAGAACTATGGTGCATGCGATAAGAACTGATAAGAACTTTGTTTGATTTTCCATTTTCTCTAAATTTTGATCATTTTTTATGGAGATTATTTTAAAAAGCTAAGTTTTGTATACCAAAGTTTTCAAACAAAATTTTTTTTAATTTTTAAAAAATAATTTTAAAAATGTAATAATCGAAAACGATTTGGTCGATTTTTATTAAATTTGGCACTCAGCAGTTTTTCAACAACATTATCTACCAAATTTTGATCAATAATTATTTGTATTACCAAAAATAACGGAACTTACTGAAAACGACTCCTACAATTTTGATTTAATTTTTTTTTGTGAGCTAATATCAGTTTGATCTACCATATTCGGCCTCATCACAGGCCCTGTCGTAATAGATTCGTACTACGAATCTTGAAAGTATCGTCGTTAGAAAAATATTGCCACAATTTTGTGGGCTATCGATATAACTTTTCACGATTTCTGAATTGGTTTGGAAATATTTCTGTTACAGCGGCAGGTTTAATACTTTTTTTCGGGATTCGTAGTACGAATCTATTAAGGCGGGGCCTGTGATAAGGCCGATTATTGGAAAACGAATCTGTCATAATAACTATTTTTTTTTCTCATGATCTGTTGAACCGATTTTAATTTTTACACAAGAGCTTTTCAAAAAATCAAAATATGGATTTAAAAAAAAAATTAAAAATAATTTTTTGGAAATTCGATATTTCGAGAATGAAATTTTTTTGAAAATTAATTTTTTTAACTCCGCATTTATAAATACTATTTCAATTTTTTTTCGAATTTTTTTTTTAATTTTACATATAAAATTATTTGTTTTATAAAACCCCTACAACGATTTTTAACATTTTTTCCCATAAATTGAGATTTATTTAAGAAATTATATGTTGTACGTTTGAGTCAGAATAAGTTCAACAATCAATTAATTTCTAATTATATTGATTTTCAAAATTTTTGTGTGCGGTTAAACTGTAAGTTCCATGCATATGATGTGCAACACGAAACTATATTGGTCATATATTTTATGTAGGTAATAACTTAAACTAAACTACTTTTTAGCATAAAATATATAGAGTCCCATCGCTAATTAATTTATTTATTTATTTTATCAGATGAATAGTTTTTAAAATATTAAGAACTTGTATCACAATGTCTGAGTAAAGTTCTGATAAGTTACTTGATACATAAATATCGGAACAGAAGAAGGGTCATAAGTCCACAAACCAAATAAAATTAATTTTGCATTTATAACCTATTCAAGTCGTCAAAAGACAATTTGATAGTTTTTCTCTTGTCAATATTTAATGTGTTGAGTAGCTAATCAGAACTTACTCAGACATTGTGAAACAGACACTAAGAATTTAAAATTACAGTGTGATCGTATACAATAAGAGAAAATTCGTGCGACCCAGTCCTACATTTTACTTAATTACAAATAATGTGTATGAAATTATGCCCAGCTTTTTTTAAAAACTAAATTTACTATGGCAAAAAAATTCGAAGGTTTTTTTTTTGTATGAATAATTTTAACATATAAATAATAAATATAGCCTATATCTTTCACGTGATTTGTTCGTATTTTAATCTTTAAGACCCAACCATCAGATAATTGTTCATCAACCGCTCTATGGTGAAATAATAACATACTTTTTTTCCGTCTTAAAACTTAGTACACTGCCGATACAAAACGAAAATTCCATACAAAAATGACATAAACGAAAAATATTGTTCTACTTTATTCTTTGCACTTTGCTGTTCAAGAAGTGAAATTGATATAATTAAAGCAAATTAGTTGGAGCATTCCCCGTTCTTTTTTCGCACAGAATTAATTGCTCCATATTACCTATATTGAGTGCTGAAAAATGACGTTTGAGTTTTATTCGTGTTTGTATTAGTCCCTTCTTTCATTATATCAGTGATTTCTTTTTGTAATTTATAACACTTTCAATTACTAGTTTTTCGCTATGGTTGTTCATTGTCATGTTAGAGAACTTATTCAGGTATATTTAAGAGAACTAACTCCTGGATAATATCTTCAATTGTTTGGTGTGTGTTCAGTACATACACATAATTAAAGATATATAAATCAAAGAGCACTTCTTGCATATAATATGATCCCGAAATCATTGTCAATCGAACAAATAAACATTCAAAGTTTATATATCCCTCTTTGTCTTCGATACTCGTAAACACATCAAATACCCATAACTTTCCATTTAACCCGCAATCCTTTTTGTTTCTGCCACTGCCACTGCCATTTGCTACTGCCACTTTTCAGATCTATATATACACACTTTAATTCTTTTTTGTTTTGTTGTGGTGTTGTTATTGCTGTTGCTTTCGGGCTTCTGCTTCTGGCTGTAGATTGTGATGGTCGTTTTATATGCACTTTACTATACAACCTGTCTGCGGTATAAGCAACCCTACAAGATATATGTATTCTCACAAAAATAACCCCAAAACCTCCTAAACCCCATTCGATACACAGTGCCGGATTATAATTAGGTGTGTTTTATTCATTGCTGCATAGCCAGCATAGCACAAGTCTGAATAAAACGATTACTCACTTTATACGTTCATTTCAATAATTCAAAGTTCTATCGCCAGCACAGCCATCTTTTTTTTTTACTGACTTCTTTTTTGCCAGCAATCAAATTGTTTTTGTTTGCCAAGGGGAATTTTGCTGCGCTACCTATGCAGCAATGAATAAAACACACCTATTATAATTATAACAGGTATAAAACTGTATAATCAGAAATTATACTTAAAGATAAATGTCTTCTAGTTTTTTTGTATGAAAATTTGTTTTGACTAAAAATTGATGAAAAAAACACATACCTACAAATAAAAAGAATAAATTAAAAAGAAAAAAAAATAATAGAGCCAGGAGCTTTTAAGAACTCATATTACTTGACATTGAATATCAAGTTTTTTTTAGGAAATCGCCCTTCTCGTCCAAACGAGGGTACATAGACCCCCCTCACATACGATTTTTTTTTGTATGCCTCAACCCAAACTACACAATTGATACAGAATTCTCTTTCCAAAGAAGGGCCCTTGTATTGATCTAAGGCCCTTATTTAGTTCAATACGTATATCCCCTTTCTCTTTCTACAAAACCCGTAAATAACATTAAAATTCTTCACAGCACTTTGTTGCGGAATTATTGTAAATTTACGATTTAATAAACATGAGAGTAAAATCCTTTTTTGCTGCTGCTGCTGTTGTTGTTGTTGTTCTTTGGTGTTAGTCTTATTCTCTCTTGTTCTATGATGTCCTTAAGGAAGCAATAATGTCGAACGCGTGGTAACTAACAATGCATGAGAAAAGGACTTTTTGTGTTGTAATCTTAAAAATGTGAGAAGTTTTCCTTTATTTTTGTTGTTGTTGTTTTTTTCTTTTTATTTTTTTTTTTGTAGGGCGGTTTAAGTGGATGAACTAGAGTGTGAGAAGATGGAAGCTAAAAGGTGAGGATTTCTGTTATACAATAACAATACAATGAATTTCTCATCTCCATTACAGGGGTAAAGAAAGTACAGTGAAGTGTAAAAAATGTTTTCTCCTTAGTTAAAGGTGATTTGGATTCAATTTATTTAAATTCAATTTATGAATTTGTTTATACGTCAATGCTTCTTCATAACGCCATTTAAGCAGTATATTGAGGTTGTTGTCAAAATTAATGTAACTGCTTTTACAAAATGAAAACAGTTTTTTTTTGTCTTTTTCAGTTTTCTAAAAATCTATTCCTTATACGAATAAAATTACAAATAAGTTTTAAGTTTATTTGTAAGTACATACCTACATAATATGCTGGTTTAAAAAAGCAAAATCCATTGATTTTTTTTAATTTCCAGGATTTTTTGTCTTAAAAAATGCAATTTTGTTTGCTCAAACTATAAGATTTGAAATTAAAACATGAACTTTATGTAAGTGGTTAAATTTTGTAGATATTTTTCGATTAAATTATTTTGATGATAATTTAAAAAAAATCGCATTTGTTTTCGATAATTTCTGCACCACACTGTCCAATCATTTGGTAAAAGTCGAAAACAAAGAACGAACAAAAAAAAAATAAAAAATAAATAATTTGTTCTAAAGCTCATTTTACAAGTTGTTCACTTTGTTTGAACCTAGACATTACAGAGCAATCAATGTTTCTTTTTTTTTTGTTTGTTTTTTTTTCAACATTTTCTTTTTGATACAACCCAATTCACTTAAATGTAAAATTAAGGATGTTAAATAAATAAAAAAAAAGGAACAACAAAACGAAACATTTGAATAACTCAGTAAGAACCACTTTGTCTTGATAATCTCTTTTAAGCCAAAAAAGGGTAAATTGAATTTGAAGTGTTTCTCTTCCATTGTCATACATTAATATCGTATTCTGAGGAAAAAAATTGGGTATTTATCCCGAAAACTTATCAATTTAATTTTCGATTAAGTGCAGGTGTACTTTCATACATATATTGTGTCTACATGTGTTTTTTTTTTGGGAAAAACCAACAAAACCAGTTTAGCATTTTATTGACAAATGAATTAGGTACATATGTATGTATGTATGTATGTATGTATGTATGTATGTATGTATGTATGTATGTATGTATGTATGTATGTATGCATGTATGAATCTATTTTCTATATATTTTGAAGTATTTATTGTTAAATGAACGCACGCAATACAAATTTATACCAGAAGAACAAACTATCTGAGTAACATAATGAATTTAAATATTTATAGTTAACAGGAAAACTACCGAAATGAGTTGAGAACACTTAGTGCAACGAATACGGTTACCCTCCGGTGGGTCCCAGGACACCGTGATATACAAGGAAATGAAATTGCGGACGAATTGGACGGGTCATCACTTGATCCGAGCCAAACTGAATCCACCATACATATGCCACTGGCCCAAGAAAAAACCAGAATCGACCAGAGTTTTCTTAAAGCCGCTAACGACAGATGGTCGGAAATTGCACCATGTCGGGTTTCAAGAAACTTATGGCGGGATCTCTCTAAGAAAAAAACTGACTGCTTACTCACACTAGGCAGACCTAAATTGTCCCTCTTGATTGGAATCCTAACAGGTCACAACTTAATGGGAACCCACATGAGCAGAATGGGCATCAGCACATCTGACTTATGGAGAGGGTGTCAAGATGAAGAGGCGGAAGAGGGCTCCTATCACTTCCTCTGTGAATGCCCCAGCCTAGTTAGAACTAGAAAGACAGCTCTTGGAGAATATTTCTTCGATGACCTGGGAGACATCTCGTTTTTGCCGCTAAGAAACATCCAGAATTCGAGATGGTTCAGGGAGGCACCCAATACATAAGCTCCTTCCCTAACCTTCCTAACCCTTCCCTAACCTTATCTATTACTCCCTGGGGAGCACAATGGATACATTGAGATCCGAGTGAGGTCGTTCGGCTTGCCGTGCTACCACCCCTCATAACCTAACCTAACCTAACAGGAAAACTCGCCAAAAAGGCTAAATTTCGAGAAAAAAAAATCCGATAATCTGAATTTTTGTCGAGAGTTGTATTTTTATTTCTTTAAACAGTTTCTTAAAAGAATCCTTGTTTGGACCAGGGCTTACATTTTAAAAAGGGGAAAAGGCTGTTAAATTAAGATTTATGTAAATTTCTTTAAAACCATATCAGTGTCGAAATAACAATTGTAACTTTTGAATTTCTACCCGAATATGTTCAAGTTAAAAAATATTTTTTTTGTGCATTATGGTTTTTGTGGTTTCCATATTAGGCACAATCCTAAATCCACGTTGAAACACCATGAAAAAACAAAATTCAATTACTTCAATTCATTTTTATATGTTACCCACAAAACTTATAACCTTTGAAAGAATTCTGACAACGCAAAATTTCTTATTATCTTGATATCTTTAGCCCATTGCTTAAATTTATAACTCTGATTTTGGTTTTATTGGGTGGAAAAGGCTATAAAGAAGAAATATGGAATTTTGAACTCAATGACATGACAATCTTGTGAAAAAAGTATTAAGTATAATTGTAGTAAAATGCAGCTTCTTTTCAGTGATGATAAACCATCTTCTTCAGAAGTGAATTAAAAAACCAATATATTTAATTTTCAATATGCTTTATTATTATTATTTTCATTATGCATAATTATACATATGTTTGTAATATATAAAATATACACAGACAATAGCTACAAAGACTCCCGTATCGAAAAACCACAATTAAATAAGATTGATGTAATTATTTATTTATCTTAATTAATGTGCAATCAATCTTATTCAATTGTTTTTTGTTTTTTTTTTGTAATATGGGTTTTCTATAGATTACTGTACAAAGCATTGATAAATTTGTTTTACCATTGTTTTGATTTGCAGAGAAATTTTGTGTTTGTATTTCATCTGATAATGTTAACACCACTTCGATTTGTAACTTGTATAAAATCCTTATCGATTCAAGTTTTGTTAACAAAAAGAATACGAAATTGAACGGCAGGAGTTAAAAATAAAGTGCACGACTGGGTGGTACGAACTTGTTCGTATGTACGATCACACTGTGGTTTTAAGTCTTAATATTTTAAAAACTATTATTCTTATAAAGGAAATAAATTAGTTATGGGAGTCTATATTTTATGCCACCTGCCAAAAACGTATTTTAGTTTAAGATAGCATTATGTGAGTACATAATTAAAATATTGTGAGCAAGCGAAGCTAAGGCGACCACCAGGAAGAAAAATAAAAAAAAATTAAAAAGTGATGGAGAGGGTTTGTTTATTTGTTTTATTATTTTTTAATTTTCGCGTTTAAGTGCCTGTTTACATAGGGTTTTTACTGAAAGGCGCATCCAGTGAAACAGGTAGATTTTATGTGCGTGGAAACGGGAAAGATTTTGGGAAGGAATCTACACTTCTCGTTTCTAAGCACACATAAATCTACCTGTCTCACTGGTTGCGCCTTTCAGTAAAAGGCTTGCACTAAACAGGCACTAAAAGTTTCGGATTTCATTTTTGTCGCTGGAAGAACTTGAACAGAAGCCAAAATTTTATTATGAACAAACAAAACGTAGCATAGGAGAACGTTATAAAAACCATATACAATATATAAATAATAAAACTTAATCAACCCAATAACTGGCTGAACACAATGCGACGGAGCCGCAGCCGGAGTTGGAGCTGGAACATCTGTCAAAATATTAAATACACAAAAAATCACTGCTACGAGCAGAATGGAACGCAACTGCAGACGGAGCTGCAGTCGGAGCCGCAAAGGTTCGCCAACATTTCACTTTTCACGTACAGCATTTTTGACGTTTCAATTTATATTAAGAAAAAAGAAGCCAAAAATATATTGAAGTTTTTAGTGCTTATTTGTGTCGCGAAAAAAAATTATTTATTAAAAGAAAAATATTGGAAATAAAAACAGTGAATAATAAACTCGTGGCTGTTTTTTTTTTCTTTGAAATATACAAAAAGCTGTACAGCTCATTGTGGTCAGATAAAAAAAACGACGTACAATATTTTTTGAAAACAGTTGCAGCTCTGGCTTCGATTCCAGTTGCAGCAGGGCATTGTGTTCAGCCAGTAAGTCTGCTTTAGCTCTTCATGCTATTGTTGACGGGCATGAAATTGTGAGCGCGAATAAAGAAAACATAAAGGTTTTAATGTAGGTGAACGATGCTCGTCGACTTGATGCGTATGAAGCTTACTATTATAAAGAAAGACAGTGAAGCACTGAATTTGGACAACGGCAACGTTAATTATAATTTGTTTAACTGTATACCTTTTAGTAGCCGTCGCTCTTATTGTTTTTGTATGTACGTTTATGTTGTATAGTCAAATTTTCAAGCAGTTATGCCCTCAAAACAAAAGCTGACTTCCCACTGCAGTCGTGAATGCTGATCATGTGATGCTGCCGGTCATCTCGAAATGCATCCAAGTAAGCTTTCAATTTAATTTTTTGTTGTTTTAAGTTAAAATTAATATTGAAACCGACTCGTTGTGTGATCAATAAAGTGTTTTTATTTTTTTTTATGTCGGATAATAATTAGCCAAAATGAACTGGAGTACTCGTCTCAATTTCAACGGCTTTTTATAGTGCGTCTACTCCCTGTCTACTATTTCCCATTCTCCACTGTCGAATTCCTGGAAGTTAAAAGTTTTTGCGCGATTTTAATTTAGCTGTTATGCGATTGACAAGCAAATGTGATTTTAGGTATGACGTAGGTACTAGATGTTATGTTCGTCAGAATATAAACAGCACCGTGTTACACATAGTACATTTATGCATGGAAGTTAAACCGAAAAATTTGTTAAAAAATCATTATAATTGTAAATAAATTGTTTAGACCTCTGAAATAGTTTCGACACCAATGCGATGTACTGCACCATCTAAATTCTAAGGGGCCAGTTATAGCTTTTATTGAAACTCATCGTTGAAAAATTTAATTTCCTATTTTGAGATACTTTGAAAGCAAAATCAGAGAATATTTTGATGCCAATAAAAAGGTGATGACTCAATTATTAGTTTTTGTCAAAAAAACTTTTCATTTTGGCCAAAACTTCTAAATGAAATGAATTTCTTTATTTCAATGATTGAACTACCTTATCATTTATCATTGAAATCTTAGAAATCGTTTTATGTAAAAGATTGGGCAAAAATGAAATATTTTTTTGACTGGAAATAATAATTGAGTCAAGAGCTTTTTATTGGCATCAAAATAATTACTGGTTTTTGGTTTTTAAGTGTCTAAAAATAAGAAATTAAAATTTTCAATGATGAGTTTCAATGAAAGCTATAACTGGCGCCTTAAACAAATCTCAATTCAGAGAAAAAAAAAATTGAAAATTCTTGGAGTGTTTTTTTTTAAATATATTTTTATAGAGTAAGTTTCGCAAATATGGCCCACCATTAACTTTTTTTTTAATAAAACGACTAATTTTCCCACTAGGGAATCACATTAAAATGCTCGGTACCAAAAATTTGAAGCAAATCGTTACGCATTGTTAAGGTTCCAGCCCAAATTACAGTAAACGCAGGGACGCACCAACGTACAGACCAACTACGACGGACGGTATAACTAAACTGTTTTTTTTTTGTACTTCTTCACTATATTAGTTATTATTCCGATTATAACTATAATACGAAACCAATACTTGCGATATTGAGGGAATAAAAAGTACGTATACGCCCGAGTGTTTCATGATAGAGATAAATTATTAAATTTTGATTATTTTCTGTGCGGTTTATTTTGTGAAATTATTTACCTAACTCCATTGCTTGAAATACAATATTTAGAGCTTCGCAAAACAAATCACCATCAGAGGTTTTTAAAATACTGGTAGAAGACTTATGCCCAGTTTCACAATCGAAGTAAGTGTCACTTAAGTGTCAAATATGGAAAACTATTGCCCATTTTAACAGTGTAAATAAATGCCACTTTTTTCTTTCATATTGGACACTTAATTTCCAACTAACCAGGCAGTAAAATTGCACCTAAAGTGCCAGGGAACAAGTTAAGTGCAAATTATTTTTTTACGTGTGCACTATGAAACTGGACCTTAGTACTATTTAATTAGACTTGTTGAATTATTTATGCAAAAAAGCTTTTTAGACAGCCTTTAGTCCACAAACAACAAATTTTAGCAATATCACCTATCTCAAAATATCCCTTAATTCAATGTCACGAATAACGAAATCACGCATTTTTCAACTACTTTTTACTAAGTCTCTTAAATTAATAATACCACTGTTCATAATTTCACAGTAAAAAAATCCTTCTTTTAATAATCTCGCTTTTTGTTGAGTTCATAGAGTTTTTTTATTGAAAAATATATATGTATGTATAAATACATTTTTGTATCCTATTGTGTATAAGTATCAATGAAGTAAATAGGCATGTTCAGGAAAATGAGATCTCGGAGATTTCAGCAATCTCAGTTACCTGAACAGGATTCCTCAGCAAAATTTCTCAGCTTCGCTGTCAAAACTCTGAGGAAAAAAAAATCTTGGATTGAGTGAGAAAATTTTCTGAGATCTCATTTTTCTGAACACACTAAATAAATAAATAAATATATTAACACACTACAATTCAGTCTATCCGAAAAAAAATTATCAATTAAGTACGTACTTGAGAATAAAAAAAAATCTGTTGCCTTAGTGGATGAAAGTTTAAAATACATATGTGTGTTCCCATAGGAACATAAGTAAAGCATTAATTAAAGTTTATCTCGGTTTCAAAAATTTTGTTAGTTACATACATCACTTACCAAGATAAGATGCTTTGTAAAGAGATCGATAACCTTCTAAGAAAAAGTGAACACAAAACTCTGTCTAGAAGCCATATTCTTTTGCTTAATACTTGCAAAAAAAAAAAAACAGAATAATAAAAGACCCAAAAAACATTTAAGAATTGTTTCATATAAAAAAAAAATAATATCATACATACCTACCAATCGTATTCGTTCGTGTATGTTTTTGAACATGTTCTGGATTCAAGGAAAACCCGATTAAAGACTTTTTCCCTCTAACCCGATTAATTACCTCAAAACATTTTTAATTAGATTCGGTGCCTTATATTCTCAGAAGGAGTTTATGAAATCTACATCTACGTCAAACATTCTTACAGCTTATCTCTTTTTGTAATAAAAAGGTGGCTTTATTTCAAGACAAAATAAATTCCCATTGTGTGGTATGGCATCTCACGGGTATGTATAGGTATCTAGTTCCTCCTCAAACCGCCTTTTTACACCAGCAAAATAGAGACAGCTAAAAACAAGTTGTTAGGTTAGGAACATGTCACGTTTGAGGAAAGTATGTCGCACGGCTCCGTGTTAAATTTGTGTAGAACCTAAGCCAAAATGACAATTTCGCATGCTTTCCACCGCTGCCACGCCACGCTACGCCACGTCACCTGAAATGGCGTTCCAAACTTGATTAACAAACTTTGCATATTGAGACGCACTGCTCTAAAGAGAACTCCGCTTTCTTCGCTTTCGCCTTTGCCTTCGCCTTCGCCTTCACATTTGCCCTTGCCTTGCCTTGCCTGAAGCATATTAATTTTGAGGCAAAATTATATTCCAGGGATATTCAAACAGTCTTAATTGGGAAAATGCGACTAAGTAGATTGAGCTCTCGCGTAAAAGGAAACTAAAAGCACTAAATTAAATGAACAATGAATATCGGTTGTTGGTTGTCGCGTGTTGATTCTTAGCGCGCTGTAAATCTGAGACATATTCCCCAGACCCTGACACCATGACATTTCAAGGGGATTATAATATTCTTGAACTGCGGTGTGGTATAACAATAAACTTTTGTCGCTTAGCAGCCTCTTGATAAGGATTACAGAAAGGATTACAAGTTAAATGTGTCACAGTTATCTCGCATGTAAATTTGGCATACCATGATTATGAAGTGATAAGACAAATCTTGAATGGGGTTTATTGGAATGTTGGTATTATACATATAAGGCATATATGGTTTTTTAATGTGCTATATCTTTGATTGAAACGAATTAATAAAGCATAATACGGATGAAGGGTTGGTGGCAGGGCAGGGCAGTCTATAAACGTCTAAATACTGTTTGCACCTCATATCATCAACGATTAGCTATTCATTATAAGAATCTTTAATTATCCTAAATAATTTATTTCTCAATATTGTGATACATAGGAAGTAGAGGCAAACAAAAAAATTCAAGTGTAAATTAAGACAATATTTTTTTGAAAAATAAATTTGTAGTAGCTAAGAGTGAACGTTTCAGTGAGGATCAAAACTTATTTCCTAAACTTTAAGTGAAAGAAAGTTGATTTTGTTTAAATCTACAGATTTTAAAACAATCTCCATATTGCTTTAAATTGCAAAATTATAGAAACATTTGTCATTTATTGGCGTTTCGTCCCGGCGATCTCACTTGGACTCATCAGTTGACTATAGTGAGGGCCTTTGTCAATACGCAATTTTTGCTAAGTTCAGTTCATCTTACATAGATTTCGTGACGAATACCTAGTGTGAACTATATCCAAGAAGACTAGAATTCCTAATCATTAAATTGGAAGCCCAGGGCCTGGCTAGTTTATATAAGAATGTTTTTTTTTTAATAATACAAATTCTATATACTATACTACTGAAATACATCAGCCGAGTAGAGGACATAGGTACAAAGTAATTAAAAAAAAAAAGAGTGTGGATTTTTTTTATAAATTTTATTACATTTAACAGAAAAATAAAGTATTAAAAGTTCTTGTTCGAACTTCTGTCTTTTTTAATGAATAATAGTAATTTTAAAAATAATTGTAGACATGACACACATCATCCGTCAAATTAGGGATTATTGGCCCACTTAAGTATGAAATTTTGGGCCATTTGGATGGAATATAAGTCCACAATTGATTTATGGACTTATAACCAACTCTAGTGGGTCAAAAGCCAATTATGGACTTTTGGCCTGTGACTTATGGCTCACCCAAGTGGGTCATAACTGTGGACTGTGGAGTTATGACCCTACGCCAGAAACAACACCTGATTTATATTTTTATTTTACAATCCAGAGCTATTTTTTTTGTTGAGCAGACAATTTAAAAAAAATTAAAACAAAAATTTCTTCATGTGAACAAAATTTAATTTCGTCAATGGCTTTAAGTCGTTGAGTTAAAATTTTCATTCAAAAAGTCTGTAGCAGATTCTACAGCATTCAGTATATTATTATTATGCCCAAATCTTTCATTTATCTCTGAAACAACTGAGTCGATAATTTCAAAACAAATTCGATTTAATCATGCTGTTTCATCCTCATTGTCACTTTCCCCAAGTCAAGACATAACAACGGATTCGCATAAAAGGGTAGAGTACATACATCAACTTTTCATTCTCCATGATCTTAAAGAGGGGACATATTCAACAGCATTCTGGTTTGTATCTGCTGTAAGCATTCAAAAACTGTTGAAAAGAGAATTTTCAAGCGAAATTCCCGAATTATTGATGAGGGAAATAAATGTATGGATTTAAACGGTCAACATTAAACCACATTAACGAATATTATAGAATTTGATAAGAACAAATATTTTCTCTCAAAAGTTTAAAATGTGGAAAATGTTAAAGTGTACCAAATTTTTGTTGGGTGAGCTCAAATATTTTTTGGGTGAGCTAAGCTCACCTTAGCGTAAGGCCGTGGTTTCTAGATAGCTATTTTACATTATATAAACCAGAAATTTAATAAATACTATGATACAAATTTTCAACAAGAGATAATCAAGTAATTGAAAGATATTTAAAGGTACATACTTAAATTTTTTTTTTAATTAATTGAACTCTTCAACTAGCTGTTTTCTGTAAAATATGTCCACCAATTTGTCCCATTCAAATAGATCTTCACCGTTTAGCAAATTTAAGATTTCGTTTTCCTCCATTGCAACTTTTCCAAAGTAAGCGATTCTTAATTCTCGTAGCACTGGACATCTGCCTATAAATGTTATATATTCTACTTCCCTCAAATTACAAAGCTATAATACATAGGTAAGATAAATCAGTTCACATATCGCTTTGAAAATCCAACTTATTTCACATAAGACACTATAGTGAAAAAGTGAAGTCCCTTTTTGTGATTTAAGAACTTATAGATGCGTGAACTGCTTTCAGATGGTCTTCTCGTATTATTTTATCGTGTTTTCAACTTAAAAGAGTCCAAGAGCTCATGTCGTTCCCTTTGACCCTAAATTTGCATCCTTAAATATTTCAAATTTCGCTCCGATTTTGATTAGCTCCTTCCAGATTGAAACTGTAAAGGGGGATTTATAAAAACGGGATTATAATACATCGGTATTTTTAATAACCGGGATTTAGGATGGCAGGATTTACAAAACAAAAAAACACAGTATTTTAATTAAATTATCCACAAACTGAATTTTGTATTCATATTTTTTATTTATAAAATATTATCAATACTAAAATACTGTTTTTACTTTTTAGTGCACTTTCTTGGTCACCGTGATGCAGATGCACCGTCCGATAAGACTTCAAAACGCGCATTCAAGTTTTTTACGTAGCAAAAATAAAATTTTGTATATAAAGACTTTTTTGTATAATTCTTTTTCACTTTGCAAAGACATTATTTTAGAGTTAAGTCTTTCGCCATAAAGAAATTCAAAAACTTCACTATCCATCTTTTTGCATTCCACGAGTCACGACCGCGCTTTAATATAATCTACTATATGTATTAAAAAATAATCTCATTCAATGATTTTTGTATCGTAATATCTTACGACAAGAAGAGTAACTTAACTGTAGGCTAATAATTGCGATTAAGAATTAAGAAAAAAGCAAAACTCAAAATTTCAAAACGTTATAGTATTTAATTTCTAATCGTTCTAATCGTGAAAAAAAGCTATTTTTAAATTACAACAAAATTGCCATAGAAAAATAAACTCTATGGTACGACCGGCTGGTTTAGTGGTTGCTATACAAAAGCGAAGCTTTCTATCAAGCCACAGTTTTTACAAGACAAGTAATTTGCCCACATCACCAATTATCTGCATTGACCATTGCGGTAGTTCTCTAAACCTGTATAACGGCCCCATCTTCTTAGTATGTTCTATCAATGCATAGATCACGGCAACGAATATACAAAAAAAAAAATAACTCAGTAAAAACAATACAGCCAATATAGTCTCGCAACATAGCGTAGTGCAAAAAGTTTTTGGCATAATATTCAAATTGAAAATTAATTTATTGTCAGGTATCTTTATAAATCAGATCTTGCGTCAGATCCGGTAGTTCTGATCTTTGGTTGAGTTGTTAATGATATTGGGTCTTTGATAAAGCAAATTTTTCGAGCCACGAACAGAACATTTACAAAAATCCAAAACAACTCGAAATTTTCACGCTTTTTTCAGTTTTTGACGATTTAAACCTTAAGGAACTAGTTTTCGACTATAAGTTCCCTCGACGATTTCAAGATAACTAAATTTTTTCTGATTTAAGCCCAAAATCCCCAATTTAAAACCAATGTTTTCAAAATATAGCTTTCCAAAATTTATAAATAATAATTCGAGGTGAAAAACTTGGCTTATTCACTAGGCCAATATCATTAGCAACTCAAAAAAAATCAGAACTACCGGATCTGACGCAAGATCTGATTTATAAAGGTACTAGACAATTAATTAATTTAATAAGCAAAAACAAAAAAGAATAATAAATACAAATTTCTACGTTCGTCAACTCTTTTTATGTAAGTTATAAATTATAAATTTAAGAAAATTATAAGAACATTTTAAAATTATGGAAAATATCATAACGCCCAACAAAATTGTCATAAATCCCAAATTTAACATAGGAGAAATTCTGTGGGTGTTCTGATATTTAACGTAGATTTGGGTGATACGACATTCTATATTATGGGCTTTGCGATGCTTTCTTCGTGACATTCAGAACGATGCGTCTGTTTTTGCGACATTTTTTTATTGGGGTTCAATGATGTTGTCGGTGATAAGATTTAAGAACGATAGAAAAAAAAATTGCCATAAAGCTCAAAATAAATGCCAGAACGACCAAGTCGTATGCCAAATTCAAGATTAAGAAATATTTTGGGCGAAATGATAATTAACGATTTGGGCGTTCTTTCAATTCAAAATTAATGTGGGCGTTATGACATACGTTTTGGGTTTTTCTGTAAAATTTGTTGCTAACTTTTTGGACTTTATGACTGTTTTTGGACTTTACAACCGTTTTTGGGCTTGATGACCGTTTTTGGGCTTTATGACCGTTTTTGAAATTTATGACCGTTCTTGGACTTTATGAGCGTTTTTGGGCTTTATGGTATTTATCGTTTTGGGAATAATGGTTTTGGGTGAAAATACCTAATCCCAAATTTGATACCTAAGTCAGGTTTAGGTGCTGTTTATTTTTTCGAATTTGGTAACCTAAAGACCCCTTTTAAGTCAAATTTTATTAATTTATCACGAAAAAGGAAATATTAAATCAATATAATGGTAAATCAAATTTTACTGCGCAAAAATTAAAATAAAATCGCACATTTTGCGTAAAATCGCACAAACAAGCCATAATCCATGATATGCCATTGAAATAACTTAAAAAATTTTGCATATTAAAAAAGTTCTCACTAGTCAACTAATTAGTTGAAGTGAGATCGCCAGGACGAAATTCCAAATTTTTTTGAGTTGAAGGCATTTTGAACTGTATAATTAGCTTTTAATGGTGGTCAACGACTCAACCAGATAACAGGATCACCATCCTTTCACACATACAGATAAACGCATGTAACACCTGAACAGCTTCACCAGGCCGTGTAAAAGTTAATGTTATTGTCTAAAGGTTATGGTCTAAAGGTATACCTACATATATAAAGTGCGGAATCAAACTGCGCGAATATAGGTTAGGAATGTCATTATTCTTCAGTGAATATTGTTTGAATATATAGTTATTTTTATACGCCCATCAGATATCCTCTGGTATCACATCTATTTTGTTTCAAATCGACTACCGACCAACATTACCTTTTGGTAAAGGAAGAATCTTTAAGCCATCCGACACGCTAATTCTCCGCCAAGTAGGTACGGCCACGGTTAAATTCAGCTATACCCATCTCTTCATGTAGCAACTAATGGAACAAACTTCCCTTAAACAGTGCCCAACTCAGATTTCAATTTTACCATGCATATTGCCTTTCAAATGCTAGTTGTTTAATTATTATCATTTTAAGGTAACGTTAATACCATGTTCGTTCTTATCTCCTTCTTTATAAATCTTTATTTATTTTTTATTGAATTATTCTCGAAATCACAGCATCACCTGTTCTGTTTCTGAAAACATCTTCGCACCAAAGTATCAATTATTTAAATCTCTTATTAAATTCTTAAAAAATTTAAATCCTCTTATCCTCAAGTCTTTTTGAAAGTTAAAATTTTATTTCTGAACACATATTTTCAAAACATGGCAAATAACAACAACAAAAACAGAACAACAACAAAGTCAACAAAAGAGCGTGCCTAACTTTTAATGAAATCTAATTTAATGTAACTTAAATCGACAAACATAAATTGGCCATGGGAACTCATGGCAAACATCAAAATTACACCCATCCCAATAATGCATAATAATTTCTAAAAGTGTACTTGAACTCACAGGGAGAGAAAGAGAGAGAGAGACGTTCGGTTCGTTCGTTCTTCCCATGATATAATACGGGAATAAACTCGCACACACAGGCCAAAAGCTTCAACTTACGCCTGAATAAACCTCGAAACATAACTTTCGTTATAAAAGTTAACCCAGCTAGCTACAGATTGATAAAACCCATAAAAAGTAAAAAAAAAAAATAAAAAATGAAGCCAGCTCCAGCTTGAACCCGTAGCTATACGCTACGCTATATAATAAGCTATATAAGCGCAACCACCACGTTTGATGTCTAATGTACTAATATGGCGAAACTTTATGTTGCTTATCTGCGTATAGCCCGATTATTGTGTGCCAAAGTTTCTCCTCCCAGTGCCAGTCCCAGTTTCAGTTCCAGTCCCAGTTCCAATCCCAGTCCCAGTCCCAGTCTTAGCGCCTGGGCCAAGTAGATTTTTGAAATTGTTGCCGAGCAGTAGCAGAACGATTTTATGTTCTTTTTTTCTGTTTTTTTTTTATGTTGGTAAATTTATTACTTTCTATGATAATTTGCAGGAGTCTTAGCATAGCTCTAAACATATTGGAAAAGTTACATTCAAATGAGGGGTTATATGTGCGTTTTTGTCTCCTTGCGAGTTGTAGAAGTTATGGGGTTATAGAAGGTATTATTGCGTCTGTATAACAATGCCCGCTATTGAAACACGGATAAGGTGTGATAAATGAGTTAACGAGTTAAGTTTTTGAGCTAGGACTTTTTGTGTGTACATAGAGTATATAGAGGATGGGAGTGGGATTCCTTGTATATTGTTTTTCTCCAGCTATATGTTGCACAGAGATACTTGAGTACAATTTGTCGTCCTGATGAGTAAGGTTATATTTCTATACATGAAAACAAAGTAGAGAGATATATATTATTATAAGTCTACAATTCAGTTTGAATCCATTGTATTTTTTCAAAAGAATTACCATCTGTTTCTTTTATGATTGGATAAGTGAGAAGCAGAAAAAAAAACAGCACACAAATTCCAAATTAATAGGCTTCAATTTATATAAAAGCAGAATAAGTGTTACTAACAGATGAAGGCAATACACAAAATGTGGAAAAATTCTCGAAAAATAGTCTTTTAAAATCGTATCCATTGTGAGAGCACCTGCTCTTTAACAACTTTACTATGAAGGAAAGATATTTTTTTTCTCTATAAATAATGCAAACGATAAGGTATTATAATTGGCTCAAATGTTTTTGAATTAAGGCCGATAAGTGATTGTCTGGCTGTGAATCGTATCATAGACTTGTGAAACATGAAGAACTTATCAAGTGTTATGATAAAGTCTGGATATCTGCAAAAGATTAGATGGTAAGTTATTTCCGATAAATCGACTTTGCCAGCAGCTCGTAATATATGGTGATAAGTAGCTCTAGGTTTCCAATGCTTAGGATCCACACAGAAACTTGGCTATCTATAGGTGGTCGAAACGCCAATGATAAAAGTAACCATGCCCGCATATGGAAACCATTCATTTCGGAGGGCTGCAAACGTTGACTCTGAAAACAAAAACATTGACTCTGACGAAAAGAAACTGCGAACGACCAAGAAAAAGAAATTAAACAATGGACATCTGCTCTACGCTGTGCATAGAGCAGGTTACCACACACTGTAACAATCTATGACCAGTATCACGTAGCCGAAAACACCGCTAAACAGTGGGGCAAATTGAGTTTTTTGGTTAGCAAAAATCATAGCTCTTAAACGAATAAATATATCGTAAAGTTTTTAATGTAAATACAAAATATTTAGAGGTTTTTTCAAAGAAGTAGTAGGCAGCTCGTGGCGTAATGGTTAGTGCACATGACTATTACGTCAAAGTTCTTGGGTTCGATTCCCAGCCTATACCAACTTTAAAAAAAAAAAAACAGAAATGATTTTCACGGGCTACTGCCTCTTGTGAGGCAACAGTATCTCATTTCATGGAAAAGTGCTTCTCACCTTAGCCGTTCGTATTCGGCTGAAATACGATTTTCTTCCCATAGGAAATGGACTAAATATTTTACCTCAAAAAATATCAAAACTAAATAACGCAATTTTTGGAGTTGAGGTCATTTGAACTTATAAATTGAATTATATGTGACTGAATTACTAAAAGTCAAAAAAAGTCACAGTTTTACATAAACGTAAACAAACAATAAATTTAGTAAATATTTTGTACCAAAAGCAACGGAACTGCTATTCCCACTTCACTACTATGTGATGATTTGCTACCTTAACAATCCCCCTGATCAACAGGATTTTCAAAAGTATAGGAAAACGTAAAGTGGGTTGTCCAGCTGGCAAAGTGCTCATATAGGGATTCTTGCTTTTGCCGAAAGGCTTACTCGTTGGTGGGGTGGGTTGTTGCAAACGCCACTGGATTGCCGTCAATTTACATGCTTAGTATCTAAATACAACAATTAAATACAGAACTTCTAAAATACCTTCTATGGCTTATTCAACTTTGAAGACAACCTCTCTTTTTGGGAACCGGAAGATGTTTTTGGTTCCAGAGTTTGACCCTCCCTCTATTCACTATGCAAATATTGAACACCGTGGTTACTGTTACTCTCCTATTATAAAAACAGCAACCCCTAACGTGATATAGATAATGTATCTATGAATTCATCATCTTATGTCGCCGACTATCCACTTTAAATTCCACTCAACTGAGCACTATAAAAGGGAATTTATTCCATCAACATTAAAGATCTTTTAGGATCAAAGGAAAAACGAGAGAATACATTAAAGATGTCGTTTTATTAAAGAAAATATTTAATTAATAATAATTTAAAACGAATATGGTAAATATATATAGATGATAATTCATAATCATGTCAAATTAAAGAATTAAAAGGAAGAAGCATAATGTTTGTATAATTAGTTTAATCATTCGATAGAGCAACTATTATAAATTCGTACAAAGTTCAATGAACTAAAACAATTCGTGGCATCATTATAAGAGAAATTCAAAATCAAATTGAAATCTAATTACGGCACTTTCTAAATCAGTCAAAGTAACATTTAAGAGCATACCTCTTTTCTTTTCTTTCCAAGATTTTGGATTTACTTAGGTGTAGGTTTCGCAATATTCAATGTGTTAAGAACGTCTCTTCACTCATATGATAATAACATACATTTTCAACAACGGCTCACCGATATACACTCCTCCCTTTTCCAAGGAAGCAGTGCGCACAACTTGTTGGTGGGAAGGGTCCGTAATTTACGAATTCCGAGATCAATAATTTAGATCTCTTAATCGTTTCTCTTGCTAAATTTTTATTAGAAAAAAATATATGTAAGTATATCATATGTGTGAATGATCTTAATTTCGGTATTTTGTTTGAGTACTTAACTTGAGTGGTTTCGTCACAATAAGAGTTATAATTTAATTCATATAACAAAAAAAAAAACAGTTCCAAACGACTGTAGGAACAGGTTCAGTTATGATTCAGCGAATCCGATTGTGATTCGCTGTCTCAATGGCCGGGTGCATTATGATAACTTATATTTCAAGTTTAACAATAGAGAATAAATAAATAAGTGAATAAGTAAAAAATATGAAAAAAAACCAACTTTTCCTGGATACTTTCGTCAAAGTCCGTGACAACTTCTACCTATTGGTACCTATATATCTTTTATAGTCTTTATTTTTTTTATTTTTGAGCTTCTTTTGACTTTGGTTTTTTGACGAGGATTAATAATAAAACAGATTATTTTTATAATATTATGAAGAGAATTAGGGGCTGCCGAAAATATGCCTAAGAACCATATAATCTGCCCGCTTCGTTATTTAAATAAAATGGCGAGAGGTTCATAACTTCACGTTTCATATCATTCAAATCTTTTACAATCAGTATTTTTACAAAAGTATTTATTTATTTATTAAATACTATTTATTAAATACTATTCTTCTAAGTTATTTGCTATACTTTCATTTTTACTTTCGCAAACAAGAACAGTGTTTATTTTTTCCACTAATTCTTCGACCTCTTCATTTTCAAATAAATTTTGAATTTGTAAAACAATCATCTCTTCCTTGTTACTAAGGATTTTATTTATTATTTGTTCTTCATTTTCTAACGACTCGTTTTCCAATCTCGATATTTTCTTTGGTATATCCTTAAGCAAGAAACAAATTAATTTACATTCTTTGATTGATTTCCATTTTAGTGGCTATATAAGTGTTTTTAAAAACTTCCATCCTTGTAACATTTTGCTGGACCTCTGAAAAATGTTGGATTGCATCCTCAAATTCTTTTATTGATTGCATTGTTTTCTTTTTTAATTCATAACAATCCATTATATTCAGCTATAGTTTCTAATTTAAATGTTTTTAAAAGGAAAAATTAAAACTGATGTATAAATAAAATTTTAAAAACGGAAATTTAGGAAAATGTTTATATTTTTCACTCCCACCATCCCTTGAGAGTACATTTTTTTAAACAAACTTCTCCGGCGAATATCTACAATTCTAAAAGAATATCCATGCACAAATTTTAAGTTTTAAGTTATGAACCATTCCCATATTTTCATCGGCTTTTTCAGCGTAAATAAACATTCAAACTAAGAATTTAATTGTTACCCTCCCGTTTCGCTGAACGTAAATTAAATACATATTATAAATAATAGCAGGTACCCGGCACGTCACTGCCGGGAATTGAAAATATCGTTTAAAAGTAGAGAAAATTGTTTAATTAGGAATGATATAGGCTATTTTGTAGTTTGATGTTTTTTCCCTGGGTTCTGATGGATTTTCAGATTTGTTTAAGAGTCTTCTTTGGCATTCACTGACACATCGACATTTTTTGATTTTTGATTCCCTTTTAAAGGGTTGGGGTCATTATTCTATAAGTGCCAAAATTCAGTTTCCAAAATTCTGTGTCTTTCAAAATTCTGTAAAACCATTATTCTGTATTTCAAAATTCTCTATTCCAAAATTCTGTATTTCAAAAATTCTGTAAATTAAAGAAGGAAAATTGTTTTGATAGTGAAAAAAAGTGCGCACTTTTTTACATTATCAAAACAATTTGTCTTCTATAATTTACAGAATTTTTGAAATTCAGCATTTTGGAGTTCAGACTAAACAGTATTTATTTATAATTTCCCAGAATTTTGTATTTATTCTAGATTTACAGAAGTTTGATATACAGAATTCTGGATTTACAGAATTTTGGAATACAGAATAAAAGATTTACGGAATAAAGAAATACAGAATTATGATCATACAGAATTTTCAATCCATTCACAGAATTATGGTCATACAGAATTTTGTTATACAGAATAACGATCCGTTCCCCCTTTTAAAATATGATTTAAAAAATTAAAAAAATCACAAAAATTATAGATACATTCAATAATTAATTTTGTTTACCAATTTGTTGATTAAGTAATTGTTTGTTCATTAAACTTGATGCAATTTTCGTAATGCAATTTCCTTTGTTCATGTTTAATTTTTATCCGTTTTTTGATATGTATGGTTTTTTTTAATTTTAATTTATTAAGAGTATCTTCATATGATATTTTTAAATATTGCAATTTGACAGATTCAATAGACAATTTAAAAATTATTTTGAATTTTTTAATAATAGCAACATAATAATCGATTTTTTTTGCAAGTTTTATTCTAATTTTCAAGTGTTTAAAATAAATGCTAATCAATCCCATTCCTATGTATGTACTTTTAACAAATAAAACAATGCCTTAATTAACCCTTCTTTAGGTTTTTTGTCTTTCTTTTTTGTGGTTCACGTGAGAAGCTTCCACATTGCAACGATAATTTGTTTGTTTTCTTTTATTAAAAAGTAATAACAAAAAATAATTGTTGCTCTCATCTAACTTAAAAATTAGGTTTCACAAAGTTGGTTTAATAATGCTTTGGAAACGTTTGATTTTGTAATGGGTTTCCCCATTTTTTGTATATAAGTACTCGTAAAACCATTTGGTAGAATTCAAATAATGTGTATAAAGGAACAAAATTATGACACAAAAATGATGTGCACTGTGGCGTATAAGCACTTTTTTAATTAAATTTTCAGCAAAAATGCTCCTCCGGTTTTGTTTGTGCACGTTACGTTGGGTTATGTCAATTGAAGAACATATAATTATTAAAAAGTAAATACAAGATTGTAAACTTATTTGTTTGTTTGTTCCTGCCTTAGGCGCTGCTTAACCATTCTTCCGATTGGGTTTGAACTTTGTCAAATTATTGCATCCACTTAACCAAATGAACCGATCAAATTTATTATCTTCAATCTGTCTGATTTTCTTTTAATGTTCTCAACCTAAATATAGAAAGATTAGAATAGAAATAAATGTTTAGATATTTGTTTGTACTCTATGCATTCCTAAACCATTGATCAGATTGTTATTAAACTTTGGTAGGGAAGTTTGGTCAAAATTCGGTGCATCCATTTCTAGTGCATTTTGCCAAATAACCACCTACTGTAAGTAAATTTTACTATGCCTATAACCTTCACGGAAATGCAAGCAATAAAATCTGTACCTATACTTTTTAACTTGTGCATTTTTGTCATCTTTTCTCGGTATGTGTATATTCTGAGAAGAATCATACACATTAAGGAATTCACAATTGGTTAAAAGCTATACACTTGAAAGGCCTTAGGTGAATTAGTTTAATAGGGTGAAATTTGATCCAAAGATTAATTTTTGACAGTATTGGAGTGTACATGAACTTGGAAATATCAAAAAATAATGTGGGTCAAATTAAATAGGCATTTTAATCCGATTCACATACGGCCTAGAGCACTGTTATGGTTGTTAGAGTTTTAACAAAGAACATATTTTTTTTTAAACGAGAGCATAAAACAGTATTTAATTTATCCACCTTTTTCATCTTTGAAACTAACACAAATGACAAAAGAATGGATTTTATCCACAACAAGCCCGTTCGTTATACCTACACAGTAACTGATAAGAACAAATACATAAATGTTAAAAAATAGCCAAGTTATTCTATATAAAAAAAATCCTTATGTAACAAATCAGCCGTGAAAAGTAGGGAAAGTATGTTAAGTCCATAACTTTATGAAGGTTTAATATCAAATATTTTAAGCAGAGTAATATTGAAACAACTCCAAGTTATAAGAGAAATGTATTATTTAATAATTACTGACTAAAATTTTGTGGGTTTACTTAGCAAGTTTTCTTTTTATTACGCACAATTCAAACCATTATGAAAACTACGCCCCCTGAAGGGAAAACCTCAAATATTTCATTTTTGCTTTTGTATGCACTTCAAGTTCTACCGCTGTACCAAATTTCATTATTCTACCACGCCCCCTGAATCGAAATCCTATATGCACCACAAGACCTATTGCTGTGCGAAATTAGAATATTCTGCGGTGTCGGGAAGTGCTCCATAATTTTGATGATCTGTCAGTGAGTGAGTGAGTAGTCTCTGTTGAATCAGATACACAATATACCAAAAAGAAAAATTGTCGATGCTTTTCATTTTTGTTCGCAACTGAAATCGAATGAAATTCGCAATAAGGAACCAATCTTGCCCATGTTTTGCCAAATACTAGAGCTTGGAAGCAGCTTGTTGTAGTTATTAGACAATAAAAAGCTGCCATTCTTCATATCTTATAATATAGTCTTATAATGGTTGGGAGCCTCTTTAACTCTAACGACTCCAACGATTAAACGTTATTTAGGGGAGCTAGAGTGCAATTTATTTGTTAAAGTTCAGCTTATATATAGAATTCTGGGAAAAATTCAATGTGAACAAGATCCAACAAAAAATTAAAAGCTTGCAAGTTTAACGATGAAATTCCAATATTAGTGGACAAAAGCACAATCAATAATAATTTAACAAGTCCAATTTAATATTGTTATACTTCTACTTAGATGATTAATGTCAGGTTGTGTTTGAAAAACCGATTCAGATAAGGTTGCTTTCCTTAAATTACTTTAAATTGGGTGAATATGGTCTTAACCTATATCTACCTGAAATCAATATACATATTATATATGTCAAGTATTCATCATTATATATAGTCCTCCGACCATTTTGAAAACATCTACAAGTATTGAATCTGAAACACACACACACATAACATACATCACAAACACTCTTCAATCTTAAAACTTTCAAAAGATGCAATTTATTAAAGTCAATGATACCGATAATATGCTTTACGGTTCCACATTCACATTATCCGGGGAGCATTGTCCATTTTATCTAAAAGGCAGTAAGTGTGTCCATGTGACAATAGGAAAATGCCGTCTTGATATCTTCGCATAGCTTCACTTTTGGTGCACCATACTCGTACACATAGTTCGTTTTTAACAGTATTCCAGGAATTAAGATTTATGGCGATGAAAATATTTTTCCACACCTTTCGAATTGTTACTTATTCGGGAAAGATCGATGAACAAAAGTACTTAGAAGCATTCTCTGCTTGAATATATAGCTTGAAGGATTTCATTAAAGGTATAAGTATTGGTTTTATGTTCTAGATCTTGCTCGTTTTTTTGCTTTGTTTGCTTAGAATCCATTTAAAGAAATGAAACCTGTTTCGTTTGGTTTTCGTTATAAAGCTAAAGAGGCAGAATAACCAATGCAGTGGTTTCTTCCATGAATGTTATTGTGAAGCGCCTTCAACATTTTCAAGAATTTCGATTTTCAGAAATAAAACAATTTTAGTTGTTAGTTCGGGAAAAAGAGGACTTATGTACCTACTATAAGAATTACCAAATAATCCGAAGCAAATACTTTCCTTTTAAAACTGCAAAGTATACATACATCTATGAAAACACTGAAATGACGAAAAACGAAGAAATGAGAGAAACCTTGATCCTATCCAAGTTTCGAGAATCGAATGAAGATTTACGATTGGGATGTGCTTTTGTGTGTAAAATACAGCTGCGAGGAAGTTCGTCTTTTTGGGTGCATTGTTTTACGGCATTGCTCCGACTCCGGTTCTTCTCATTCTCTCATAGCATAGCATAATAGCACAACACAGTTAAAAGAATGAACAAAAAAAAAAAAAACTCACACAATCCGGAGGAAACATATCGATTTTGTGCAAGGACAATTATTGTCCTCTTGCTGCAGGGAAAAATGATAAATGGTTATTACATGAAAGGAAATGTGTTTTTTTTTTGCTTTTTGTTCTTGTTGTCAATATGCGATGATGATGATGATGATATGTATGTATGTATGTTCATATATGATTGTACCCTTAAATGTTAAAAATTTCAAAAGAATTTAAAAAAAATGGAGGCATATAACCGCTAGAATATAAAAAAAATGGATATATGATATGTAAATACAAAAAAAGAGAAAATGTAGTCAATCCAACGTTATAAAGCAGAATGTTCTATTTCAAACAAATACTTATTTAACTTTTTTTACAATAATTAAAAAGGAACAAAAATAAAAACTCAAAATCAGAGATTATGAATTATAAAGATAGAAATCTTTCGTACGTTTCACCCTCCAAAACCAATGGCGCAAAATTTTAAACAACCTATTGTTAAGGGCTTAACATATTACTAGTTAGGAAATTGCTAAACTATTTGGTAATTTACTAGCTCTTCCAAAATTTTAAACCTTTTTTTCGTTTTACTAACTAGTAGGTAAACTATTTAATTATTACAATAATAAATATAACAATCTGTTTGATAAAACAATAATTAATTCATGTAAATTAAAATCAACATTTTTTTTTTTGCAATTAATTTAAAATCTTAATATACACTTTAGTAAGAATTTTTTTAAATTTTTTTGTAAACTAGCAATTTAGTTATGTTAAATAAATGAAAAATAAATAACTAATTCCCTTTTATTAAAATAGGTGCATCTAAACACGTCCAAACAATGACAGTTCATAAAGAAAAACAAAGCAAACAAACCTAAACTTAGCCAACGGACCTAATATTTGGAATGTCAGCAGTCAAAGTGACTACCTACAATTTATTTTGTTAGAAAAAACGATTGAGTACTTTCGATTCCAAAGGAGAGGAGTGAGTTTGGAAGGCAACGAATCAGGTTGTGTGGAGGGCACAACCATGCAAATTCAGTTTTTATTTTTTTTTAAAACAGTAAAAGTTAATTATTTTAAAATAATTGTTGTTCTTCATCGAAAGTTGGTACTCCGTGGGGAAGGTGTCCACCTGGATGATAACAGGAGTTGTTCACACACTCCAGCAACCGAAAAGCTAGTTTCCAAGCTGTGCCGCTTGAACTAGTCTTGAAGCCAATCCCGTTAATTACGGGACTCTGGCGTGGTATCACATTACCCGCTAGCAACTGTATCATGTGTCCGTGACCGACGTGTTGCCCACATGAAATCCAAACATGGAACCTCACTGGGGGAAGGATTCCATCTGGATCAAAACCGGAGATACATAAACTCCAGCAACTGCTAATCTAGTCCCCAGGCTACCAGCACCCCTTGTGCTAATAACAGATGACAAACCTTCATCAGAACAATGAACAAAGGATGACCACCCTGCATCATACCAAATCAGTGAGATGACCATCATATCACAAGAAAATTTGCTAAAGTGAATAATTATCTCTTTATAACTGCTCATAATATGTTAAAAGTTAAAGTGAATTATCTTTTGTATTCAATCATTATTGTTTTTAGTGTTCTACTAAGTTATACCCTTTTACATATTTTTTTTTACATTTTCTATAGCCTTGCCATCAACATGTGCTCTAAAATTAACTAAAACAACTCGTAAGAAGTGAATTTATGTAAAAATTGAAATTGTATTTAAATAATCGTCTTTAAATAACTCATACAAAAGTGATTTCATTAATTTGTTGACATTGTTGTTTTTGTAATTTCATCTCGCGTCGATGAATAGGTGTGAACTGCAACAACAATTTAATGCGGTGGTTGAATTCATATTTTTTGCAATAGTGTGCGATAAAACACAGACACTAGTGCAAAAATATGAATTCACCACCATCCGCCATTTTGTTTAGCTTGACAGCCAAGGTTTCCAATTTTTATAATTCATAAAAATCTTGTTCGTTTACTTCCAAAACCTACCCATTTTCTACCATTTTTAGCCGAAAAGACTGTCACAGTTCATATAAAAAAATAAAACTGGTAGACTCTTGTAATTTTTTATTTTTCTTTTATAAAGCCAATTCTTGCATATGGTTGTGTTGTATGGTCGCCATACTACTCTCTTCACATAAATAGAATAGAAACTATTCAAAGAAGATTTTTAAGATTTTCTCGTCGTTTTTTTCTCTGCTCCCTCGCTTCTATGTGGATTAAATTTCAATATAAGTCGAACTAGTTTAAAAAGAAATCTAATACTTTGCACTATTTTTAGCAGATCAAACTACGGTGCTTATAGTAATCTTAATCAATTAATAACAATTTTTAGTCAATTCTCTTTTCTTACGGAGTCTACAAATGTTTATCTGAAATCCGAAATCTTTAAATATAATTTCTATGCCCAAATTCGATGAAACTTTGTTTATAATTAAATTTAGTTGTTAAGTAAATATATTGTATGCTTAACATTAGCATTAACGTATTGAAATAATTAAAAAGTACGCGAACATCCCTTATCTATGCTCAAAATATCACTTGCAATTTTGTGACAGACGACTTCACAAAATTCACATTGACATAACAAAAACAAAAAAATGATTATGACAACTTGTCGATAATTGTAGTGTCTGATTGTGACACTAACTATTTTTCCGCGAACAAAAAGAGAACAAAATATATGCGAATGTATATCTGTGCGAATGATTAAAAGAAACAAATGTTTTTATAGATTCCAATTGAATCTTTTATTTAAAAAAAATTTTATTGAATATTTTAAAGTAGTTAACAATTTTTGAGACTGGTCGACTTGGACGTTAATTCAAAAGAGTGACGAAAACAAAAGTTACTCTGTTGCACAGTACACATATTAAAGGTAATTTATTGCGCATGTTGTCAAAGTTGGAAGTGTCAAAAAATTAAAAATGGCTGTTCGAGTGCCCACAGGAACTAAACGCGCATCATTAGAAACAACAACAAAATATTGAAATTAGACAAGGAAAGGGGCGCTGAATCCACCATTTTACCACCATAATACCTCGAATTTGACAGATGCGCAGAACTGAACAAAAATGAAAACGCTAATGATATTACCTTTAATATGTGTACTGTGGCTCTGTTGACTGTGTAGTGGCGCAAGTGTTGAAACAGAGACGCCACATATTGGTGTGTATAGTGACATCTTAAGGGTGACATAAGATGTAACAATGGGTTTGTTTGAGTATTCGTCCGAAACTACCCAGAACTACCATTTTCTACCAGATTTAGTGCAATCGTGTTCGCGTACGCACATTCTGTGTAGTTTCGGGCAGAAAAGAACGCTCTTGAGAGAGAAAATCATTTTATCTTATTAGACTGCTTAATAGACCAAAGATACTGAATTATAAAGATATATGAATATCTCGTACGTTTCACACTTCAAAGCCCATTTGTTTACATTGTTGTATTTGTAATTTTATTTCGTGTCTATGAATAGATGTGAAATCCAACAACAATACAAAATATAAGTTTAAAATTGAATATAAAAGGAGTTGTGCGTGTGAGGATTTAGTTTATTTCACACATACTATCTCATTTCTTATCCTCAGTCGGACAGTTGTAGCTTATAGGTAAATTAAAATGGCTGCTAAGATTCACATCTTTACAATTCAGTATATTTGTCTTAGACGATAGTGATTTTTAAGCTTCGTCTATCTTTTGGTTTCCTGTCCACACTCTTTACTCCGCTCATATCTCGACCAATAAGAAGAAGCACAAAGAAGAAAGAGTAATAACTCTACAATTTTTCTTAACTAAATTTTGGGTATCCCGGCCACCACATACGTCCCCCGCCTACGGACTTAAAAATTGCAAGGGGTGATTGCTTCGTTTAAAAGCAGCCTTACCAGTTTTTACCCGAAAAATTTCTTTAGACAGAAACTGGTAAATTCTATTTTCTGTCAGCAGTTTGAAAGTCAAAGAATATACATAAATAACAAAAATATAAAATGGATGTTTTTTTTACTAATTATTGTTTTATTATTGTGTTTTAGATAGAAGTGACTGCAGGGTTCGGACTTAGGTTTTGAATTTTCGAAGTAAATACGGAAAAAAACTGAAGTAGATCCAAAATTTTCAAAGTAGTTTTAGGAGATTAAAAAAAAATTTTCGAATTAAATTCTTAACAAAAGTTTATTCAGTATTATTTGATTATTTTTCATTAATAAATAAATATTTAATTGCGAACAAGTAACTATAAGGTACAAGAAAGTCAAACTTAAAATAAAAAAAATATAACTATAACACAAACTTCAGACTTCAATACTTCAATAGAAACAAATTAAACATAGATTTTAAATCAGCACCTTGAATTTTAGTTGGGTTTAAATATTGTATTAAGCAAAGTTTACTGTCTTCAAATTCAAATCTTGATTTGTTTTGAGTACACAAAGCAATATAATATTTTAAAATGTTTTGTTGACCAGCGCTGTCCTTAAATTTTTTCAAAGAGAAGCAAATCCTAAAAAAGAGGAGTAGAGAAGTAGATTAAATTTTTTTCTCAAAATCGAAGTAGATCTACTTCGATCGAAGTAAAGTCCGAACCCTGGAAGTGAGCTTTTTTTCTTATTTCGTTCATATGAACATTTAATTATGTATTTCAATAAAAGAAATGCATAAGGTGTTCTTGGGTGATAACACACTTGCAATTAGGCTGCCAAGCTTTCGCACCATCATAATAAATATTGAAGGTTTGAATGAACAACAACACTTGAGTAAGTTTTTATAGAATTTTGGAATACAAAATAATAGATTTACAGAATAATAATGGAATACCGAATTATGATCATACAGAATTTTCAATTCATTTACAGAATTTTGGAAAATTTAATAACGAAAAATTTAATACATAAAGAGTGGTTTTTTGTTATATAAGAATTAGATTTATAAATTTGCAACATTATTTAGTGACTATATATTATATTTGACCGATATGAATAATATGATGATTTGTGCTCTTGCTCAGTATTTTATCATCAATAGCTTAACGCCAGAACAAAACTTGTAAATTTTAATTGGCAATAAAATGCCCGAAAATTAGATTGTGCTACATTAAAGCCACCGGCAGTGGTTCCCAGCCCATATGTCCTAAATAATTTTTAAACTCTATAATGGCAGAAAATTATCTTTTTCACTTAGCCAATATCATAGACATTCACATTATTTATACAAATACAAAATTTATAGCATGACATGGTAAGTGTAATGTAGCTGTTGTTTTTTAATAATTTTTTTCTACAGGAAATAAACCCCTCTCCTATATATACGATTTCAATCCTTTTGTAGCATCTTAAAAACACATACCTACATAAAATTTAGTAGTTACGGGTACAGTAAGTAAAAAATGATCCAGCTAATTGATTAGGCAACTATTCAAATCTTCAGAGATAAGATATGTATCAGGTACCTACATGTGGTTATTGAAATTAAGTGACAAAGATTAGATTGTAAATATTTTTCCAAAGTATAATTGATCTTTTTATCTATTAACTATTTAAATAATGTAACGCCAAAAAATACACATTTTGACAGTAAAAAAAAAACAAAACCATAAGAAAAACATTTAACAACATTCAATAGCATAAAAATGTGTCTTGCCATCATGAATCATATCTAATGGCTTTCAAAATTCACATTATCTTCATCATTTTGAAAATATTATATTATAATATTCCACTCCATAAGGCCGCACAAGGGGCTCAGAAATGTACAATTCATCTCATTTGCATGGACTTATTATCCATTTTCTCGACTCAATATAAATGCAAAGCACTTCGTTTTTTTTTTTTGTCCATCATGACCTGCCCACGATACATATATATATAAAAAAAATCATCCTTATGCCTTGATGTTGTCCTTTGCACTATTAAAAAAAAAATTCCTTTCACTCTTGCTTTAAACATTTTTTAGAATGAAGTGAGCTGCAAAGACAAAGGCTAACCGCAAAGATGTATATAAACGTTATGAAGGATTTAGCTATGTGAACGCGTTTAATGGAAGCCTTAACCTCGGAGATTTTTTTTTTTAAGTTAAAAGAATAGATTAAGTCCTCACTAACAATATGGAATAAATTTGCTTTGCTTAGTTGGCCGTTTAATGCAAAATTCATAAGAGGAGACATTTTAACAGAGTTGGCTGGGTTTTGTTTTTTTTTGGCACACTTACCTACATATATATACGTATGGGTTATAGTTTTAGAAGAAATAGAACTTAAACTTGGACACTTCCTGTGTTAAAGTGTTTTTTTTTTCGTTGATTTTGAAGTTTTTGGGGCAAACATTTTTAAATGATTTATGTTTAAGTTCAAGAATTTTTCGACGTTTTAAAAATTTTATAGCAAAGGTTAGGTATACAATTCATTATGCCTTCATCTGACTTGAAATGAATTGAAGCTTTAAAGAAAGAAAAGGTTAAAACAAAATTGATCGGAGTGTGGTTATATGATAAGTCACTCTAAGCACCAATGTTCTTTTCTTTGGTAAAAATAACTAGCTGCTTCCGGACTGATTTACTGCAACTCCCAGCTTTAACATCTCTTTTATTGAATAATCATCATCTTTTTTTTTTTAATTTAATGACAACTAGTACTTTTACAAAGTCCAGAAATTTCTGAATGATTTTTATATTCAAATGAAGATGCTAGGATACTCCTTTTCGAGGTAAGCTCATCAGAGTTCCGCGAAGAAAGCAAGTAAAACTCAGGTTATGAAGGAAAAAACTCTAATCGTATACCAGATATATAATACAGTAAAACCCGCTTGTTTCGCTTAAGCGAAACACGCTTAAGTGAAAAACCCGGATACCTGAAACATATTTTCAGTTAAATTGTATGTTTTTCATTGAAAAAAACTCTCTTAAGTGAAAAAAATTTAATAAAACAGAACAAAAAAATTGCTGAACGCTTTTACTTCTTTTTTTATTTTTCACCTCCACCAAATTTTCAACACTAAAATGACATTTGAATTTCTGTAATGTTAGAACCCTTTTTGGATTTTTTAAATCCAAAGGAGCGGAGACTTCTCCAAATAATCTGCTACAATTATAAATTTCGCTCTTCGAACAGCGTACTGCAAAACGAAAAAGCAAAACGAAATTTTCTGTTTCTGATTTCGTTGTGTCATTTTTGTATGGGATTTTTCATTTCGCATCAGCAGCGTACTAGGCTTTAAGTGGAATTTTCGTTTAAGTGAAAAACCCGCTTAAGTGAAAGAAAGACTATGTGACATTTTGCGGTTTCTCTTAAGCGGGTTTTACTGTATATTGAAACTAAAAAAATTTAATTTTAACGATTTTTATTTATATATCACCTCTATTAAATTTTATTTAGATAATAATTTAAATTTAAAACATAATTTTCTTTTAACTGCAAAAATTAATCTTATCTTATCTACTGCAGCTAACACACATATATATGTATTTTGCGTAGGTATATATCTGAGAGTCAATTTTATATTTTATAATTGAGAAGATTTTCTTATCTTTTCTTAAACTTAGCTCCCATTTCTATTCTAAATATACATTTATGTACATATAGATTGGTATGCCAGCAAAAAGTAGTATAATTTGTACCGCATCCACTTTATTTCCCCGCTCAACAACTCTTACTTCTGATCAATGTTGGCCCGTCAAAAAATTTGACCTTAGTCTCATAAATAATAACAAAAAGAAAATTTATAATTAGATCATAAATTTAAAGTGTATCCTTGGCAAGCAACAAAAAAAAAAATGTGTAGGTACCCGTTGGCTAGATGGTTTATATTTAAGCACCTTTTTAGTGATTTCAAATTATTTTGCCATTTTGTGTGTCCTTCGCGAAATATTTTTTTTTTGTTTTTAAGCAGCAGCGTTATAAATAAGTTGGTTGATTTTTTATATAGAATCAATTTATTTAAAAACAGTATTGCCAGTTTATATAGTGGCGAGCGCAAAAAGTAATTGAAAAAAATTCCATATATCGTGAAGGTTAAGAAATAAAATCCAAAAATGGGTCTTGCTGGTCTTAAAAACTAAATATTAATATGTATATAAATTTATTCATCATTTTACAAGAAGAAAATTAGTTATGGGAGATATACATATTTTATGGCACCTGCGAAAAACATTGTTAAGTTTAATGTAGTATTAAGTGAATTGTGAGTAAATATGTACGTAAATATGAACAATATGGTACCGTGTTGCACATATGTATGGAACTTACAGTTAAGACTGAAAAATTGTTAAAAAAACAATATAAATTAGGAATAAATTGATTAAACAACCTCTGAAATTGATTTTACACAAATATGATGCACACCCTCTGATATTTTAAACAAATCTCAATTCATGAGAAAAAAAAATGAAAATCGTTAGAGCGGTTTAAAAAAAAAATAATTTGTAATATATATTTTTAAGAAAAAAAATGTTAGGCAATGCTTTAGCATTTATTAATTCAGAGTATAAAAATTAATTTTGAAAAAAAAATCATTTACCCATTTTCGAAATATCAAATTTTCAAAAAAATAATTATGAATCTTTTTTTTAAATCCAAAATTCTTTATTTTTAATTTTATTTATTACTATTTTAATATTATTTAAACTTATAAGAAGCTCTTGTAGAAAAAATGTCATCAAAAACGGTTCAACAAATAATGATATATGGAGTCGAAAACCAAAAAAATGGTTTTATGAGAGATACCATTTTTAATCTGTTTTAAATTGTTTCCAAAAATATGGTAGATGGTATACTGATATAAACAGACATAAAAAATCTTATCAAAATCGTAGGATTCGTTTTTGAAAAAAATTAGATTTTCCTTACCGGTATTTAAAAACATTTATGGGAGGTAGGTACCCTTATTTTTTGTTAAAAGAATAATTTTTATTTAAAATCTGCAAGATAATGTTAAAGAACTGCCAGGTCCCAAGTTTAATAAAAATCGACCAAGTCCTTTTCAAATTAATAAGTTTAAAAAAAATGGACATTTTGAAAAAAGAATTGTTTTATTGTAGGTACCATTTGTAACCATTTTTCAGAACTTATTTTTTTTAAATGGTAGGTTTTTAAAAAAGTTGTGGGCCCGTTTTTGCTCAAAAAAATTTCACGGCAGGTACAGTTTTTTTGGTCCTAAAAAAAATGAAAAAAAAAACCAATTGGGCCCAACTAACAAATTAACTTTGTGGCCAAAAGGAATAACAGCATAAGTCGACTTATGTCGAAATTGAGTTTATTACAGTATCTGATGTGCAATATGCGAATCTATACTGTCATATTTTGTTCGTACTTTTATCTCTTACGGTTTATGAACTGTAACACTTCGTCCGTAAGTTGTTTACCCTATTTGTAATCACAAAAGAAACATTAAAATTGTTCTCCTGAAAACTTATAAAAGTGACTTATGCTGTTTTTCCTTTTTGCTACAGAACTTCTATAAGGTCCTGTTTTTAGAATTTCGTAAGCTATAGCTCGCATTGAATTATCATTGTGCTTAATTATGCAAGGCAAATTAAATAGCTTGTCTTATGCCCAGTTGTACCAAAATCCACTAAAACCAGTTTTTGCTAAAATTCTTATAAAATTTATCGGCTTGATAAATTTATTGGGTTGCACCAATGTATTTCTCTGAGTTTTTAGCTAAAATGCTGTTTGCGAACCATCTCTGGATTTTGTCAGCTAATTTTTGAAATGAACGAAAAAGTTTCACTAGTGTAAGTAAGATAGCAATATGAGAGATGTCACCTTGTTTAAAATAAAAGTTAGTGATTACCTTTATGAAACATGTATTACAGCTGAAGAAGAGTCCTATCCTTTTTTGTTTCACCACACACATTTTTCTTGCGGAAAAAAAATGTTCATCATTTTTTTTTTGTTGAAAAGAATTACTGTATACTAGACTTGAATAGGAAATAATTAAATTATTTGTTTTTATTTATTTTTAATCTCCAACGATCTATTTAATGTTGAAATTTTTTTTTAAATTGTAACTTTCAAATGTCCTATCAAATTAAATATTTTTTTTAAAGATATTTTCGTTAAAACTCGCTTTTAAAATTTAACTGGAGGAAATTGCATTTTACTTTATTGGCTTGTTTATCTGCCTTTTAAAACTAAAATTGGTTGGTGCAACCGATAAATGCCATTTTAAAATTTAACGAAGCAGTAAATATTTAAAAGCGTTTAGTGCAACTGGCCATAAGGCTTTTAAAAATAAGTTCCATAGCAATCTATTCTGATGAAGCCTATTTAAGACCTGTTTAAAGCCTGCCGAAATTGGTGCTTGAAATGAAAAAACTAATAGCTCTTATAAAGCATTCAGCTGAAAGTCATAAAAAATATCTTCTAAATGGCTTACTTAAGAAGTCAATTTTTTTTATTGAAATTTCGATTTTAGTCAGTGCTATCCTGCCATTTCACGAGTTGATTTTTGCCGTGCCGGTGGTGATGGGATTTTTTCTTGTTTATTTAAATATTGTTTAAGTAATAATTAATGATTTTTCGGATTCATCGGGTGCGATCTTAATCGACAAAATATTGTGTAAATGCTGTGGCTATGCGCCGAGTTGCATAATTTGCTGACATTATTGTTATATAATTTTAGAAAACGGAATTTTTATTTATGAAAAATCATGTAAAGCTGCATTTATATTTTTTTGTAGCGAACTTAGACAAATGTAAGTATAGCTTGTACAATGTACACTTTGTTTCCTTTTATAAACATATGCTTAGGTATATTTCAATGTATATTCAATTAGAAAGAGAATGAGATAAACTATTTTAAAATTAGCTCTGATTTTGAATCTATTAATTCATATACATAGTATATAGTTAAAGTTTCAAGTGATTTAAATTTTTACACCACTCTTTTGAGTTGTGATTTGGCGTGGTTGGTTGAGTGCTGAATTGGTAATCAGAAAAACGTGAGTTCTTGGAAAAGTCATGTAAGTAAAAGAAGGTTGCTTTAAAATTAAATTAAATTCTATACATTTCCGTTTGGGGTCGGAAAAAAATTATATTTTTGCAAAAAAGCTACTGAAAATCAGCAGTAGAAATAAAGACTTACCCAAACAGTTGTGAAACATTTGAAACGACTGCAACGACTACACTTTTTCCTGTCAAAATATATTAACAGGGTGATAAAAGAACAATCACAACCACAAACACAAACAGATTTATTATTTCAATAAACTTAGCTAAAAAGCTAGTGGCATCCACAATCGTAGACATTTAAATTTTTTCATATAATCAGTCTATAGTTTATATATGTAGGTGCCATAGAAATAGTAAATTACCCTTAAATTATCGCTTCCTTTTCTGATGTAAAGGTAAAATTATAACTAAACTTGTCCACTTAAATTATCCACTCAAGGCGTCAAATATTTTTGTGTAAAATTTATTTTCATGCCAAGACAAAAGCAAGTCCAAAACTCAAGAATAAGATAAGGTAGGATATCCTGTTTTCAAAAGCTCCTCCTTAAATTCCTGTATCTTGCAGGTCTTTACTTTTTAAAGTTCCTCTCCTTGTAGCAGCAGAGTAGCTCCATAGTAGACTTGTCTCCTGAAAGTTGCTTCCTTTTACTCATTATATCACATGAGTGAGTGTGTGGAAAACGTGCTCGTGGCTCTATTGTATAATGTCAGAACGCAGAAAAGCATTATAAACCTACAAAATATATATACAGAAATATAGGAGTATGAGTAAAGTAGGTTAGGTAATAAATATATATCTAGCTACAAACATGGTACACATCTACACATATATAGTGAAAGTGCTAATTAATAATAAGAAGACTAAAGGAAAGCTGCAGTTTTGTCTATTGTGAGAATGAAAATGTCTTCACCACGTGTAGAATATCCTTAAGGTGTGAATTAGAATTTACGTGTGGTTTTCTTAATGCAACGTGAATCTTTCAAAAAAGAGAAAAACAAAAAAAAAAAAAGTAAAGAAAAGGGACGAAGAAAACTTAATGAGGTGCAGCTGTATATGTTGTTGTGTTTGTCAGGATGCTTCACAGCACCCGCCTGTGAATCTTAAAACACTTTTGAAATTCACCCAGCCTTAAAGGCGAAGGTATGTAGATGATGTGAGACATTATAAATGTGAAACTACTTCTAAAAGACATCTTACTTAAGTTGACAGTAAAGAATTTTAACCTACACTATAAATATAATGAAGGCAGGATACCTGATGTTTATGTTTTCTCGACTAACGACTTCCTTGATGTTATAGAGAATTTAAGACCTTCTAGTATGACATTGTTGTGGGCTCAATGGTTTCGAGGAACATTTTTCAAATATAAGTAAAACCTAAAAATTCTCTCCAATAGCAATAATTTTGGCCCAGACAAAAGGTCGTTGCATTATATTTGTCATATATTTTCAATACATTTTTCAAACAAGCTGTTTTTACTCTATTTTTCTTGAATTCAAAACCAACTAGCCTACCCGTGCGAGAATTCTCGCAATTAGGTACATAAAAATAAAAGACGCACGAAAACAAACAAATGCAGTTTTTGAACAAAATATTAACATTTTTAAAATAAAATTATAATTCTTCAAATCAGCAGGTAATTTCGCTTCGTTTGACACCTCATTTGTCAAAATGAGTTTCGGAAAGTAAGTCTAAACTATAAAAATAATAAATCGCCGGGAAGAAACGCCGATTTTTATAGGACTTAAAGGCCATTAAAAGCTATTTTGAATCAATAATTAAACAAAGTCCATTAAAATAGTGCTAAGTCTTCTACTTGGCTGATGTATTGCAGTAGTAGATATAGTATATAGAATTTGTATTATTAAAAAAACCTTCTTATATATAAGATAATTTTTTGGCAACAGAGAAACAAGTTTGTTAATTAAATTTTCCATCCATAAAAAATTGTTTTCATAACTTCAAATAATCTTCAACAAAACAGAATTAACCTTATTAATAACTATTTTTGATACACTTGTCCTTCAAAGATATTCTATGTAAATATATCTTGTACCACACGTGTAACGTTTCACTGTCTGATGGAAGCAGGGGTGTATATTATGTATGGTTGTGTAGATGAGAAACTCCAATGGCAAGCATTTAAAATAAAATGTATGTAAATTGATTACGAACGAAATTAGTTGTTGAACGCTCCTCGTTTGTTCGTTCTTTCGTTCGGATAGAAGAAACCTTTTTGCAACTCACAAATGTATAAAACTATACCATAATTATTTTTGTCCTTTGAATTTTGTTATGGTCGTAATTTACCCCGCTCCCCGAAAGAATGATGAAAAGAATTATATTGAAAATTGTTTTTTTTTTTAAAAAAGGTATTAGAAAAAAAAAAATAATAATTAAATATAGGTTGGAGTAGGTATGTAATATATGTCATATCTACATAAAAGGGTTGTTCGGTTCAAGATCCTTGCAAAGAAATGGTATAGTCTTTTGTCCAAGTTAAGCCAGGAGAAGACAATATTTAAAGTGGTCATAATTAACGTCTGAGTGAAATTAAAATTTAGTTCATACTGTGGGTTATTTTTTTATCAAGGACTGAAGTATGCTCGTCAGGTACAAGGTTTTACCAAAGAAGCAACAAACTTTAGTGCTAGCGAGGTTATCTTTATTCACCAATCACTGCCCAAGTAACATAATTGGAGCTATTAGATGCAAAACTGTTCTTCTACAGCTCTTAGGTAGCAAAATTCAAAGTACAGCTCTGTAAAAGATTATTTCACAGCTCCCTTCATTTTATTTAAAAATAATGTTCTATAATCGAAGTTAAAGAACACTTTTAGCCCTATTAACTTTATAATGCTTCAAGATTTAAAAATGTGCTCCATAACAAACTTCACACGTCTATACTATCGGATAAGATCTCAATAAAAGAAAATTTAGAGACGTTATAGAGCTGCTATCAACACATTCCCAAAATACTAACGCATTATCTTCTGAAAGGTCAAAAATTAGCATTTACAGAGCTGTACAAAAAGCTGCTGTAGAGTCGAATTACTAATATTTGCACACAAATACTTGGTGAAGCGCATTTTCAAGTTTAAAAAAAATTCTATAACAAAGTGGATATAAAGCTGGATATGAAATCTCTCTAAAAAAATCTATACCGCCATGTTATAGGGTGTTCTATACTAGGATACGAAGAAAATAATTGTTTCAACAAGAAAAATTAAACCAGTTGAAAATAAATTAATTCTGTTTACTCTGCATGATGTGTCGTTCTCGTCACATTGGTTATTTAAAGGCGTGTTTTTCCCCAAATGGCGGGTAAGTTATAAACACTTTATTTGATGACAGTTTCGTTTGTAAAAATAAGCTTTGAAACTTTTATTACGTACACACAAAAATATACCGAGGACCTAAAATAAATTTTTGGAATAAAATATTCTTCAAATAAAAATCTTCGTTCATAGATATAATTCTTTTTTGTTTATTATCCACTTGCCGAAACTTTCAATTTCTGAAACACCCTTTTGATTTCATTAAAAAAATATAAAACCCAGAAAAATGCCATCTTGTTAAAAATAGCTCCAAAAGTACAGAAACCAAATCTTTAAGTAATATAAGAGCTCGCTATCAACAGTTATTAATATTGCAGTTCTGTAAAAAATAAAAATATAACTCAAAGCGATTTAACAGCTCTATTGAACAAACCTTTTTCCCTTATGAAAACATGGCAGCAAGAAAGAATGTTAAAAAAAAGATATATCTATCTCTGCGCTCTCACTTAAAATCAAACTAAATTGTATTTTTTAATGAAAATAAATTTATTTCGGCTTTTAAAAATGTATTTTTTGGAATTTAAATTTTGTTTAATTATTATTTATTTTTATTTGACAGCTTAAAATACAGAATTTCGAAGAAACGTTGTAATTTACCAAAGCACCAGCAATACGTTTGTGAAAAAATGAGTCGCACTTAAATTAAGCTACAAATATTCACTTCTTTTATTATTTATTTTCTTAGGAAATTATAATTGGCATATCTTTCAAAATTATATTTTATTCATACTATTAAACGGTTCACTTATTCAAAAGAACTATTAAAGCGTGCCTGCCTTTATACTTTGTATCATATGTGTTACTCAAACCAATACGAACAAACATCTTTCAAAAGATGTTCTTTAAAAGTCACTTGCCACTAATAACGAGCTAATTAAGAGCAAAAAAGATCTCTCAAACTCAATGAATTAGCTGCAAATGAACTCGAATTTAGCTCTTAATGTGCTTCTAGAACTAATTATTAAAAATTCGAGCTTTAAAATTAGCTCTGGAAGCGCTGTTAAAGCCTTTAAATAACTAAAAATGTTTCTTGGGTGGTTCTTATAATTCTAATACTTATAACTATATTAATTTTATATAAACCAAAATTCATATATTCTTACAAACTAAAATATTGCCAAAGGAGGCTGACTGAGATAGCAGCTAACGCCACTAAATTACAGCCTAATATGGCTGGCGCCACTAAATTACAGTCTAAAATATCAGGCATCACTAACTAACTACTTTAACTCGGGTTTGAACTATTCTTTCTGAAACTTAAGCTTTTCAAAAAGGAGACCCAGTACTCGAGATTGGTACTATATTGAAACTATGGCAGAGCACGGTTTTTTTTAACTAATATTTATATATTTAAAATTGGTTCTTTATATTTCTATGTTATATATAATATTAAATTTTGGTATTTTTAAGTTGTGTTGGCACATAAGGGGTTTAACTTTATACATTGTTTTTTTTTTTTTATTAAAATTATTTAGAAAATTGTCATTGGTTGGGTTATAATAATATATACATAAAAGATGATTATTCCTCTCGGTTTTTTTTTGTTTGTCCACAGTCTCTTATACATACTTGGGTTCGAACTGAGTGTGAACTATAATATGACAAACAAAATAATATTCATATTTCTTTCAAATACGATATCATCAAATTATTATTATATTCTATGCCTACAAATTTGGGATTTATGTTCTATTGTTTACAAAAACTATTGGGGCTTGGGTCTCATTTGGGCCTAAAGGCCCGAATTCAATTTCGGGTTTATGTCTCACTCAAGTGGGACGTAAGCCCAAAAAATAAAAATTGGGCTTTATGTCCCTGTACCTTATGTCCCTGCGCCAAAGTTTTCTACATAGGTATACATAGTTGAAAAGTTTTGGATATGGACGTGTTAAATCATGATGAACTAAGCAATCGATATAAGGATAACAAACTTTGAATCTGACACTACACTTTTAAGTTCTTTAATAGTACAAGTTCAGCTGAGTAATTACAGGTCCTATAAACTGCTTTAAAAGTAGATATCATTGCCATTCAAGAAATAGGACGTATTTGACATCAAAATTCTTTGATAATTTTATTAATGGTCGGGTTGGAAGTAATACTTTAAAATTTTCGTTTTATTTTATTGTATTATATTTTTTTAGATTTGTAGATAAGAGATACCTGGCAAAACTTTTGCTAATTTCGTTTCACTCTTGTCAAATTCGAAAAATTTCAGTATAGGCATAGGTCAATTTTTCATATATGGGATGAAATATCGACCTATAAATTTAAAATTTAGAAGCGGCTAAATGTGTAAATTGAAAAATTCAATTTTATAATTTAAATTGTAATTTTTTGAGTCAAAGAGTATGAATTTAAACACAGAAAATGTAAAGTGGAATTAAACTATAAAAAAAATATTAACAAGTAGTAATTAATTAATTTTTATTTTCCATTCAAGTTATATTGATCATCCATAATTAAAGAATATAATCCAGCTGTATTTAAGAATAAAATGGTGCAATTTTTTGTACCATTATATTTTATATTATACTCGTCGCTTTTTTTTTACTTTCTTTTTATTTTTTTAAATTCTTTCTGTTTTTTCTCTTTTTTACTTTTCTCTTCTTTTTTCTTTTTCTCTTTTAGTCAAAATTAATAAATTGCTTATAAATAAATTAAATTCACTGATTGCTTGGAATTATAATAAAATACCTGTATATATTATATGAATTAACTTTTATGTACAGTTGATTGTTATAAAACAATAAATATGAATATGAAAAGTGATTCCAACAATTTTTTTGTAATTATAAAAGAACAATTTTGCTCTTAAATTGGTCACCAGCAATTGATCTTAAATTTAGTTCCAAGTTTATTTTCAGAAGGTAATATTCTCAAATCATGACTTTTCTCAGTTAAAATCTATCCTTGTCCTTCCCCGTCAAATAGTAATTATGTATTTAAATAACCTTTACAGATAACCGTATTTTGTTGCTACACATCCTCTCTTAAGCAATATTGTAAAATTTTATATATCTAATTTAAAATTAAGAAACTTCATTCTAATATAGTTTTCTCAGAAAATAAGTCTGTCACACATGTTTAAAAATTCATTTTGTAACACCTGTTCAAGACATCAAGTGCCTCAATCCTCTTTCCTTCCTTCCCTCCCTACCAACCTTGTATAACTTGCCAAGAAACATGATTGCCAGAACATGTTAACTTAATTCAAACTTAATTGCTTGTCGTTGCAAATCCGAAATTCTGACATATGACTGATTCATTGTGACGTTTTCACAGGTTGTTTCCACTTTTCAGTATTTCCCTATGCTATACCATCATCATGGCGGGTCTCTGAATATATAACAAAGCACAAAAAAAGTTAACACATCATACGGTTTCGTATTTTGTTTCCTCTTTTTTTTTATTTGCGAAGTGAAAATGCCTTCAAATCGACAACTTTATCCTTTGAAAGCCCTCCAGCATGGTTGGGAAATGTTGAAAGGATTGGGCGAGAACGTCCCCTCAACTGGATTATAAACATTGTTCCATAAATTAGAATAAAAACTAATCCAACTTTGACATAAATATCTCTTTGACACGCACAGCGTGAATCCTGTCTGCCGGGTGCACTCTTCTCAATGTAACAGACAGACGGTGAAATGATTTGGGGCATGTAATGTAATTTGTAGCGCTTTATTCTTGACAATATATATATACATATATACTATACATAAATGAAGGAAGGATATAGTGAGTATAGGAGCTCTGCAGGAAGGATACAAAATCGGTACAACGTTGTCATGTCGTATGATATCGTATAGTTGTTCGCTTGATTTTGGCTGATTTTGGCCCTCAAGGCTGGATGTAAAAAAGTTAAAAGCCAAGGCCACAGCTAGAAGGGGTCAAGTAGGTTTTATTCTCTTCAGGTTTTTTAAAAAAACATTTTTACTTTTCAAACACATAAGACATTTAAATATGAAACAGAAGTCGTGTTTTCTTGAGAATTTTAGCATAGTAAAAGTTTTTCAACAAAACGATGGGGAAAAAGTTGAGTTATTAAGCTCTCTTTTTATGTGAATTCATAGCAAATTTTTTTTTTTCAAAATATTCATCGAAAGTTCACATTTGACTGAAGAAAAAATGTAAAGTAAATTATTAGTATTTATTCTTGTTATAGCTTGGTTTGGAAGTCTCACAAACACACGGCTAGTATCACATAAACGTCTAGAAACTTGAGTTTAAGTGTGGAAATTAAAATTCGACAAATAATTAGATAACCAATATTTAAGGTCCTTTAGACAAATACTTTAAAAACAAGTTATAAATATTGAATTGCTTTAAAAATGTAGAAGCTGGCAATGAATTTTGCACCCTTTAGAAAGTCTACTCAAAAGTATTTATTCTTAACTACGGGCTTGTGAATAGCACATGGCGGCTGGTCCTTGTCACAAAGTGACAGTTTATGTGAAGCAAATGTGGGTATACGTACAAGTAGGTACATCGATTATAGAATCGCGTTGGTGTACAAAATTTTGTTTCTTCTCCTATTTTATACATTTTGTTCCGGTTGTGTTAATCCTTGTGATGTTCGTGCAACGACAGGAAGAAAAAAGTTTTTTGGGTGATATTCACGTCAACGTCACTTAACTTTTTTTTTGTGTTGTCTCCTTATACAAGCTGAATGTTCTGTGATTTGGATGTATAATTCTTGACGGTTAAATGGTGTAAGCGGGTATTTTAAAGTACACACATATGTATCTACATATACATATGTACTTGCTATATTTGTCTTCAATATATATATTGAAAACATTGAAAACATATGTACAAACATAAGATACGACAGAAAGCTAAGGTATGTAGGTTGGATCAAGACAAGACAAACAAAAAGTCTTATGGGTGATCTATTTCCTCCTGTTTAGTTGGGGAATAATTTTTTAAAAAAATCTTGAAATATAAAACAAAAATTACAACGGCAACACTTACAATGTCATCTTTTACCTTTTTTAGAGTCGAAAAACCATCCATTAGTTCTGTTTTAAAATTAAATTGCTTTAGTGAATATTTTTGAAAAATTAATGTTACCACTCAAAATTTTGCGAAAACATTAAAAAAAAATTGTTCTTACTAATTTTATAAATTATTAATTATTTTAATATAAATATTATATACATACTATCTGGCCCGCCGAACTTTGTTCCGCCTTAAATTGAATCTATTATTAATGTCCCGATCAATAGTCAAGCTTCTATATTGAATGAATGAAACTTTTTTGGAATTAAATTCAGTAGATACAGATTTTATGTCACTGCAACTAGCGTAAGGCAATTACGCCCAAAGAAATAACGCCCAAATCGATTTGGAAATATCGCCCAAATTTACATTATTCCAAATCTTAAGTTGGTAATATTGCCCAAATATTTTCGATATAAATTGTTTTTGTAAAATTTGGGCGTTTTTTCTTCAATTTTGGTCGATGTTTCCAAAGTGAAATTTCAATGACAAGATAGTCTTAAAAAAAAATCACGGCGGATGAACAGTGAGTTATACTTGGGCATATTATAGGATTTGGGGTAGGTGCGAGACTGGGTGTTTGCAAAGTCTCTTTTGCATTTAAAGAATTTGGATTTAAATTTATGCATACACCCAGCCTCGCACCTACACCAAATCCTATAATGTGCCCAAGCAGGGGGGTTGCAGGGGGACAGAATTCCCCCCCCCATACGTATGTACCTAAGTGTTCATCCGCCACGCGGGTTTATTTTTTAAAAATCCATAAAATGTTAGTATTGAGTTTTATTATTAGGTATTTGGGCGTTATTTCCTAAGATTTTGGCCTTATTTCCTTTTTCTGGATTTCTTTTGGGCGGTATTTCCAATTTTTAGCGTTATTTCACATTTGACTTTTTGATTTTAGGCGTTCTTTCCTTAAAAAAAAAAATTTTAAAAATTGGAAATAACGAAATAATGGAGAAAAAAAACAACAATAATTGATCAGATTTTTTTTGGGCATTATTTCTGAATCGATTTGGGCGTTATTTCTTTGGGCGTTATTGCCTAACGCCACTGCAACTCTCTGTGATAAAAAATGTTGATTGTTTTTTTTGTCCATTGCATAAACAAACAATGCAGATGGCTTTCCGACTCAAGAACACGCCACGTACAATTGTCTTTGCGAAAAGCAAGAAAAATCGAGATAAAAGTATGCAATTTCAAGACTTTCCCACTTTTTCGGTGATGTAATACGAATCAAAAAAAAAAAAAAATACCTACATATGGACATCGGTTGATGTTCAGCCAATTTATGCTGCCACTACCTAAACAAAATTATTTTTCTCTAAAAGAATGCAATTCAACTATTTTCCGGTCTAAATTTTTAAATTTTTGGTTTCGCTGTGTTCTTACTTCATTTAATAATAATCCAACAAAAAAATCCCTATTCAAATCGGCCGATGTTTGGTAACGCTTTGCGTCCTTCGATGATGTGAATTCATAAAAATTCGACGGAAAAGAAATCAGTTCATTTGTAGCATCAACTGAAAGTCCTACATTTCCTATTACCAACAGTTGTTGGCAGAATTTATCGGCTGATGGATTGTTCTGCAACACAACTCGCATGTTAGTTATCAATAATTGTAACTTATTGATACGTATCGCCATAAATATGATAATTTCAGAAAGTGTTAAGTTCATCTGCAGGCGTTGATCGTGAAAAAAAACGAAAATCCACCACCGCCACAATTCAGCCCTAAAAGCATTTGTTGTTTCTTTATCTATACTCTTGATATCAGCACTATTCGCCCCTAAAAGTATACAATTTCACGATTTTCCACTTTTCCGTTGTAAATTTTAAATTTTCTGGTCCTTTGTCTTACCCGATTGAATACGAATCCAACCAAAAAATCTCTATGCAAAACAGTTGATGTTCAGCCGAATTATGGTGATACTAAAAAAACTTATTTATTTTTAAGTATATATATAGTTATGTGTATACATACACAGATGTTCGTATCTGTTAAGCAAATGCTTGTTGATGAAATAAATACATAAATAAAATTAAAAAAAAAAGCTTTGGAGCAACATAAACAACGGATTGAAGTCAAATTCAAAGAAACTTTGGTATTTTCAATTTTCTCAAAAACTAGAAGACGTTTTAAGTTTTCAGTGTTTGACTAAAAAATGGTAAGAACATATTGAATATTAAAAATAATAATATGAATTTGATATTTGAATACAAAAATGAGTATTTAACTTCCTTGTAAATGAAAAAAACTCATTTCAAAGTTTTCACATTTTACGGCCTGTTTAGTTGGAAAATTAAGTTTTCGCGAAAAAGCTACTGAAAAACGGCAGCAGAACTTAAAAGAATTCCGACAAATCTGAATAGCCCATGAAAATAGTTTTTCTATTGTGAAATTATGACCCTGTGTCAATATTTAATGTGTCGAGGATTTAATCGGAACTTACTCCGGCATTGTGAAAGAGACACTTAGTGCCTATGTGTATATAGTGTTTTTGTTAATTCCCCAAAAACTATCAGTTTTTTGAAAATTATAAATTATAATCCTCTAAAATGAATTAATATTAAAAAAGATTGAACTATTTTTTCGTAACAGCAATTGGTTTTGAGAAAAACGTAACCAAACGCGACTAGTTAACTTACACCACAGACAAAAAAAAAATTTCAACCTCTTTTACCAATAAGCCATGTTGAAAATTTAGAAAATTTCTAGAAAATGCTTGGACATCAACGAAAAGCTTTCCATTCCAATTCTGCATTTTTGCAATTATTTCAAAATATAATCAATATTTTGTTTAATGTTTTTTGGCTTGAATTATTTCGATTGTTTCTATGTCGTAAAAGCTACTTTAAATATGTAACGTTATTAAAAAAAATTAAATTTCGTGACCCTTAAAAATTTTAGCCATGGTCCAAAATTAGGGTATTTTTAAAGCGATTATTAAGATAATAAAATTAACCCTTTCACCAAAAATTTACCTTTGTAGCATTTTTTGTAGTTTGGCCTTTTATCTTATATGAGCTCTTACCTCACTTAAATAATAAAAAAAATTCCTTTTTCAAAATACATATTAGTAGGTATTATATTCATACCAGAAACTTCTATGTTTCCGGTCGATAACTTTTCCCACCAACCTTCACAAATGTAGTATTGTGTGGTAAATTATATATAATTATTTGAAAATCTCACGTTTATGGTTAATTGACACTGAAGTGTTTTCAAACTTATGAGTTTATCATGTTCCCTTTACACACACACACACACACACACACATTTTCTCCGAAAATTAACTTAACTTTATTTTCAGATTAAATGGTAATTCAATTCCGAAACAACAAAAAAAGAAGAAAAAAAAAAAAACTTTGAACAACGTTAAAAGTTCCAATTCAATACTTGAGCTCCATCAGACTCATGTTTCTTAGTCACGACTCACATCAAAGATCTTCTTTCTTCCTTTTCTTATCCTTTGCTCAAAATCAATTTCTGAGTACTGACAAAAAAAAAAGAAAGAAAACCTAAATAAATAGGTAATGACTCCGATTAGACTTTGGAATAATTCAATTCTCCTTTACCTCGACATATCCAAGATCCAGATCCAAGTCAAGACGAACTGAGCGAAAGAAAAAAAAATAATATTAGAAGATAATGATAATAAGACAATTTTTACATGAGCACGTATTTCCACATATCCTTGTTTAGATGGATGCTTTCAGACTTTTTTTTGGTGCTCTTGTGGCTTCAGCTTTCTCCAGCCACCATTCCCATATACCACATCACCAACCATCACCATCACCGCTACCGCAACTGCTTGGCCGTCGCATATCCATTGTGTTTAGCACTCTCATATGTTACATCGATTTATTCATTGCTTAAGAAGTAAACATCTCTTGGCATATAATTTTTGTTTTTTTGTTGTTGTTGCGAGTGTATCCTCCCACAAACATACTGTATATGAAGGTATTCGTATATTCGACCTTTTTTTTATCTAGCCAAAGTCTGAATATTCTACTCCCCATAACTGCCAGAAACAACTCGATTCTATCTACCCGTCCGTCGCGAGTTTATTGTGGCAGGACATTATGTGTGATGTGCACTGTGCTATGTAGTATATAGCTCTTCTATTCTATATAGGTTCTAGGAGCCGTATAAAAGAGCAATAGCAATCATCTTTTTTTCTTTAATTCCAACGACAACAACAAAAAGGAGTTAGCTTCTATTTCATTTATATATATATTTTTTTTTTTGATTCAATCTAAAGGACAAATATTGCATTGAAAAATAAATAAATAAAAGTTCAAAGAGGAAAAAGGTGATTGTTTGTAATTTTTTAATTATATGAATTAAATCTTTTACTAACGCCAGTTTTTGATTAGATTTTTAGTTTTTTTTTTATAGTTCTCTTTGTTTTTCAAATATGTACTCACGATGATTTGGATAAAATTTTCTGGGTTTGTTAAGACCAGCGAGAAAAGATTTAAAAGGTGGTTTTAGTTTAATCTACGCACTTGATATACACTATAGAAGGAATAAAATATCACATAGCATTAACAATCTTCAGCTCATTTAAATATTTACATAACATTAAAAAAAAATAGTTAACAAAATATACAAACCTACAAAAAAAAACTAAAAAAAAAATTAAACTGAAAAAAGTACGTATACGCCACAGTGTACCATTTTTCACAGAGCCATCTTCTGGGTAATTTATACTTATTTGTAATATACTGAAATTGAATTGTGACTATAAGCGGGTTGTTATTATCTTGATAGGTGTCATCACTGACAAAACTCTTTATTACATGAATAGGCTAAGATGGCAACACTTTTTTATTACATGATATATATTCTGAAAAATTATATGGTTTTATAATTATGTATCTACTATACATAATGTATTTATACTAGAGCTCCCTGTTACACGGATATTTAAAAACACGTGTTCTTATAATATCCGGATTTGAATCCGTGTATTTCGTGTAGCCGTGCATCCGTGCGTCCGTGCGTCCGTGTTTCCGTGTATCCGTGTATCCGAAGATCCGTGTATTTTAAATAATATCATCACTGGAGAGGGCCAAATTTATGAGATTTTTTTGATAAAAATACTACAACGACTTGGTAGTCGAATCTGTCAGAGATTTAAATTTAGAATTATTTAATTTTTTCTTTAAAAATCGATTTTTTTTGGAAAATCACCAAAAATAAAAATCTATAATATCTATTATCCCTCAAAATTTTGAGCTTCTAAGCCCACCCCTTGAAAAGATAAAAATCGAAAACCATTCCGTGTATTAAGAATCCGTGTAATAAAGATCCGTGTATGCTTAATATCCGGATACACGGATATTAAGCAAATAAATACACGTGTTTTAAGAGAACGGATTTGATTTTTTTTTGCGTGTAATAATTACACGGAGTCTGTGTACCCGTGTTTTTCAAATACACAGACTGAATCGTAGGCTGTAATTTATACATTATTTATATTTATATTATATATGAAATGAGTGTACGATTTTTGCCTAATCCGTGTAAACGTTCTGAATAATTATTTAATCGTTATCTATATTTTGTATGGAAACGTCAAAATATTTTGAGATGTTGAATCAAACAATTTTTTTTATTTCAAAATGGTTTAATATCTTGGAACTAAATTGTATGTTTCTATTTTAGATTATTTTGGTTTCAGTTTTATTAGGCACAATAATTTTCTTAACGTGATTTCGGACTTTTCGCCCATTTTTTTGCATGAGTTTGCAAAAAAAAAAGGTGTCTTTTTAACTTGACCTACTTTTTACTTCAGTCTTTCTTTCATCCTTGCAAAACGGAGCAACTAATACCTGTGAATCAACACAGGCCTACAAAATAAAAAAAAAATTTGGTGCGCTATAAATGATATAATTTTGTTTGTCCAAGGTCACTGAGTACAAAAAAATGGTACTTTCAAGTTTAGCCAAAGTTTTTTTAACGATTTAAATAAAAATTTTAGATGTGTCTTCTTGAGAGAAGATGCTTAAATTATCTGAATTCATTTTTTTTGTATTTGTGGTGAATTCACTGTGAAAAAATGTCAAAAGCCTATTACTGGAGCTGTTCCACTAGTTCATTCAACGAAGATAAAGACAGAGTATCAAGTCTGTCGGTTTTAGAATATTTGAAATACCATGACCAACAGTGGGTTTAGATTTGAAAATGGTTTATTTTTTACTGGGAAAACAAAGTGTCTCCACGAAATGTTCATGTTTTATTTGTAAATAGGACAGCAAAGCAGCAGCTTAGGACCAAGAAAGACTTAACTATTGGCAAATAAAGCTTGTTGAATCTACCTCAACTTGCGAAAGAAAAAATAATTTTGCCTTCATTACACATAAAATTAGATTTCCTGAACGATATGTTCGTGGTTTGAGTGCAGAAAAGCTTAAAACTGATATATTTGTTGAACCACAGATAAGAATTTTGAATTTTTATGTAAATAGTGCAAATATACTACCTTTACAGATCATTTGAAAAGATTTATCGAAAACTTGTATCATATAGCGAGTAACAAAAAGAATGGTTCAACCACGACTTAAAAGTCATGAAAGATATGCGTATCAAGGTCGAAGGGGGGCAGACATTATGCCTTATTCCTGCTGGTGTATCACGCGAGAGTGTCTTAAGGAAACTCATGTAATAAAATCTCTCAAGAAGCCTTCATGTAACTGGTTTTCCAATAAGAGGTTTTTTTTTTTTTACACTTTCAGATCTTTGCCGAAGAGAGCTTAGTACAAGCGACATCTTGCGACCAAAGATTTGCCAACACAAAATATGTGTTATCCGGCTCATCACTTAGTGCAGTGTTAGTAGTTAGTAAGCAAAAACAACTACTAACAAAACATACACTTGATTAACAATTAATACAAAACTATAACATAAGATTATAAAATAAATACATACATAAATAAATACATGACATTAAGAAATCAAACTATAATTAAAGACATTTGCACTGGTCTTCAACGTATGTTTTAAACTGTTCTTATTAATATTAAAATCAAAGAGGTTTGAATTCAAATTCAATGGATTTTTATTTCATTGCCGCCCAAATAGCGGGCTATTCAAAATGAAACCTCTTATTGGAAAACCCTTCAGAATAACGCAATAAACTAAATTTTAACATTAGAAATGTTTAAGTGGAACGTCAGGGGAATAGACAAAATTATTGCGTTCATGCTATGTTCTTACTGGTCTGAGGAAATAGAATACGAAGAAGATGATAAAACGGACACCAAAAAAAGGAGAAGTGTTCGTAGGCAGGGATGGCCACTATATTTTTCACATTTGCTACGTAGTTTATGTAGTTAAGCGTAGTTAAATGTAGTTAATGAAACAAACTTAGCAAACTTAGTTTCAAAAATCAAATAATCTGTCAGTTGTAACTTTGAAGCTTGAATTTTGAGTTAGAATGTTCAAATTTTTATTGAAATTTTATTATTTCTCTAAATTTACTTTGTATGTATATGAAAACGTAACAATTTGTAGAAAATAAGACGTGTAGTTTATTAAATTAACTACACGTAGTTAATGATGTAGAAAATGTAGTGTAGTTAATTCGGCCAACCCTGTTCGTAGGCTTTTCAGATTTGTATGTGAAGTAGAGCAAATTTAAAAAAGAATTTATTCAAAGTTTAAAAATACACAAATGCTTTTTTCATTTCTAATGTACCTCAACTCTGCTGGAATGGGAAACCGGGTAAATTTTTATTAGTTGCACATATGCTGTATCTCAACTACACGTAAGATCAACAAAAAGTAAGTATACAGTTAGTATCTGGGTAAATAGTAAACAAAGTAGATTTAGGAGGGTATTGTAGGTAAGACAAAAAACTATCCGTGTAAAATTTTATGATCATTTATTTGTTAATAATATTAATAATGTATTTCTCTTACTAAAAAATGATATGATTTTAAATGTTCTTACAAGTTATGGTGATGTTAGTAAAATTCTTTATAAAACAAACTTGTCATTTTTTCCATACGAGGAAGAAAGATAATTTAAAAGTAACATATTCTGAATAACTAAAATTTTTGACATTGAATAACTATTTATGTTTGTGTCGGATTGATGTGCAAATTTTCACATTTTTTTTTTATTTTTACTTGAATCGTGGTCGTTTAACTCATTGGAACGCCAACTTTTTTCATATTTAAGTTTTCTCATTATTGAACGCTCTGAGAACGCTAAAATTTTGTTGTTAAGCTCTCTTCAACCTAAAAATTACATGTGTTATTTATCCCGCCTACCAGTGTTACCTCTGAAAATTTTCATAAGGTGTCAAAAAAGGTGTCCGAGAGGAAAAAAGGTGTCCCATAGAAATGTCACTTAAAACGCAGGTTAAATTAAAGTTTTTGTTATAACAATTAAGAACAAAATAATATTGCATAAATTAAGGTAACATAAGCGATTAACAACTAGAAAAATTGAAGTAGTTTCGGAACCAGAGCTAGATTCAGATTCTGACTCGCTCTCCAAATCTTGTATATTTTGGAAGTTGATGGCGCATTTTTGGGAGTTCTTATAATGAAGCTGCAAATAAAATCCGAACGAACATTCACATCTAGACACCGGATCCAAAACAACGCAGACGAACCGACCGCAGAGAGTAGCACATAGATATGAAGGAATGAAAACCAAAGAATAAACATAACAGATAACACACATAAGTGCGTCAGTAATGTTGTTATCCATATGCCAAACAACTTGCAAACGTTTGTGTTCTGAAGTGTGAATGGATGGTGAATTGCATTTAATTCAAACACAAATGTACAGATCGTGTGTCGTGTCAACAGAGATTTTTATATGAAAGATAGAGATAGAAATAGATAGTTCGGTGTAGGTATTTTTTATTTTGGTTGTTTGCGACGGGTTGCGTTCCATTTTTCGAACAAATTGTTTATTTTGCTTAAAATAGTGTCCAAAGAGTTGCTAGATATATAAAAAGTGTCCAAATCGACTTATTTTTGAAAAGAGTTGTCCTGGTGTCCAAACGCTGAAAAGGTATCAAAATGACACTAAAGTGTCGCCAAAGGTGACCCTGCCGCCTACTATCACGCCTAGTATTCTTATATTACAAAACTTTATCTCTTTGACGAATTTTATTTTTTGGATTACCCATCAGATCGTTAAATTAAAACAAACAATATTATATTAAAAAAAAAAAACTACCAAAGTTTATAGTTTTGTTTTGAGACAAGCTATTCCTCTTTAAAACTATTTGTACAAAAAATCAATATAGGAGTTTTGAGGGCCTTTGGATGATGGAAAGAGTGTGGAATTTTCTTCCATTAATTTTGTATTTTGACTTTTAAAAAATGATCTTCTTTTGTGTTTCAGAAAGTAAAAATCACAGAATAAAGATTAAGTCTTGAATCTTTTAATATTGATATAATATTCGAAAAAAATAGGCTCTTGTTAAATAAAATTAGTTGTCTGAGCAGCAATAAATAAATGGGCAATAACAAACGACATCAAACGTGGTTTTATCATCAACTTATTTAGAGCTCTTGGCGTATCACGTTTGTATATGTATGTAGGTATATGGGAAGTAATGCAGGGGTGTGGGATGTGCTCTACCTCATTCACGTACGAATCCGCATTTGGATGAAGGAATAAAAATAATAAAAAACCTATTATCCTTGTTATCGGTGAAATGCGGTATTCATGTGTGCAAATGTTTCTTCTTCACGTGCATCCTTCTACTTGTGAGTTTCTTTTTCTTCTGTAAATTTTTTTTTTTTTTTTTATAAACCTACATCCTATATAGTACTCCTACATGCCTAATATTTTCTTACTTTACTGCCAAAATAACAGTGGATATATAGAGCCTGAAAATATAATGCTGAATGATGAAAGGAATGTGTGTTCTGTATACCATGTATATTCTTTGTTCTGTTGGGTGGCATATAGAGTTAGAGGTTGAGGGAATTTGGGGCCAGACACGTGATTAGGCTTTTTTCTGACATATATCGAAATAAAAGATTCGCATAATTGAGTTCATTGTTTGGAATTTTTCGTACATTTTCCAGATTCTTGATTTTTTGTCTAGTTTTTTTTTTTTTCAAATTGATGCCGTGTTTTTTTTTTTTTTTTAATAATTCTGCGCAAGTGCCGGGAAAATCGAGATATATTTTAAAGGAGATATTGATATCGACAATAGGAGGAAAAGATAGAGCCAGGCAAAGCATTCCACAGACGTGTTGTAGAATACCTTTAGTGGACAGTACTTCGGACGTTGTTTCCAGTATAGAGATTCTTTCAAGCTCAAGCCTTCACTGCTGTATGTTTCTCCAATTACTTTAGGTGAGGAATGCAACTAAATATTTGACTGGAACAGTCTTTATAAAAATAGTGAGGTATTGATAGTTAGAAACATTGTGGCACTGCGGTGATAAGGATATGAAAATGTTTTTATATACAGCTATCATTTCTAAAATACTTTTTTTATATTCTATCCAAGAAGCTTATGTAATATGTATGCTTTAAAGCTGCACCGGGATAGATATAAAAACTATACCTGCTCAATCTTTGGTCGAATGTATGCTTTATAGATTACAATCAGATCGAAAGGCTATAGATAAATTTCTTGGATTCTCGAAAGACTTCGTGCTCATTCAAATGAAGGTCGTATTTCATGAAAACTGTTCTATTTCCCCGATAAAAGTCTGACTCGTATAAAAATTAAGTGCTATAAGGGATGTGATTGGGTTTTAAAGACAGAAGACGGTTAAGCTTTTTTGAAGTAAGCATCGCCATTTTTAACTATTTTAAGAAATAAGACAAAAATATTGAAAAGTCAGAGAGCGTGTTCGTTAACGTCAAATACTTTGGGAAGGAAATTTACTGACATAGACGTTGATCAAACAGATTTTGTGCAAGGAGAACGATTGCCTATTTGACGAAAACAATATTTGAGTCAAAAATAATGATCATTTGAAAATCAATTTGATTTTGATTTGACGTTTTCGAAAACGGCCTATTTTAAGAGAATTCCATAAGAATTTTTTCTTTTCAGATAATGAAAAAAAAAAAAATCTTTACATATTTTTGTATGTGCTGGGCAGCCGTCGTATGGAAGCCTCCTTGACTAGACAACCACGAGAGGCATGTCCGAAGGAAGATGTCCAACAGAAAAAACCGTCTCTTTTCCAAAAAATTAAAGATAGTGGTTAATGTTGCTGATGTTTCAGGGAGCCTAAAACTTGGTATTCAGAATAACATCCATAAATTGATTTTGAATTGGTATTGCGATTTTCCGTCACGTTTAAAAATATGTGGCTTTTCCAGTTGTCAACTGTAAAGTTATGATTTATGAATATTTACGTATCAATCCTTCTATCCCAAAATTCATCAGTCCATACATTTTGTTTTGAAAAAGCCTGAATCTTCTTGATTTGTATCAAGCATAATTCAGTTGAATTCTAGTCTTTGTCGATAATTCTTTGAAACTCAGGTCCGGAGGTGCTGCAGATGAAAGGAATGCAAGTTTTTCCGTTATAAGTATCCTCTGAATTGTAAATTTTGGTATTCCATGTTGTCCTTTCGAAACAAGGGATCGAAATTCGGGAAGCATAAGACACGACAGTTTTTAAGACGTTTTCGGGCCTGTAAAAATGAAAGAGAGGACCATTTTGAATAACTTTTGTAAATTAAGTAAGAAAAAATTTAAGTTAACCTTAAAAATAAAAAATTAAAATAAATAAAACAGCTATTATTTAAAAAAATATTTATTTTTATTTATTTTAGAACCCTGATTTATTGAGTTCAAATGGTTATAACTTTTGATTTAAGTCTAATATTGGCAAGTTTTATACCATTTAAGAAACCTAAAAAATGTGGCCAGTTTTTAAAAGTATAAAAACCAGTTTTAAGTCATACAATTTTTTTCAGGGTGCTCTTTTGAAAATCGAAGTAAAAAATAGATTTGATCATATTTATGAATTTTTAGCAAAATGGTACAGAAAATTTAAAATATTTGAATGCATAAAAATGGTTTCATTATTGAGAAATATTTGAGTGTAAAAGTTAAAAAAAAAAAACAAAAATCAATTATGGACAGGGTGACCAAAAAAACTAGGTTTTTCGAAATTTCAAAAAAACAGCCGTTACTCAAAAACCGTAATGATGCGGTACGGATAAGTTACTAAATTCTTAGTGGTCATGACCTGGCCTATCACCAGTTTCAGTTTGGACCATTCTTTATGGGACACCTGGTATATATTTTAATTAAGTCCATCCGAACATGCCTAAAACACTGACAGTTCGTATAAAAAAGTAAGCTTACATATACCATTCTCATATATTTAACTAAAAATATAAAATCGATATTTGGGGATTTTGACTTTAATAGACTGTTTGAAAGCTACGAACGATGCTTATACTCTTTGAAAAAATTTAAAAATCCTGTTTTTAATTTAGCATCGTACTCAAAAAGCCAAAAGATCGTACTTAATTGTCTAAAATCGCCATTGTGACATCTGTTGTTCCCAAATTCACTATCCTTGTTTTGTTAGCTGATGCCAACAGCCAACAGTGAGGGTTGTAGTTGTATCGACATGCAAAATATTTTTCGTGGCAGAAAAGATACCACGAAGCTCACCCTCCAACCTAAAGAACCAGACGTTTTGTATAACTTCAAGGATGGTGGTCCGGATAAACCCCTTATTATACGCCTGGGCTCCATAAATGCGTCGAAATAGCCCTTATAATGTGTTCACCAAGTAGTTTCACTTAACTGGAATTGAATACGCCATCGTTGGTTCTATGTAATGACATCCTACTCCACATCGAAATTCAAATTCATGTCAAATAAATTCTTCTCAAAAAAATTAATTAATAAAATTATTGAAAACCCGATTATTTTATGAGAGGTGTGAATTTTAGTGAGGAGAGATATTTATGGCCCTGTGGCATTTGGAAAGTTGTTTTTTTTCTTTCCTTTTGCTTTTTGCACTCACGACATTTTTTTGTTCAACGTTTCATTTTAAATTTTGTTTAAATGTTAAAATTTTGAATTTTCAATACGCACATCATCACGATGCTTTACTTGGTGCGAGCAGTGAAGAGCTCTGTTCCCTTCAACGATTTCAACCACAAAACCATTATCATGACGTAGTGAAAAGTCACAATATAAACAGGGAAATAAGTTCTTCCTTTTCAGCTGAGGAAAGAAGTTGCCGGAGGTTTTTTGAAGTTTTTGTTTAATTTCATGTAAAATGTCCTGTTGACGTGAGGTAAGAAAATCTCCATAGATGTATACTACGTGGAGTATATGCAAAGAAATATAAACAAAATCTCTTAAAATCTTTGACCGTGTTATTTTGATATTTTGTTAATTTCTCATATGGGGGCGGACTGGGAGAAAAAGGGCCACAAAATAATAAAATGAGTAGAAGTAATGAAAAAAGATTATCTAGGAAAACGAAGATAAAAATTTGTATCTGTACAGAAGTAGTAGTAAACAAGTACCTAATTATTAAAAACAATTGAAAGTCTTTAAACCAAACATATGTAAATAATAATTCACACAATTTGTTTCTGTCAATTGGAGTCGAGTGTATGTACACTCCTAGCTTTGGAAAATATGGTAACCACATTAATGAAATAACGTAGAAAATATATGTATGCATGTACATATGTATGTATAACTAGCAGACCTGTGCTTGCCTTGCTTTCGCCTTTAAGGTAAGACCGCACTCGGCGGAACTGCACTTCAGCGGAACTGAACTTCACGACTTATTTGTATGAAATTGTATGAGCTATATCGCACTAAGCGACAACTGCACTTCACGGCGCAACACTATGCGACAAAAGTTAATAATCTGTTCAGAACTGTGTCCCGACATGAAGTTTCGTTCAGTTTTGGGCGAAAGAGCGCAGGGTGTCGCTGAAGTGCAGTTCCGCCTAGTGCGGTTCTACCTTTATTCTAATCATGTGAAAAATGGTTTAATGACTTTTTTTTTGTTTATTATATTCAATAATATTAATATGTACTTATACACTAATTACTAAAAGGCAATCTAATGAATTTTGGTTTACTATCAAATAAAATTATGAATATTTGAAATTTAAAAAATTTTAAATTTCGAAAAATTGGAGGGTATTTTCGAGTTTTGACAATATTGCGTTCGGTGCTCGAGGTTGTAAACCAAGATGAGCGTCATAAACCATTTAGTAAAAAATCGGAACTACTGGTTCTGGCCGGTTCATATTTTTCTACATAATAAATAAATAAATTATAATTTGGGGCGCAACAGCTCGTGTAGAACCAGGGGCCAGTGACTTACATTACAACTCTTAACCATTCCAGTGTGCGTGTTATTGGCAGGAATGGATATGGGACTTACAATTTTCTGCCGAATCCGAACGTCTAAGACGATAACCACTTTTTCATATTCTTGGAGGATTTTTCAATTCCTCGCAAGATGCAGTAGCCCGTGCACAAAAATTCTGTTTTTTAAAGTGGAATAGGCTGGGAATCGAACCCAAGACCTTCGGCGTAACAGTCCTATACGCCATTACGTCACGGGCTACTACCTACTATTTTTATACCTAACTTAACTAAAAATCATTCAAAATTTGGCTTACATTTTGAGAATTGGGCTACACACTTTTCCAACTTCCGTATCTGTGTCAGGAAAAAGAGACTTAAACATATGTTTAGCTTTGTATGCAGTAAAGAGAAATGTAATTTGATTTTTGAAAATATTGCTGCAATAATTCAAATTTTATAAGTAATGTTTTCTTCTTTTACAGAAACTTCGAAAATACTCATAACAATCGAAATATCGCTGTTGTACTTTTTATTTTTTTCTGCGGCCCTGAAATATGTATCATCAACTGATGTTTGAGTTTTTTTTTCTACTTTCGTTTTTATTAAACATTTTCACGAAAGATTTGTAGATTTTCGCTGCAACATCCAATTCATTTTTATTCTTTACTCGTCTCTTGGAAGTTCCTTTTATTCAATTTTGTGAGAAAGCTTTCCTTTAAATTAACTTAAAGTATTTTAGAAACCTATAGAATATATGTAGTTAACTCTTAGCGCAAGTTGGGGGCTTCCTTATGTTGCCAATGCGGCCACAATAGCTCAATATTTAGTACCAACCACCCTAACTATAAAGTTTCGTTTAAAGTGTCTAAGAGTACGGTGGGGCCTCAATATTAATTTCATTGTGGAGGCCCTTAACAGGGCTGTGTGGGCCTTCTGAGATTCGTTTGGGGCCACAAAAGCTGTATATTTACTGTAAGGCCCCTATGAAATCCAATTTTATAAAAAAAAAATCTTTTAAAAGTACAGAAAGTACTGCAGGAGCCTTAGTGCATATTTTACTCGCCCAGGGGCCCATCGGAAAAAATCCCGGTTGCCCGGTGGCTCAGTCCTCCCCGACTTGCTACTTTTAAAATGAAACTCAATGATAATAGCCTAGTTCCTCAATTTTAAAACTCGGTGCATTAATTTCTGTGTTAATTTGTACATTAAAGTCTGTCAAAATTCATATAAAAAAATATAAAATATGTACAAATTCACAGAAATACACAGAGTTTCAAAGTAAAGTACAACACATCTTAGCTTATTTAACAATCCTTTAAGATTTTTTATTTTATTTATTTTGCAGTACAAAAAATATAAACTTTTTCGTGGAATGACAAAAAATATAAAGCCCAAATTTTATTTTTGGGGCTAACGTCCCACTAGTGTGGGATATAAAGCCCAAACTAAATTGTACGCACTGACGGATGATCTGTCAATGGGACTACCATGGTTAGCTCATTAAACATAATTTACTTGAAAATCGCCCACAATCCACTTCAGTTATATACCTACTAAACAAACAACAGACAAATAATAAGGAAATAATACCGACAGTTATTTTATTAATTCAATTGAATTACCTAATTTATTTATAATTTTAACCTACAAAACTTATGTTTATACTAAAAAGCTCTCGTGAAATCGTTAGATTTAAATTAAACTGAAATAACTTCGCTAATAACAACTTATATATATACCCTGGTTAAACTATGTAAATATACAGATACACCTTTCTCTACACACTTTGTATTCATAACGTTGATTTTTAATTGCACATTTTATTACTTTCAGTGTCTATAATTACAAAATTGAATAAAATATTCAATTAATGACCAAAATCTAACGCCTGGCGCTCCAAGAGGACGACTATACCTTACCTATATTGCCACACATAAACTGATGTATTTCCCAGTTCGGCCATTTCATGAGGAGGTATATTAGTATATATGTAACTGCCAATTTTCTTCACCACAATTGCCTGTAATTTTCTTCAAACAAAATTGAAATTCTGTTGTAATTAAAAGCATGAATACCATATTTTTGGGAGGTTGAACTTATAGTCCCATTTTTACGAACACACGTTTTAAAGAAACACCAAAACAAACACTTGTGATCCATGAAAATGGAGTTTCCAATGTTTTTCTTATTTTTGTTTTTTTTTTTTTTTTGATGTGATAGGTATAGGTATACCTAACCTAGTTGCATATTAAATTAAATGTTTGGAATTATCTTCAAGGACAAAGCAACTTGTTAGGTGTAACACGTTCATGTTGTTTGGGTAATAATAATACAAGTACAAAAATAACTAGGAGAGTTTTGTAAATGCTTTTTTTTTGGTACAAAATTGGTATTGCCTAATCCTTAATTTAGTTAAACGATTTAATTTTTGCAGATATAAGATACAAGCTATAGTTAAAAAGAGAACATAAAAATATAAACATCTTGATGACGAAATTTGAAGGTAGGTAATTAGTTTATAGCTATAGTGCTAAGGGGAATACCTTTTAATGCATTGGAGATAATAACTTTATAAACATTTTATGATGTCCATAAAAATTAAGTTAATATTAAAAAATATAAGTATATCTACTCGAAGACATAGTACATATTTAATTACTTCTTTCGGTTTCGGGTGTAAGACTATAGGTGGGTAATATGGTTTGTGAACTCATAAGCCTCTCATATATGTGTCGTGAGTACATCAATTGGTGAGTATTTTTGAATTCTGTGCATTTGTCGCTTGCAGTATTCTCAAAGTATCGTACCGTGAAACTTGTGCCGAGGTCAATTCAAAATCTTTGTGACTTGTAACCTTATGCGTGCCTATAATCAAGTGAACCAAAACAAAAAAAACAATATTGATTTAACATTACTGATGAAATAGAGCACACAATTACCGTTAGGTGTCTTTCGCCATAATTCTTATTTTTTCACTAAAAACTAAATAAAATTTCTCGTGTCGAGAAAAATTCAATTAGTTGTTTATTAATACAAAAAAGAAAACAAATTTCCTTCAAACCATCTGAAAGGATATCTTTGGCTCAAAGAAACAAACAAAAAATATTAAAGAAAAATATTTCAACAACTGAAGAAGATTATATGCTCAAAATATCATACGCATTATCACAAAAAAAAATTAAAAAAATAACACAAACAAAAATTCCAGCTTATTAAATTGTGGTGGTTCTTTTGAGAACAATGATAAGAAAGATTTTTGTGTTTTTTTTTTCTACAATTTCGTTTTTATTCAAATTAAAATCGCCAGGAATTGTATAAGATAGACATTTTTTTTAGATCCTGCAGATTATAATGCTTAGAATTAAACAACACGAAAGCACAGCAAGAAACTCCCGCATATTTTATTTAAAAAATAAAAAAATAAAAAAAAAAAATGAGACAAACAAAAAATAGAAATATTCAAAAAGACAATGGTTCTTCATTCCTTGTTTTGTTTTGTGGAATTCATTTTTTTTTGGTTAAAAAAGTAAAAAATTTAAATGAATTATTTTTTGTCTAGATTTATGCTTGCAGCTTGGATTTGAGGAATTCCATATGGTGTGGGCATTGTTCCCTTTTTTTTGTTGTTTTATTGTTGCTTGGTAACTGTTGGAAACAATAGAAGAATATATGTACGGATTGCGATTACGGATATATATAGAATTAAAAACACGAGCTGGTGTTTCATTTCTTGACAAGCACCAGTGAGCGGATTATTCATATAAAAGCTGACAATGGGACATGACATATTATATTTATTTTATTTGAATTGAATTAATGTTTAAGATGGTTTATGCTCAAAACCGCAAATCACTTAAAATAAAATACTTTAACGTAAGAGCTGCAAAAATTCGAAATTTTTTTTTCGTAAAATTTGATTTCAATAATAATTTCCGATTAATTTTTTTTGAAGAAAGAAGAATTTAAAAAAAAAAAAACTTAATTTAATAAAAAAGTTCATTTTTCATAGGGGAGAGTGAAGAAGAATCTGATGAGTATAAATGCACGTATGAGCACGAAAAATTACGGTTTAACAGTTTTTGGTTATAGGAAATAGGAGTGGTCCAAGTACGCATCCGTGAGGTACACCTCCATTTATTTCAATTTAATTTGAATTCTAATAACAGAAAATGAAATTCAACAACAAAATTTTGTATGTGTTTTCTAAAAAAACCAACCAATCTATTCCATAAAAAAAACGCAAATTCTGCCTCAAAAAAAAAAAAAAAAAACAAACTCTAATTAAATTACGTCATATAGTGTGAAATACAACAAACAAACAGAAGAAATTATTTTCTCTTTTCGTGTATAGTCAGCAATTTTTTATCAAATTCAAAATTTGATTTATTTTAAGTAAAAAAGGGAAAAAATAAAAGCTTGCCATATTTGATTTTTTTCATGCTACCGTGCCACGATAAAATTTTCGTTTCAAAAACCCCCGATCGGCAACTTCGTATTTTAGCTGTTAGGTGTGTTCGGGTACTTCTCGGAATAAATCTGGTAATCTGTCAAATTTGGAGGAGTGGGAGTGAAATTATCTCAAAGAGAAGCGAAACTGTCCGAAAATGCACGAACGCCTTGAACTTAAATAATTTGCCACTTTTCAAATGTCAAGAAAAACTAAACAAAATCAAGAGAGTAAAAAAAGCGGCAATATTGAAATTTCCGTTATAACTTCATAAGAATTCTTTAATAAATTTGATGATAAATAAATTTAAATTTGCATTATAAATATTTACAAATAGAAAATACACAATAAACAAGAACATAACGTAATTTTTTTCTAACAAACCGAAATTCGATGTAGAGTCTTAACTACAGTAGAACAGAATTAAAAAAAAAATGAATTAAAGTACACTTCACAAAAAAAGTTTTTTAAATTACGTAAATATTTTATTTACTAATTAATTTTTTTTGTATCAAAAAGTTCGCTTCTTTTTATCAAAATATATTCCATTTTTGTAAATGAACGAATTAAAAAACACTTCTACGAAAAGTAAACAACAGCCATTTTGTATTTTTAGTCAAAATTTAAAAACTTCATTTGGGGTAATTTTATTTTCCCACCCTTAACCTTTTTTAAATTTTTTATCGATTAATATTATTCGTAAAGACAAAAGACTTGTTCTAAAATATTTTAAATTTTAGATCTATGTTAAAACCACACAGGAAATAATAGTGTAAAAAAGTCCACAAAATTAGAGTGTGTTAATATTTAGACCTAAAAAAATTAATCAAAACAATAAAAGTCATATAAAGGGTGTCCCATAATTCACGCAAAATGTAATTTTGATAGAAAATACAGATTTTTAATTAGAAAGCTTAAATTTTTTATTAATTCACAGAGTATACAGATTGGGGTTATGTATGGAATAGCACATCGGATAAATGGCCGCCACGGCTTTGCAGGCAAGTACGTAATCTTTTATTAAAATTTTCTATGACCGTTTCGCATAAATTTGGCTGAATTTCATTAATACACCTCCCAATTACCTCTTTCAAGGCGGCGCGGTGGTGGTTGTTTACATAGACCTTTGACTTCCCTCCGCGTGGCAGTCACCTTGTCGCGGTGCGGAGGCTTAAGTTTCAAAGATTCATCTGACCTGCCGTTTCCTGGGAAACCCGATCCGGTAGTGATTTTGAGGAGTTACGAACTAAGAACTGCCAACCCCCCTAATCCAGGGTGTTACGTGGACCGTGCCTATTGGATGGTTTGCAGCCAGGGGGTATACCGGCTGTATTATAACGGTACCTCTTTGAAAACAGGTCGAATCAAAAAGTAACCTAGACCTTACCATATTATGCGGAGCTCTGATATGGCGGACCCCATTATTTCTCTAGCTACTCGTCGGAACATATTAAACTTAACACTCCGCGGGATGTCACCGCGAGTGAGTATGCGGATCGTTTGGAGAAAGTCCTCCATGGTGAAGATCCGAGACCGGGATGCAGTCAGTTTCTTAAGAGGATGCCTCCAAGAAACTCACCGAACCGGACAGACAAAGGAGAAGCATCGTCCACTGGTCAGGGGAGAATACCTCCCGGGCAAGGGAAAGATGCCCTTCACAGTACATCATCCGCTAGTCAGGGGAGAATACCTCCCGGGCAAACGGAGGGTGTACCGAAAGCCAAAGATGGCGTCTTGGATGGGAAGGAAAATAAACTGGAACCTTTACAATAACGTTCTCAAGACAAACCTTGAGCAGATAGGACCGGTTAGAACAACAAACTGTCACCTTGAATTAGAACATATGGTTAATGAGTTTAGTGGGGCTGCCCATTAAAACACATGAAAAAGCAGAAAGATGCTCCTTTGTGGAACAACAATCTTTCAAAACTGAGATTCAAGGTAAGAAAACTCTTCAATAAGGCCAAGAGAACCTCTCAAACCAAACCGGGAAAGCTGGAAGATAGCGTCGACTATCTGTTCAGGTAACTAGGTAAATTGGGAAAAAAGATACAACACATCCAAAGTCTTTCAGGCCAATAAGTCTAACGTCTTTTTTACTGAAAACTTTGGAAAAGGTAATTGATAACTTCATCAGATCAGAAGTATTATTAAATATGTCTCTCAACCACCGCCAACATGCTTACAGAGCGGGAAGATCAACAGAAACCGCCCTGTATGAACTCACCAATACCTTACAACTAGCTTTAAACTCCAAAGAAACCGCTTTATCTGCTTTCCAAGATATTGAGGAGGCTTTCGACAACACCTCCCGTGAGGCTGTAAACAGAGCACTAGTAAGGAAGTGCGTACCCATTACTATTATCAGATGGATAAGTGAAATGTTAGGCACGAGAACGGCAGAGGCATACGCAGGACAAAGTGTTCAGAAAGTCATCACAACAAGAGGTTGTCCTCAGGGAGGGGTCTTATCACCCTTGCTGTGGAGCCTTGTAGTGGATGAACTACTAGAAACTCTTACCTCCCAGGGCATACACTGTATCGGCTTTGCTGATGATATTGTGATAACAGCTTTGGGAAAATTTGAGGAAACTCTTTGTGATATAGTTCAAAGAGGACTATCTATAACAAGGAAATGGTGTCTATCGGTGGGACTTAACATCAACCCCACAAAAACAACGATAGTACCATTTACCAAGAAGAGGCTTCTGCCACGAATGAGACCAATCAGATTGGCAGGAGAAGTAATCGAAATCCAAAGGGAGGTTAAATATCTAGGCATTACACTGGATAGTAAACTCCTATGGAATAAACACGTCGAAATAACTGTCGAGAAAGCCACAAAGGCCCTAATGATATGCAAGAGACTTGCAGGCAAAACATGGGGCTGCAAACCAAACATTCTTAGATGGATGTATACCATGATGGTAAGACCCATCATTACCTATGGGGCGGTTGCATGGCACAAAAGAACAGAACAAATCACAACTAGGAAATCACTAGAAAAGGTACAAAGGCTCGCATGCATGTGCATCACTGGAGCATTGAGAACATGCCCTACAGCAGCTATAGAGGTGATCCTCCACCTAACGCCACTTCACATGGTTATAGAAAGTGCTGCTATTAGAGCAATCTTGAGATTTGAAAAGGAGGGTACTGGGAAGGGAAAATGCATTGGCAATAGAGAGAGAAACTCGATATACAAGTCCACAGTAACGAACCTTATCGAAATCCCAAGAGATGGTATGATCAAAAAATATAACTTCGAAAAAAACTTTCAAATGAAGTTAAGTAGCAAGAGAGAGTGGGCAGATGAATCTGTAAACTACACTCTTAAAGCAAATACCATCAAGTGGTACACTGATGGGTCGAGAACAACTGAGGGGACTGGGCAGGTATCTTTGGGCCTAGAACCAAAATTTCCTTGCCGATGGGACGGTCTACCGGCATTTTTCAGGCGGAAGTAAACGCCAAAGCAAAATGTGCAGAACGAAATCTCGAAAGAAAATACCGTAACCAAAACATTGCCATCATGTCAGATAGCCAAGCTGCACTCAAAGCACTAAACTCTCACACCATAAGCTCCAAACTAGTATGGGAGTGCATGAGTCAGTTGAATGAGCTGGGCAGGTACAACAAGGTAACACTTTATTGGGTACCAGGTCATGTTGGTGTCCAAGGCAATGAAAAGGCAGACACCCTAGCGAAAATAGGAGCAACAACACCCTTAACGGGTCCAGAGCCCTATTGCGGAATAGGAGAAAATGTGATCAAACACAAAATCAAAATAGAAGAGGAAAACTATTACTTGGGAACTATAACCAAGAACGTTTTACATCTTGCATTAGCTTAAGTAGGAATAATCTAAGAATAATAACGGGACTCCTCACTGGTCACTGCAAGCTCAGAAGACATCTCAGTATCCTCGGCTTGGTAAGCAGCGCCAACTGCAGATTCTGCGACGCCTATGAGAAGACACCGGACCACATTTTAGGTAGTTGCGAAGCACTTATGCATAAACGACACAGATATCTGGGACGGCACCAGATAAGAGGGAGCGAATTAGCCTCTCTAAAAATACCCCAGATACTGAAGTTTCTAAAAGAAACAAATCTGGAGGAAGAGTTATAAATGAGACACCTCATCTAGCTCTAAAAAGGGGGCACAATAGATCTTTAGGTCGCAGTGCAATGAGAATATATATATATATTCCATAAAAATCCCAAACTTTCATTCATTCATTCATGACTTCAAAAAACCCCAAAAAAATTCCAAACGGAAATAAATCGCAAGATCTGGATGACCAATTCTGATCACAAAAACGGCCAATTACACGACTAGGAAATGACTCATGCAGTAATTGAATTGTTTATTTGGCATGTATGGCATGTGGCACCGTCTTTTTGAAACCATATGTTGGTCACATCCATATCACTTCACTGAAGATCACTGTAGCTGACAAATCTTCATTATTTTTAACATATTGCTCAACATTCAACAATGGAAATGCGTTGTTCTTTCGTATATAGCGCTCCATTTTTACTAACCCCGAACTTTCAGCTTTCACATTGTTATCTTTTTTTCCGTTGGCAACACACTGTACTAATAAATGGCGCAGAATTCAAATTTTGCGTGAATTATGGGACACCTTTTATTTAAGTTGGAGGTATGAAAACAAGTTATTTATCTACCACAGTTGACCTTTTTCTTAACTATGACCTACCATACTATTACCTCCTTCATTAATAGGGAATACAAAAAAAGTGGCACTCGAAATTCTGTCTGTCTGTGAGTTCTGCTGCAGCTTTAATGGAAAGGTCGATTTCCTTTCAGATTGGTACCTATAGGTATGTATAAGTTAACATCAGCAACTTTCGAATATCATAAATTCATTTACCCAGCGGAATGCAATCTTGCCATTTCATATCAAGTAAATTAAATTCACTTAAAGAAATATATAAAGAATTAGCTACAAAAATAATAAATAATTTTTTTTTAAACAAAAGTATTCCCATTTAAATAATTTATATGTACATATGTAAAAAATTTTTTGGACAAAAAAATTTTTTTTAATTTTTTGGAATAAAAAAAAGAGAATCGGTTAAATATTTTTTTTATATGGCAAGTTTTAGATTCGTAGAAAAATCGAAATCGAGATTTTGATCAAACTTGATGATATAGCTAATTCGAAAAAAAAACTATTCTGTCTGTCCGTTCGACTGCAGACTTAAAGGATAGGTTGATTTTCTTTAAACTTCTTATCTACATAGGTAAAGTTTTTTGGACATCCCCCAACACTTTTTGTGTACTTTTTTAAGGACCAAAAATACCTACTGTACCAATTTTTCCACCAACGAAAGAAAATCTTGTTTTCCACCAATTAAAGAAAATCTTGTTTTTCTTAAAAAAAGACTACCACCATTTTTTTTACAAATAAGCTCCCTTCGTCTAAAAGATGGCATCTCTCATAGATAAATTTTTTTTGAAAATCGGTTCAACTGATTTTGATCTTTCTTTAGAGAGAATATTTTGTATACCAAAATTTTCAATTTGAAAAAAATATTCTTTTAAGCAAAAATATCAGTATGTACCTACCATATAGATTTAAGAAAATCGTTATTTTTCTTATTTTTCTCGAAAACGACTCCTATACAATAATTATACAATAAATACAATAATTAATAATAAATATACAATAAAAATACAATAAAATAATACAATCGAACGGGAACGGGTCGTTATTCTGTATTACAAAATTCTTTATGACCAAAATTCTGTAAATAGATTGAAAATTCTATACGATCATAATTCTGTAAATCTTTTATTCAGTATTCCAAAATTCTGTAAATCCAGAATTCTGTATATCAAAATTTTATAAATCAAGAATTCTGTATATCAAAATTCTGTAAATACAAAGTTCTGGAAAATTATAAATACTGTATATTCTGAACTCCAAAATGCTGAATTTCAAAAATTTTTTCATTATAAAAACAATTTTTCTTTGATAATTTACAGAATTTTGGAAATACAGAATTTTGGAATACAGAATTTTGAAATACAGAATAATGGTTTTACAGAATTTTAGATTTTCAAACTTTGAAATACAGAATTTTAGATTTACAGAATTTTAAATTACAGAATTTTGAAATACAGAATTTTTGAAACTGAATTTTGGCACTTACAGAATAATGACCCCAACCCCGATCGAACATATTATTTGAACAAATTTTAGATTAATCAATTATTAACGGTACTACATATCTCTCATAGAATAATTTTTTTATGGTTTTTGACTCATTAATCATTTAATCAATTTTTTTATATTACAGACGGCATCATATGGTCTGGCTACCCTGATGCTTAAAAAAAAATAATTTCTAAATTGAATTTATAAATTATTTCAATAAATAAATAAATAAATAAATCTATTTTTTTATTTAAGAGATTCTAATTAATTTAAATAATGTTATCAGTGTCACACCCGTTACACTGGAAATACCCATATCACAATTTTTCAGGTTACAGGTATATTTTTATTTTAAATCCATACAAAAACGGATACCTTGAAATCATATTTTGCTATATATTCACAGATTGTACGATAACATGTTTTTTTTTTTAATTTAATAGTAGAGATTTCTTAGGCTGATAATAATAATTAATTAAAAGAAAAGGGACAATTTTCCATCAACTCGGAAAGGGACCAGCATATAATTGAACAGATGGAAAAGTCTATTTATAATTGTATATATTGACCTGCTTGAAGAACACCTGTTCATAACAGTGGGTGGGTGGGACACTTTGTGTGTTTGCAAAAGAAGATTTGTCTAATGAAATCATTTATACCTTCCAGTACCTATGCAGGAGAAGTCATAGAACACTTTTCTGACAACATTCAATTAGCAGCAAACGGTGGCGCTGCAAACAAATTATACCTTTGAGCCAATAGCAAGGGTATTATTATTAAAGACATAAAAGACAAGGACAACAATCACAACACACAGCTGTATGATGAAATGAGTGAGTGATTCACCAAATAAGCCAAGCTCGGCTCTCTAATTAGTACGCCAATAGTTCGCAAATTAGTTTGTTTTTAAGAAAATCAATATTTCTTCTTGACTTCTATACTTTTTTCAACTTATCTAGAACTCCAACCTTTTATCTTACCAGCTTTAAATGTTTCTGTTATCAAGAGAAAAATTCGTTAGCACAGCAGGATACCAACTGTGAATAATGAAATCTTTGTAGAAACAAACAACTCAACTGATAGTTTCTTCTATTCAAATTTTTGTTCGGTTAAAAAAGGCAAAACTTTTGTATAGAAACACAATAATCATACTGTCCGTGTCGTCCATTCAGAACCTTATATTACAGAAACTCGTACAACGCCATTGTGCAATGCTCGCATGTACTCATGTGAACTCTGAAACTCTATAATATGATACTGATTGCAATTCCCCAACTTGTCATTTACATAAAGTTCATCTGTATATGAAAGCTTAACTATTTTAATATACTTTTCCATTACCGTCATTCAAACAAAACAACAACTAGTATAAATATTTTATTTCTACAATACTTCTTACATACGTGAAAATATATCGTGCATGTCTGGATGGTGTTTTATGTTTTTGGTTCACAGAAAACTGCTGAGACTGAGTAGGTACCTCTAGAATCTACAATACACCAGGAAAAACCCAAACAAAACAAAACCTTGTATATAAGGAATGCATTTTCATTTTAGTAATATTTGGCAACAACTACCATGAGATTAATTGTAATTAAACCGTTTTGCTGAGTTTCCTGTCAGAAGCTCCACAACATAACGTATTACAATTAACGAAAGGATGAAAACAGGACCAAGAACGACTGATGAGTTCCTTTCGGTCTGCCAACGTGCGTATATATAAAGTATATAGTGTTATTTCTGTTCGCAGGCTCACAGATCACAAGAGTTGAGCAGTTTCCTTTTTTGACATACAAAACAAAAAAATGGTCTCGTGAGAGTTTGTCTATGAAAACTGACTGAGTACAGAGTACTCATGTACATATTCTTAGATGGATGAATGCACCCAGCCTCAGGATCCTTATTAGCGAGAAACAGAAGGTAGTAATAAAGTTTTGCTCTTGTTGAGTTGGATTTTTAAGGGTTTTCAGTGAAATTTCTCCAAATGAGTTTCTTGATTTCTTTTCAGTTTGGTGAAGTAACAAACTAGGATTTAAGATAACTCTACTCTGGTGATTTAGGATTTCCCATTAACCACATTATAACAACCATTGAAATCGGAAACTTCAAATTCGGAATATTTGGTAGCAGGTATGCACCGGCAAAAATCATTTAAACCGTAATTTGCAAGTCCGATTTTGGATTGGATTATTGTTGTGATGTAAGAAACATTCATGTCCATTGGAGGCGGCAGGTTATTTTTTGCCAAAAAATTCGAGAATTTGACTCAACATACCAATTGTAATGATTAATCTATTGGTTAAAGTGATCTACTAAAAAAAATACTATTGGCATGGAGATAAGATTTTTTAGCAAAGTGGAAATATTTTCAGCGTATCAATATAACGAATTTATTTAAAGTTTTCGAATTTAATTAGAAGCTGAACAAAACGCGAGGGCCAAGGCAGACCAACCAAACTACTAACTGACAAACTGTTACCATAAAACAAAGAACATAAATAGTTGAATTTTACGCAACAAGCACAACTATTCACAATTTCACTTGATGTCAACGTTTGCCTTTCACTCGCACTTAAGGATTAGTGGAGTCTATTTAAGCCGCTTACATCTTCTATTAGATTTAAGTCCTAAAATGAATTTGAGATCTCTTAGGAAAAATAAAACAAAATATACTTTTATCTGTCATTTTATATTTATTGTTTGTCATAATCTTGTTTTTGTTATAAAATGACAGAAAATACATATATTTTGGCACTCAATTTTTCACATTTCCAGTGCATATCAGCTTTACTTACTTTAAACTAAAGGTGACGCTATAGTCCGAATGTGGACCAGGGTCTCAACCAACAAGCTTCTTCTAGCCAACTGATCGTTCCCTAGGTAACTGTCTCCAATTTCGCACTAAGTTGGTTGAGGTGCCTTTCCACTTGCGTGGGCCACCTGAGTCGCTCTCTTCCTCTACTGTGCCGTCCCTCGCGGTTAGATAGTTCATATCATCTCTCAATATAATTTCAAAAATTAAACTTGAGTTTAAATTTAACGCAATTTAAAACCATGGCAGATTTAGAAGTAAATTTCAATTTTATTTGGGTCCAAAAAATTTTCAAAAACCTTTTTTCTGATACAAAAAATATAGGTGAATACAATAAATTAGCATTATTTTGAAGGGCGATTTCGTTTTTTGACATTGGACATACACACAAAGTGCTAAATGATGGAGATATATGTATAATAAATTTTAAAATTTTACAAATTCTCTGATATATTTTTTGCACCTCTCATTGGACGAGACGTGTTCTCATAGCAAGATTTAAACGAGCTTTATAAGATTCTTTCAAGAGACATTTTATTTAACAACAAGTATTGCAAGGAAACTTGTCTTCTTTCTATGAGTAAGTTAGAGCTTCCCACAACTATAGGCCATTTAACACTTTAAAGAGTTTTATAACAATCTAGTGGTATTCTTCAGAATTATACTTTTAGCTTCATTTAATTAGTCTACTTAAGCTCTTAGAGCATCTTATGAGAGTAACACTTCCAATTGCTGTAGAATGATGAAAGAACGGTAGGGCTTCAAGTGGATATAAAGGAAAAAATAGAAATTTTGAGGTTTTTCATTCAGAGTCGTGGTATTCGCCCACTTTCTCAGAATTGTAAAAAAAAGAACTATACCGATTAAAATAAGTAAATTATAAACTAAATTGATTTTTTAGCTTTACTAGAATCTTTCGAGGTTTTGACCTCGAAAAAATTTAAATCTTTGCAAAAATGAGTGAGATCAAGTTCTTCTATGTAAAAATCTGTATTTAACAAGCCAGATGTGAAAAGGAGTGATATTTTTGCTATCACCAAAAGAGTGTTTCAAGAATTCTTCTGTTTAAGGATTGTAGTAGTAGGAGTTAATTCAAAAAGGGTTCAATGGGTGGCTTAAAAAAATGTATACCAATTTTTTTTTTTACAAAATGGTAAGTAATTTATTTAAACTTAAAATTAATTGGCATTTATATGAAAAGGGACGTGTTAATGGGTGAATTTTCAAAGGATCAAGTTAAGAAAAAACATATTCTACTTGATATAGCCCATGTTGCAAAATACAAAAAAAATTCATTTTACGCTATTTTCTTTTACAACTCTTCTAGTTTTTCGGGAAAATTGGGCTGAAGATTAAGCCGCCATCTTAAACTTTCTAAAAAAATGACTTAAAATAGAAAAAAAAAAATTTAAAACAACGGAAACACTTACAATGTCATATTATATCTTTTTTAAAGCCAGAATTCAGAAAATAGTTTTTGAAAAATTAATTTTCAAACTCAAAATTTTGTTAAAAAAAATTTAAAATTATTTTTTTTTTATTTACCGTTATTGAGTTGGTTTTTTGTTTAAATTATTTAATGCTCTTTTCAATTTTAAGTCCAAAACTAAAAACAAGATGCTAAAATTGATGCAAAATAGCTTCAAAAATTTCGTTTCGTCCCGGCGATCTCATTTGGACTCATCAGTTGACTAGTGAGGGCCTTTGTTAAAAGGTCGTTAAAAGCTATTTTGAATCAATAATTCAACAAAGTCCATTAAAATAGTGCTAAGATGTTAAAATGTTTTCTAGTTTTTGAGAAAATTAAAACTAACAAAACTTTAAACCCTCTACAAAAAACCGTTATCAATTCTTGGCGCCATAGTTATCGTACTCTCCCCGAAGAATTTAACGGTAATGTGTGAAACTCTATAATGGGTTGAAAATCATGACGGATTAATAAGGTTAAAAGAATTTTTTAAAGAAAAAATGCATACTTTGGAGGAGTTGAGTATTAAGACTTTGAAACTTCATCTAACGCTACTTGTTTTTTAAAATCAGTTTTGGCTAAAGATTTTTTTAATAAGCTTGCACTGCTTAAGCATTTTGTTTTCGTATACACTGATACTGTGCAAAATTTTTCACTCACATTTTTGTGAATTAGTGTAAAATCTGTGGACCATGTTAGTCTAGTGACAAATACGTTTCGAAAAATTCAAGAAAATGTTACTTAATTTAAAGATATTTTTATGACTGCGCTTTCTAACTATATTGTGGATAAAACTGAAACCTTAAAAATTCCACGAAAAAAATCGAGGCAGAATCATAGGGCCAATGTAAACGCCTCAGAGTCAGATCCTGAAAACTATTTTGAGGATAGTTTTTATGATTCCTCTTGTAGACGACTTCATAACTCAATTTGAATCGTCTGAATAAGTCTGTTTTATTATCATTGAATAATGTATATTTGGATCTCTTTAGTACTTGACAAAAGTGAAACAAAATTAATCGGAGAAAACTTTAAATTTTATAGAAGATTTTTAGATTGGGATGGAAGTTGTAGTTTAAGGATCTTTTTCCTAATATACAAACATAAACTTTTAAAAATTTTGACAACTTTGGCAGTAAAAACATGTAGGTACAGAAAGAACGTTATAGACGAAAAACCTAAAAACTTTTTTAAGAAATTGTACCGGTCAACAACGACTTACAGGTTTAGCCTTAATTTCAATTAAGCGACAGGTTGCAGTCAATACTGACGAAGTAATTGATATATTTGCAGCAAAGAAGTTCAGGCGATTAAATTTACTTTTGCAAAATAATTCTTTACGCTTTTATGTTGAATGTATTTACCTTTTTTTTTTAAACTATACCTATTTTTGCTATTCCAAAAAAAACATGGAGTTTTCATACAAACTATCGATAACTTGTATGTAATTCATGCCGGTAGCACAGTTTTTTTGGGCGCTTAAGTTAAGCCCCGAGAATTCTCTGGGATAAGTTGTTGCTGCATTTAATATGTTAATTGTTTAGCACCGACGTCGTTTTTTTTCATCCAATTCCCCCCGGGCTTGCAAAAACATGGCTTAATTAGACAGCCTAAATTTTTCTATACGTGGTGTTTTTTATTTTGTTGTTTAATATTTTTTTTTTTAATAAAAAATGGTTCAATTTAATTTATAATTTTTTTTGGAAAGCAGCCCCGTCACAAAAATTATTGTATGACCAAATTTAAATATGTATCAGTTAAATTTTTATACGATGATAACTGAACATTTCACAACAAAACTTTAGACCCTTACAACTCGAAGATGTAAAATGACGAAATGAAAACGATGATTAGATTAGAACTCTGAACGTGATTGATTTAATGTTTTTTAATCAACGATAGATATAAGCTAATTTTTGTATAAAATTATAAAGAAATTATAACATAGAAATATTGTAGACTAAATAACTTCGGAACTGATGGCTTTTGATTGCAAGCTTCATTCTGCTTTTAACTATTTCATAGTTTCAAATATCTAGCGAGTCTTCGGTTCATCGAAATTGTGCAGTGCTTGTTCAATTACAACTGTTTATATGGGAATTGAAAGTTTTAATTTTAAAAGTGATAGTTTTGGAGAAAAACTGTAAACAATTTTTTTACAAACTATGTACATATATTTTCAAAATTTTGGGTTATTAAGATTAAAACACCCTGTTTTTATTATTTTGGCGAAACTACTACAACTTTGTTTTTTTTTTATCCGGGAGTTTTGTTTTAATGTTTTTGTATTGTTGATAACAAAATCGCGATATATCCATTTTTGAAAAAGTGGAGATGCAAATACCTACAAACGGATCGAATGTACAAATAATTTCAAAGGATCCACCATAAAATTAAAAAATCTAAAATTACTCACGATAGTGAAATTCATCTATTTTTTTGTTAATGTGGAGTCTGTGTCATGTCGTCGTCGTGTATATAAAGTGTGAACGATTTGCATACAATATGCATATTTTCATTTGTTTGAATATCTATGAGGTACATAGTTTCTTCTTCCTCAACTCAACTGAGGGAGTCCCCATATATTCACCCCTGTGCTGTATCTGAATAGCTAGCATCAAGCTGCTTGAAATATATTGTCTAATATAACTGAATACTGAAAGAAAGAATTGTTGAAAACGTGGAATGATTGAAGTCTGTACATTGTATTATAATGCTGAGTATCTAATGAAATTCCTGAATCTTGAATATACATATATTTAAATGTAGTGGTGATGATGAGCAAAAAGATGTATAGAAAATATATACTCTTTTCGTCGAAGAATATAATGAAAGTAATATATATTTTTGTGAAATGCAATTCAGATGCTGCAAAAGAGAATGTGGGTTTTTTTTTGAAGAAGACTATGTAGATTTAATTTAAGGTTTTTTCTTAGAAATTCTGTTGAAAATGCTTACAAGTACAAGAGATGACAATATTCTATACTCACCTATATTATTATGTAGAATTGTGCTACCACACAGGCTAAACACACCCAAGTATTTAATTTTCTTAAATTGTTTGAGACCATTTTCTGAAATCTCAACCAGTTAACTAAATCGTTTCTGTGAAATGTTTCCGTTTATATTTATACCGCATGGCAAGCTAAACGAGTTATGCACAGTGCACATAATAAATTGTTTCATCCAAATCCTCGTTTTTATTTGATAGTATAATACAACTTTGAAATTATGTAAGTAAATTAAAACAAATTAAATTTTCTAGGGGAATGATGCAACCAAAGACCTTTTTAAGTGGATATAAATCTACAAGCTATATATATTTCCTTTGATAAATAAAGTACCAAATAAGTTCCATGCTGCTATTGCAATTTTAATTTACACAACTGGATGAGAAAAAGACAATCATTTCGATTACGGAATTTCGTTGAGCGGTGGGAGTCAAAATCACTATCATCATATTCACAATACCTATCCGAAATCTAGTGATCTATGATCTATCTGCGCTGCATAGAAGACACTAAAAGTATTTTGGATCAAAAACTACATATAGGTATATTTAAATTGTACAAGTTTTAGGCCAACGTGGAAAGTCTCTGACTTCCCGGGAGTAAAATGCTTTTTGTGAATTCCATAATCACAATGAAGATATTATAAGTATTTTAAAGGTTTCTGAATTTAACGTATCGTTACTATTTAGAATGTCACTATTTGACGTTATTGTGAAGAGTTAATCCATAAATGGATTTAATTTACAAATTTTAATTCAAATAAATTTTTTTCTTAATTAATTATAAACTAAAGGGATTTTCAATAGGGACACTCGAAATTTGTAAGGTTATAGCGTAGCAGCCATGATGTTAAGTTCAATTGTCATCTGTCAAATTTACTGTCAGTTGTGTATGTCGATTCACCATTGAAGTTTATGGCGTGGAACCGTTGCTCAAATTAGTAAATTTTAGTGCTTCAGTGCTCCGGTCGAGAAACGTTCCACGCATTGAGTCACATTTAAAAAAAAAACTAAAAAAAAAATCAATACCAACATTTTTGGATAATGGATGTGATGTGGTGGATATATCGTATCGATCAATCATTTACGTGGCTTTCAATGCATGATATGCGATTACCAATTAATTTAGACACTATTTCATGGTTAAATATTTTGATCTTGTAAGCAGTATTTAAGTAATTAAAAAGGCCAAACGAATTCTCGATTATTAACGTTAAAATAAAGGTTTTTTTTTTATTTTATCTTTGTAGATGCTTGGTCATATCTTAAGTCTCCTAAATCTTTTTTGGAGTTAGGAGTGGGTATAAGCTACATAGGTACATCACGCAATTTATGATGCCTACTTTATCTGTGTATATAATCCTTTGTTGAATCGTGGATTTTGCTTGAAAATTGCTGCAAAGTAAATAATAAAACCAGCCGTGACGATTAATAAAGGTTCATTTAATTTTCTATAATATACCTTTCGAATATTTATAGGAGTCGTCTAGAGCTACTTTACACATTCATGAAACCTGCAAGTTCAAGGTTAAAATTAAAATAATCATTAGTTGATACAATAATTTAAAGTTTCGCTTTTGGAGTATGTTTTTCCTTTTCAGCTGGCGTAGTTGTAAGGAACTTTTATTTATAATCTATCAAATTTTAAATAGAATATCCATAAAATTATTTAACAGTGAGAAAGTAAACAAATTTAAAACTTCTATTTAACAATCCTTTTCACTGTGACAATCCTGTATTTAAAGGTTATGTTGTTTTGAAAATAATTAACTTACAAAATCAATGCTAATCGTTAATTTTTAACAGTGATAGCTTTTCTTCCTCCTCAACCAGTAAAAAACTGTCTAGAATATGGAAATTCTTTTTCTTCCAACAAAAATTCATTGCTTATTGACAAAGGCCCTCACTAGTCAACTGATGAGTCCAAGTGAGATAGCCGGGACGAAACGCCAAATTTTTGTACGACTAAAGGCCTTTAAAAGCTATTTTGAATCAGTAATTCAACAAGTCCAAATAAAATAGTGCTAAGACTTCTACTTGGCTGATGTATTTCAGTAGATAGTATATAGAATTTGTATTATTAAAAAAAAAACCTTCTAATAAAAAAATTTGTTGACTCCAAAAATCGATGAAAATTGCCACAAGTCTCTAAGTGCTCGCAGACCTGCCTTCGATAGGAATTTCCATTTAAGGATCACCAACACCATTTAAGGATCACCAACACCAACGCAAATTTTCGGTGTCGACGACGAAAACAATAATAACAACGAGTTGTTTTCATTGACAACCACTTGTTGTTATTGTTGTTTTCGTCATTGCCACCGAAAATTCGCGTTAGTATCGGGGAACCTTTACCCCTTTTTAATTGTCAAACTTATTATTTATTTTATTCTTAGCTCACTTCAAACAAAACGCAGGCCAATGGTTGTATTTTACAACTTACTAGACGTGGCAGCTCTAGCAACCGTCATCATTTTTGACACTTCAATCAACTTAGAAGTATAACAAAAGTTCGTTCAGAAACGATAAGCTTATCGAAATAGCGGAGGAACAGTTGGAGTCCGAACTGAATGACCGATCACAATCTGCATATCACAAAACACAGTAGGAAAAACTGCTTTGGATGCCCTCCGCATTACTGGCTGAACACAATGCCCTGCTGCAACTGGAATCGGAGCTGCAGCTGCAACTGCTTTCAAAACATGTCGTACGTCGTTTTTTTTATTTGCCCACAATGAGCTGTACAGCTTTTCATATATTTTAAATGAAAAAAAACAACCACGAGTTTATTATTCACTTTTTTTATTTCCAATAGTTTTCTTTTAATTAATATTTTTTTCGCGACACAAATGAGCACTAAATAACTTCATATAAATTGAAACGTCAAAAGTGCTGCACATGAAAAAGTTAAAAGTTGGTGAACCTTTGCAGCACCGAACTCAGTTGCGTTGCGTTGTGTTCGTAACATTGAATTTGTGTGTATTTAATATTTTGGCAGCTATTCAGTTGCAGCTTCCAGTTGCAGCTATCCGTATCCATTGTGTTCAGCCAGTTATGAGGAGAGTTCAGCCGGTCTTACGAACAGTCCCCGAGGGCAGATGTCAACTTTGCCCCAGAACAGAAGACAAGAAAAGCAGAACCACCTGCGATGTTGTGGTGCCTTCGCTACACAAATAACGTATACGTCAAATGTCTTCCGGAACTGCCAACAACTTGAAGCTAAATTAGTATTACTATGTTCTTATATAAATAAAATACCTAATTATTGGAAAAAATATGATTTTTGTTACAATTTCAGTAGATGGGGTCCAAATCGACCTCATGCTCTGACGTAAGGAGAGTTAACATTATTTATTGCATATATACATATATACAAGGTTTTTCAACCTTTATATAAACAAAGATAATTTTTTTTTAAATGTTATATTATTTTTCATTTCACGGTGAAAGTTGGGGGTTCGATCCAGATCCAGCGTCTACCAACGTTACACAGAAATGTTTTTGTTACGAGTACTGCTTCTTGCGAGGAATTCGGATTTGTCAGAAAATTGTAGGTCCCCTCTATTCCTGCTCATGAAACTCACATAGAAATGGTTGAGAATTGTAGATCAATAGGTCCCCACGAGATTATACACCATTAAATATTTGTTTGTTTTTATTAAATGGCTTAAGTATGACCAAATTTGCAAAATTGTAACAAAATCAATCGCAGTTTAAAATCAAGAAACAATACTTGCCCTTTATTGTCAAGTAACAATAATCTTCTTGCTTCAAGTCCATAAATCTCAAGGAATAAAATAATCACTATACAGGGTGTTGAGTTGCGTATCCGTTTATGAGTAAAGATATAGTGCTAGCTGCTCTCAAGAAAAACCAAAGCCTCGTTTATTTACCTACGAATTTTTCTTCTGGAAATAACTTTCTAGAAACTTGAAAAAGTTTCAACTGTTTATAGATTGTTGTTTTAATTTTTGCCCAAAGATGTACAGGTTTAAGGCCTAAAAGATTAAACAATGTTCCCACGAACTGTTTCTTAAATAATTTGTTTTTGGTTCTTATCCCTACATGTTTGAGTATTTCATGCGCAAATAGAGGATTAACTTAGAGGGGAGCTTAATTTAAAAAATTATTTTAAATTTTTTAGTGTGAAAAAGCCGTTTCTCCTAAAATTAAAAATTATAATTCAAAGTCACCCTGTGAAAAGTATTAGAAGATATGACTTTTTGGTATCATTGAACCACCAACAAACCAACAACCGACACAAATGGCAAAACGAAAACTGAAAAAGAATACGTTCTGTACATATGTAAAGATAGTCGGTATCGTTCGTCAGGAAGAACAAACGAAAAAACAAGAAAACAAAAAAAAAATAAAAAAAAAAAAATAACGCCTTCATCGACAACCAGTCAGCATTATACTGCCTTCCACCACTTGTAATCTAGACAAAACGTGACGGAAGCGAAATTAAGTTGACACATCAACATGATAAAAAGTCACGTTCTCAAGAATCCGACCACTTGGTGCATGACTTGGCATGCATATAATTCTATGCATGTGTATAAGGGCGAGTGGTGGGTGCGATGTTTTACATGATGATGCACACACGTCAGCCATCAGCTTAACACAAAAAATTCCCAGTCGGCAGTCCCAAGTTCCCTTCCATATATATTAAAATCTTCTAAAACGCACAGGCACCAGTACTAGCACCAGCATCAAGCAGAGCGTTCAAAACTGAGGATATAGAGCCATAGGAAGCATCCAGGACGCAGGATGCTCCAATGACGTTTCTTGTTTTCCTTTTCAGACAATTTTAATTGGAATATTTTAATGTAACAATATTCAGTGAACAAACGAACGAAGAACGAAAGAGCATATAAAACTTTGTGTTCTTGAAAGATGGTCCTGTTGGCAGGGCCAGGAACATTAAACAGGATACGTAAAGCATGCATGTGTGAAAATCGACTGGGCTTATAGCATTCCCATGACAAAATAGACAAACAAGTTGGTAGGTACGTCAAAATGGCAAGAGAATCTGATGAGGGTATATAAAAAATATAGAAACAACTTTTAAATCTCTGTGCATACGATACATTGTTGCTCTTGTTGAGGGTCCCGTTAATCTTAATGGTGATGACCTGGGTTGGGTTGGGTTATGCTGTGAGAAAAACGACAAACTTTTGAGAATTATGTAGATTTTTGGAAAGTCTGGCTTTCTCTGGAGTACCGCTTTACACTCTGCTGCTTCTGCTGCCACCGCTAACACATCAAGCTTTGTATGAAACTAATTATAAAGTCAAAATCAAGACGCATTTTCAAGAGTTTGCTATACACCAACATCGCATTTATACCTAGTTAAGTGATGAAAATGATGTATTTTAGAAAATTATGAATAAACATGCAGGTTATATTTACTTTACGTAAAGGTATAATATTTCTAAAAACAGCGTTGAAAAAACAAACTCTCGTAAAATCCCTAAAAAGAACATTGGTGAAGTGCGTACAGGTGCAATTGTTATATTAAATGAATCACGTTTCCCAAAATTACAAAAGATAATATCCTCGTGTTTCGGTTTCCAAACGTTTACAGATGACAAATATGTCAAAGAATAAAGCAAAAACGCGTTTTTTTCATATTTTTTCGAAAAAGGCTTTAACGATTTGGATTAAACTTTATATCCCTGCTTTGACCAAAGTAATTGTAAGAAGACTGCGTTTACGTTTTATAACAAAAATATAACAAAAAAAATAAAGGAAATAGGATTTGGACATTGTTTAGAAAATTTAATTTATTTTTGAGTTACATACACTACGGATCACTTAAAGGCAACATTTTTATTGAACTAAAGCGAGAATTATGTACCTGGGGCAATTTTCTTTAAACTTTTAGCGGATTAAAAAATCCTATTTTTACCAAAAATGTGCCTACAACTTTTTTTTTTTTAACTCAGTTATTTTTTTTTAACTAAAAGACTGCCGCTTTGTAAAAAAAAAATTCGAAACAATGGTGATAAAAGTTCAGCACCTCTCATAGAATCTTAAAAATATAAAAAAAAATTCGAAACTTATTTTAATCAATTGTTTTTATGGAGAATGCGTTTTAAAAAGTATTAAAAGAACTCAAAATTTCCACTTTTGTTTTTTAATTTTTAAAAAAAAGTTTCAAAATATTTTTTTAAAACTTAATTATTCGAAAACGGCGAATTGAGATTCAGTAATTTCACATTATCTAGCAGAATTTTAACAAACAATTTACTTTTAATCAAAAATAACGGTACATTCCATACTAGTTTCTAAGAGCTGTTGCTCGTAAACGACTCCTTCGGTTTTGATGAAAATTTTTATGTGAGCTAATATCAGTACGATCTACCATATTTTTGAAAATTCTTTTTAATCCGTTATTAACGATTTTATAATAATTTATAAAAAATTTAAAATAAAAATTCAAACAAAATTTTTTTTACAGAAACAATAATTTATAATAATCAATATTAAATATATCAGTGTGCTTTTCTTTATCAATAGGTATTAATAAAAAACCAATATTGTTTGGTTTTCGACCGATATTAATACAAAATTATAATAAAAAAAACAAGCGTTTCTAATATGTTTTAATAATATTCCATATACAAATTTGTAGAAATCATTTTATTTTATTTTTTTGAAAACTAAATATGTATCTCGAAACTGAGCAAATGATTTTTTCAAAATTTTTAATTTTCACATTAAACAATCCTAAAGATCACTATTGGTATTTTTCTTAAAAATATTTTCATTTTTTTGTTCTCATAAATAGAGATTTGTTTAAGAAATAAAATGGTGTACATATCAAATTTTCCGGGTGGAATGTTGTTCGGGCGAAACTCACAATAAGGCTGAATATTTAAAACTTTGAAATAGAAATAAGCAGACTAAAACTTCTATAAAAAAGTCATCAGTTCTTCAGTTTGTTTGTTAAAATTTCATTGTTTTGCAAAAAAATTTACTTAGGTATATCGTTAAAGCAAAAAAAATTAATTCGATCACGTTGAGAGTTTTCAAATCCCCGATAAATGTATTAATGTTTTTCTTTTTAGCCTATCATTTTTTTTTTGTAATTTGTTGTAAAATCTTCAGTTATCATCGTACAAAATTTTAACAGGTGCAGAAAAAAAACATCACATCTGTAGTTTTAGAATTATATTCATTTTTGATAGTAAAAAAATTAACACAGTAAAAAAACATCACGTTTAGAAAAATTCTCGCCACAAAAAAAAATTCGTTAGATCATCACCGTTTATTAACTGTTTTAGCATTGTCTCAGTAAATTTTTTGTTGATATTAGCGTGATTTTTTGCAAGCCCGGGGGGAATTGGATGAAAAAAAATGACGTCGGTGCTAAAAAATTAAAACGTAAAATGCAACAACAACTATTCCCCTAACGCCTTAGCTATTCCCAGAGAATTGTCGGGGCTTAACTTACGCGCACAGAAAAACTGTATTACTGGCATGAATTACCCTAAATGTTATCGTCAGTTTGTATGAAAACTCCATGTTTTTTTTATAAAACTACTTTTTTTGATGTGTAAGCTGCAATAAACATGTATCTGAGAGCATGGGGAAAATCATGAAGATACGTAAAGATAAATGTAGCTTAGTCCCCTTTCACACTCTGAAAATACTATATTATCGAATGGTCGAACCGGTTATTGTACATCATTCGTTCAAGAAAAAAATATAAGAAAATATTTCAGTTGAATTTTTTTTAATTATTGAAAATTATGTAATAGCTTTAAGTAAAATGCAAAAAATGAATGAATAAACTTTTTCTAATTCTAATAAAGGAAGTGAAATTAACGAATCATTTTGGCTTTACAACTTAATTCATTTTGGCTATACACATTTTATTCCTGTTTAATTTGACCGGGAAAAAAAATTAACTCTTTCGCTTAGAGGTGAAAACACAATTCGATTTTAGCGGAATCAAGCTTGGACTATACATCGATCTTTTTTAACCATTAAGTTGAAATGAGTGATGTCTTTTTGAGAATTTGGTATTTTAGTATAATAGTTTATTATGGTATTAATGATTATGGAATCGGGATTCCCAATTTTTGCCATCGCGATTTATACCAGTTCCGTGAGGCAAAAGTGAGTGTTTACACATCTTCAATGCCAGTCTCGTCTCGGATACTCACACATTTGTTTTAATAATGCATATACCTATTGGCGCAATAAACAATTGTTATTAAATGTCAATAAATTTTTGAATTGATTTTAAAACATTTTTTTTTGTAATAAACTCTGTATTGGCTCACTAAACAATTTATTGTAATAAAGTATTTAAATTATCGTCGATTTTTATAAAATTTACAGTATGTTCATGGTATTTTGCAGTTTAGGTCACTTGAATTGAATTTAAAAGTTCCAGTGACCTCAATTCCAAAATTCGCCTAAGCACGACAATGGTAATATTATAGTCGATGATTACTGACTCTTATAAAACTCATGAACGTACTGTGAATTTTATGAGTCTATTTTATGAGACTATAATTAAAAAAAAGCATTTGCCTTAATTTTATAATCTTTATTGGGACAATATAAATAGAAAGTATGATTAAAGGGAAAAATGAAATGCAAATGGAAGCAAATTACAAAAATTAAAATTTCAAAAATACTAAATTATTTCGCTGGTTCAACAAGAAAGTTTGCTTGAACCAAAAAAAAAAAAATGTATTCGCACATCAAACTAAATTGGTCAATTCAATAAAATATTTCATTCTCTTAACAAATTCGTTCATTTAAACAGCAAAAAAGCACATTGCCGCAACAAACCAATTTTTTAAAAGATATAAATAAATTTATAAACAAAGGATCAATAAACTTTTTCTTATATCAATAAACGCTTTTTATTGGCCCAATAAACCAGTAATTATTGGACGAAAATTGATAAATAAAAATTTACTGTCTCAATGTCAGTCATGCTTTTTAAAAATTTTAAGTGGGTTTCGACTTCTGACCATCTGATTCGAAATTGGTACAGATTATTTTCATTTTCTCGAAAACGACTCTAACGATTTTTATTACACTTTATACATAATAACAATCAAATCAATACAATATTTTAACGCTGAAATTGTTAAAAGCTGGCTCTGATTCTGCTGATTTTTTTGCATTAATTATATTTTTTTTTGGTCTTTCGGTATATGATTTTAACCATCGATATGTATGTAAATATGTCTAACGTATATTTTTTGATATTTCCATATATTATGTAATTCGATATCTAATAGCTAGATATATTTGGTCATAATTTTGCCAAAGTTATTTTTTTTGTATCAAAGAAAATTTAATTTGATTTAGTTCTTTTATTTTTTTCACACCTTTTCCTTCATATTGACATAATTATTGTTATTACATCTTTAATATTTAGCCATATCATAGTTTTTGAGAATAATGACAAATTCGTGCGATCCAGTTGTGCAATTAATTTTCCTCAGATATGATATAGGTATACCTATTACCTTCTCTGCTCAAACAACCGATAGAGTAAACTGCTTATACAAAAATAATGCAATCTTTTTCTAAGAAAAGAAAGGACACTTCTCTTCTATTTCTATACCATGGAAAGTCCAGAACGAATAATAAATTTTGTTTGTTCATATATACAAGGCAATTATAAGGACTTCTCGTAAACAATTCCCATCGTTCTGCAGCAAAGCAAATGTAAAGCAAAGTACAACACAAAACAACACAAACTCTGTCCTCGCTGATTTACGTGCGAATTCGTAAAACCAATAAATATAATCTCGCTGGGCAAACATTTAGATTTTCGTCCGCAACGCCGCCGCCGCCCGTTGCTGCCTTAGCTCTGCACCGCCCTCATCGTAATCGTCCACCGCATAAATAGTCGAAAAGTTATTAGCTCCATAGCTCGATTCATTGTTGGTACCAAGTGATACGAAGCGTTTACTTCCTTCCTCCCTATAAACATGAGCCAAGCCAACCCCAATACATGAGCCACCTAGAACAGAATACAAAGCAATTTCACAAATATTGCTCATAATTGCTGCCCGATAAGTGTTCCACCTCATTTGATATTGTTTTTCGCTGTGGCAGAGTTCGGGATTCGGGATGTCGGAAAGTGTATGTATATATATAGAGCCGACTCGGTCCGGCAATAAGGGTCAGCAAATTTTGGCATTTTGTATACAATTTTATCTGATGAGGGTCATCTTTATGGGTTATCAATTTCATTCACAGCTCATATTGGACTTAAAATTTCTATGATTTGTTTGCGTTCTCCGATGATACGTATCAACACCAACGTCATTTGCCTCTCATCATGCTCCTCAGTCTCATATTCACACCCCATTCGACACAAGAAGAACAGAACAACAATTTTTGAACAATTTATCAAAATTTAGTTGCAATTTAAAGGTGGGTGGGGGAGGACGTGGGACGTGCATTGGTCAAATGATGGGGATATACACAGGAAGAAGGAATGTGGATATAAATTGAGCAGAAATGGCACGAGGTACGAAATGAGCGCGCTTCACATGCAATCGCCTTGCCTTGCTTCGCCACCACCGCCGCGCCGGTCGCTACCATGTTTCATGAGAAAAGCGCATTTGCATTCATAAATAAGTGGCCGATAATAAATCATCAATAATTGCAGGATGAAGTTTAATTGAGTTTATGTAATTCTCCGGATCGTACGGAAGTTGTTTGCATGAACTTTGCGCTCCGGACTCTCTGTATGGCATGTAAGTATGTATGTAGAACGTGTGGTATAATAGCGTATAGGTCGAGGCGGAAGCACCATATTCATATTCAACTTCTTCGTGTGTACACAGAAAGGAACGGAATATTGGTTTTTGGATTTAAAGTTGTAAGTTATTAATAAACCATCTGCATATATTGGGCAGGCCTTCCATATTTTTATTGTTATAAGGGTGTAAATTGGGTGTGGTGTCTTAAGTACATGATTTAAGGTTACGAAAGTTGTCCCCAGTATAAGTGGTGGTGGAATTCCGATTTCCGATGCATCATACATACTCGTATACATACATTAAATGTGTTGCATTAAGATAAAAAACATTACTTCTTTTGACAATTAAGGAACTGTGTTTTCGATAAGAAAAGGTAAAAATATCAGGAAAATTGTTATTATTTAAATGGGACGCCACAAATGTCAAAAAATTCTCATAAGGTATTTTTTTGCGTACTCTTCAAAAATAAGTTGCATGTTGTAGGCTATAGCATACCACATTACTAAAACATGTACTGGCTGAGCTAGCGACGATAAATATACCCGCTATTTGATTTTTCAGAAAAAACTTTGTTTTTGTCGGAACTCTGAATAAAAGAACTATTTCAGCCAGACATAAAAACAGTGATGCGAGATGAGATTTAAAAAATCCCACCGGAATCGAAAAAATATCCCACCACGGAAAAAAACCACCATAATAACCGCTTAAAATACCAAGAAATTGTGACACTTAAGAAACTGAAATTTGTTTCACACATACTTTCATACATACATGAAACTAAAAATCACAACTGTTAAAATAATGAAACGGATTCTTCTTTTTGAGCGAAAGTTTCGTCGTCGTTTCGAATGTTTGGAATTGGTTTGGGAGAACCTTTATTCGAAAAACGAATCGTCACGAAATAATTTTTCTAAACGCTGATATTTTATTTGTTGGAAGCAAATGCGTGCGCATGCTCATTAAAAGATGTTTGTAATTGTAATATTTGTTTGCGATTAAAAAATCGCGTGACTCAAAATCAGAAGTGCGTTAACAGGAAAAAATTTGTTTCCATCGCTATTTTGTAATTGCAACCAATGAAAGTGCGGCTTTACTTCAACTTTAAGAATAAAGTTCCAGAAGAAAACAAAACACACTCTAATAGCCATTGAAAAGGCAATAATGCACCGTCCAAGGATAGCACTTGCAGTTGCTTGTGTGAGGACAAGTTTTTTGCCGATTGCTTTGATTTAGCATGTGATTGGGTTGCCTTGTTTTAGAGTCAGATTTTGGAGATACAAAATTTGGGTTCTCTGAAGTAAGTTAATTATTTAGGAAGATGCAAGCTGAGAAGGAAGATTTCTGTTGCAATTTAGTAAACAAAAAACTTGGTTAGTTTTTTTGTTTTTTTTTTGGAAAGAAAAACGGAAGATTGTCCCTCTCTACTTGTTTGACAGGTTTTCTGTGTGATTGATGGTGTGGAAAAATTTTGTTGGCATTATAAATGTAAGATAAGAAAATAAAATTTTATAAAAGTGTAATAATCCGCGCGATGGCGGATGAACTCATTCGGGTCTTCTTCGATACTCGGCTCCACAGCAGCAATAGCGTCTTCGGTGCGCACTGTACGGCGTCTCTGAGGATGCGCATTACCCACTAGAGTAAACGTGGTGCGAAACCGACCCATGCTTGCTTGAATTACTCTGCTGGGCGATCATGTCGACCGAATATTGAACGCAGCGTGCGATGCATCGCGCGAAACGCGCCATTATTTTGCTAATAAATTTGAACGATTTGCAAACTTTGTCCAGGAGTAAGTCTATTCATTATGAAATGGCAAACCAAACTGAGCATAAATCAAGTGACAGCTGTCAAAAAGACCAACTCCAAAAAAGTATTGCCAGATTGAAAACCACACGTCTAAAAAAACACCCTTAAATTTGTCCCCCATAAAAAGCGTTTTAAATATTTTGTTTGGAAAAACCACCAATGTGGGAACACTGACAGGAAAGTCAATAAATAAGGAATCGTTTTTTGGAACAAAATATATAGGACGATTTTTTTTTATATTAGAATTAGGTCCATAAGGAAGCTTTAGTTCAGGTTGGCAGGACGCCGACACGCCGCGCCGCGCCATATCCCTGGACAAATCCGCCATTTTTGAAAACGATATAATTGATCTATATCTCTTTAACTTTCAGAAATGTATTTCCTCTTAGGGAGGTGTCTTGATATAAGGCCATAAGCTTTGAGCTGAAACTTCAGGGTTATACACTTATACATTTTGAGTAACAATTATTAGCTTAAGCAATTAAAATTTAAATCATATTGGGTTAAGAATATCGCAAAGAGCTCTGTAGGTACATTACAAAAATATTGTTTTTCAAAAAGTGAGAGTCAAATTTTTTTCCAAATATGCGGTTATGTCACTTATGAAATTCATAAGGCCATTTTTAGATTTGGCCTTTAGTCCCAAAAAAATATGGCATGCTTCGTCAAATTGACAAAATGCCATGTGTTCGAATATCATGGGTTTATGTTACATTGTGAATGCGTCATAGGACCATATATTGTAATATGACCTTAAGATACATGGCCTTATGTCGCGGCACTCTTAAGTATGATTGCAGAAAATATTTTATCTGTGCAGTATAATGTTCATTTATCTCACCATCATCTTCTAATAATAATAGCGTTGGTGCAAGATAAGTTGCTATAATAACTGCATATAGCTGAACACTTGAGGCCACTTTGCCAACATCGACACGCCTTTCCAAGGCCTTTCGGGTTCCGGGATCCTAGCATCTCATATTGGGGATATTCGCTAAAAAAAAGGCGCAGGGTCATAAGTCCACAAGCCAAAAGTCAATAATAGATGTTTGACCCAATATGGTGGGTTAAAGTGGATTTTTGCCAGAAGCACTGTTTCCACTGAGAAATTTGAAAATGTCGCAAAAAAAGGGTCACAAACATAAACAAATTTTCAACGATTAAGTATGATGTTACAGCATTTTTATTATTCTAAAAAAGCTTTAACATCGTACTAAATCGTTTAAAATTTTGCGCCACCGTTAAGTAATAAATCCTCTCGGAGAATTGCTGAGATATCACAAGATTTCTTCCTTTGTTAATGCATTTCATTGATGTACTAAAATTTTGTAAAGTATAAATTTCGTTAAAAACTCCTCTCCAATCGTAGCGGGGTTATATCCATTAAACCTGTCATCAGCGATCACCCCTGCAGCAATATAAATAAGCATTTCTTTGGTTTAAAAAAACACAGCAATACAATTGCTTAGACGATGGATTTGTATAACTAAAAAACTGATTTTATCACCGTTCTATAATTGAAGGCACGCATTATATTCAAAACGAATGTTCAACAAACTATGCAAATGAATGCAATCTCACATCGCTCATAGCCATTCGTCACCCCATCCACTAGAAGAAATAAAAATAATTCTTCAAAAATCTCATTAACTGTCTACCATGTTTTATTTTTCATTAAAACCATGAAGAAAAAATCTTGAAAAAAAAAAATTGTTATTCGATTCTTTGTTTTTCTTTTGATTTGAACATGGATTTGACATAATTTATGGTTCTTTCATTTTAATTCATATACCAACCTCATTTATATATTTTTATATTTTGTGAAAGAAAGCACATGAAAAACAAAAAACAACAACAACTCTGACTCAGTAAAGCCGTTATAATATAGGCAGATATGTACATTTAAATATTCTTAATTATCTGTTTATATTATCGACTGACACCACACAACCATCAAACCATAAAACCTAAACAATCGAACTTAAGTTATAATAAAAAAATTTCGCTTTTACCGCCGGATTTCCTGCCGGCTAGCTTAGTCATGCTAAACATTAAAACGGAAGTCCATTAAGAGAACTACAATAAATATTTGCTATACAAAATCGATTTCCTTCAGCATATCCTTAAGATATTTATCTTTCCATCAACATTATACTTCATCCACGCATTTGATATAGGAAGGGTGCTACGCCATGCCACGCTAAACATGCTACGTCGCGTCACCACCGTTGGACCCCACACAAAAATGTTTGCTTAATAAATGGAAAAACAAATCGTGTTGCATGCTATAATATTGAGATTGATGCGTGCTGGCACAATTTGAAGGAGTACAATAGTTTTGGCGAAGGATTTTTTGTTAATTTCTTTGCTTATCCTTTTCTCAAAAAGATGATTTCATACATCAGTTTAACTAAGCCTATAAGTATTATACCATCGAGAGTTTCGAAAACAACTCAACGGTCGGTCAGTTAACAGTTTTACCATCTCTCTTGACAATGGGTTTTTTTTTTGTGGTCAAACCTCCTTCCTTTGAAGATAGATATATGTACTCGTATCATACACACATATTTGCAGGGATTGACCTAAATATACAAAACAGTTTAATGCTTTGAATATACACAACTGGACCACAAGAGTTTGCTCCTATTAGAAATTTATAAGCTAAGACGATAAATTTCATCCCTATATTGTGTAAACAGAATGTTTCAATTTTTGTAATTTCCTTGACTTCTTTTTGTACAAACAAAAAAGTTAAGATTTTAATTAAACATAATAAATGGGAAGGGTAATTTTCTTGGTATTAAGAAAGCGGAACTAAAAATGATATTTGATTGAATAAGGGACCATTAGTGCTTTCCCCTTGAAACTTTGTTAAATTCATTTAAATTATATATACCTATTCATTTAAGCATTAAGAATATTTAAGTTATCAAGAATTTAATTTTCTATATCTCTTAAATAAACATACATAAGTGTAGGAAATATCGAACTGAAATTAATAAATAAATAAATAATAAATATTAAATAATAAATAAATAAATAAAAATAGTTTATAAAACCGTGTTTTATAACTAATTGAATTTTCTGAAATTTTTTCATTTTCTGCCATTTTAAAACTACACATTGTATACACATTTGTAAAGTCAAAAAATCAACTTCAATAATTTTATCCATGCATTTGTGCAATACGGTGCTATATTGTTCATTTGAGTGTACTCACATATCACTCACTACATATGTACCTATAAAATAAAACTACGTTTTGCAGGACGTGATACCAGATATAAGCTCTCATTACTATTTTCTTCTCTTTCAAAATCAGATGAATAGGTTTATCTACAAATTCAGACTTTAAAACCAAAGTGGGATTCGTACTCAAGTACGTGCAATCCTGTCGTGCATTTTATTTTTGTATTTTGTCAACAGAACATTTTTCATGGTACTTATACCTTGGTATTCATATATTATTTACCTTTATAGATTCAAAAATTCATATTCATTCTTGTACTCCGTCTTGATAAATTTTATTGCAGATTTTTAGGCGTGAAAGTTACCCAGATCAAATCGGTTGTGATCTATGCTAACAGTTTGAGATGCCCTGGTATTTAATTTAAAGATATTTTTCTGCTAACTAACTCAAAATGTGAACTTCGATTGTAAATTAGAATTTTTCCAACAATGTTTTAAGATTCTTATGCAATATAGTGAAATTTATATTCTTCCCTTCAGTATATAGATAAATACTCAATAAAAAAACTCAATTTCATTACAAAAGAAACTATATACGAATTGGTATGTTGTTTGTATAATTGGATATACAACTTGACCACGCCTTCATGATGTTCAAATTCAGCTGACTTACATGAAATCGCACGTATAACCTTGCAAACTACAATACTCCAACGATATGATATAGGGTTGGCTATAGAATAATATTAAGAATCCCCCCCGAGCGATACAAGCATCCCAAAACAGTTGCGGTAACATGCATCAGTCAAGCCCACAAGAAATAGCTTGTACAGCTACCTCCTAGCACCGCGTGTCTTGGTATACAAAATCACGGCTGTGATGGTCGCGTTTGCTTTCATGTCAGCCACCATTGGCAGCGCAACAAGTCATGTTCTTCGATGGTAATTTATTCTGATCGAAGTCGGGGAGAGAGAAGCCCAGGACAAGGAGGTCTGTGGGACAGTGAATCCACAATAATTCGCAATCCATATTCCCGGGACACCGCGCACAACATATATCCTGCCGGGTTGTCATGTTAATGCAGTAGTATTTACAAATCGGTTCTGGCATATAAAAATAAGAATATTTTTTTGGTATACAAAGTTTTGTTGGTCGTCCGTCGTCGTTCGGTCAAAAGGGTCTCCCTTAGGGGAGGCACCAAAAGTGGTTAATAAATTGTTTTGAATTGCAATTTTATAGTACCTTAGCTATTAATGGAAATTTTAACGAGGTGCGTCATAATAAATAAGATAATACTTGTTGAGTTTAGGGACGTGATTGTGTCTTCATGATGGGTGAACAAATTTGAGATGCGACATCTAAAAGGGGGTACCGAAGGAAAAGTGAAAATCGATTTCAAAATGGCCTTTAATGTTTTTTCTTTTAGCGAAGTGAAAAAAATCGATAAACCACGTTGAATTTTTATAAGTATATAGCATTGTCATGCGTTTCGTTTCCTGGGCATGGGTTGTTAGTCCAGTCAATAAAGCATTTGACTTAGAAAAAACGACGGAAAGCTGGACGATGGTATAAAGCCTCCTCAGGGCGTTCTTAAGAAACTGTCAAAAGTCCACATCGATATGATAACAATTTTAAAGGGGTTTAAGGCCCCCCAAAATAGTTTTTCAAGAATAACTCCCAAACTGTGAGTTGTACAGGAAAAATATTAAGGACTAATTCGCAGCTAAGACAATTTCCTACAAATAGGATTAACATACTTTTTTTTCATAAAAATAACTATTTTCGAAATAAACCAATCAGAATAGTTAAAGGTATTACTTTTCTATATTGGGGCGGCTTTGTTAAAAAATTGTGCATTTTGTGATAAAAGCATAAGTTTTGGTTCTTGGTACATTACATGAACATGATTTTAAGATGTTGGCCCACTTTATCTGTCCACCCCTTTAAGTGGGAGGGGCACATTAAAAAAAATAAATAAATGAAAATGAATATAAAACCACGACGGCAACACTTACAATATCATGTTATAGCTTTTTTAAAGTCAGTAATTCATTCTTTAGTTATAATTCAATTAAGTTATTTTAGTGCTTAGTTTTTGAATAAATGATTTTTAAATTTTACATTTTGAGAATAAAATTCGAAAAATAGAGTTTAAAAAATAATTTATTGAAAAACTGTGCACTAAAATAACTTATTTGAAAATTATAACTAAATAATGAATTACTGGCTGTAAAAACAGCTATAACATAATATTTTAAGTATTGCCGTTGTTTTTATATTCATTTTCTTTTTTCAATGTTTTTGTTTTCTGCCCCTCCCCCTAAAGGGGTCGACAAATAGAGTGGGCCAACATCTTAAAATCATTTTCATTTAATGTACCAACAACCAAAAAGAACTTATGCTTTTATCACAAAATACACAATTTTTTGAAGAACTAAGTCGCCCCAATTTATAGAAAAGTAAAACCTTTAACTATTCCAATTTGTTTATTTTGAAAATGGTTATTTTTATAAAAAAAAGTATGTTGATCTTTTTTGTAGGAAATTTAGTAAGTTACGAATTAGTCTTTGATATTTTTTCTGTACAACTCACCATTTGGGAGTTATCCTTGAAAAACTATTTTGGGGGGCCTTTTGACAGTTTCTTAAGAGTCTATATACCTCAATCCAGCTTTCCGGCGATTATATCTTAATTGGGCTGTTTTTTAGGCTTTATTGACTGGACTAAGTTACAATTTCGTTAAAAATCTTAATATCCAACAGGAATAGATGTTTCGTTATACTTAAGTACATTATGGTTGACTTTTCCTTTTCACTGTGTGGGTAGCGAGTCTGTGTTGGTTTATGACATTAGCTTAAGTGGGTCTTACATCATTTTATGTGTAACTCTAAAATGAAGAAACAAGCCCACAACTTACTTAAAGAGTAAGAGACAAACAGTGAAGGTAGAAATCTGTTTCCAGCTCAAGGCTTATCTGATTGAAAAATAACTTATAGTTGATTTACCTATCTTCTGCATCTTAAATTGTTCCAAAATAAGGATTTATGAAATCGCAATGACGAATATAAAACATGTTCCTTTTGGCCTTGAATATGGTTTTTTTTTATATATATTGTCTCCGCATTTATCTTTCAATGTTCTGCATTTTGGTCTCCTTTCTGTTATATATTTATCTGATCAATATAAATTTTATTTTGGTTTTCTCTTATTTTTTTGCAGAAATGAAGATACATAAATGTGAGTCCACTATTTCTTAAAAATGAAAAAAAGGTAGTAATCTGGTGTGTGCTCTCATCGACAGTGAAATCATCAATATGGGCGGAAGAAATTTTTCGTACTTTACTGGTAGACGGATGTGCCAAGAAAAAGAACCTTGGGCGGTCTTAGTTTCTAGGAATCAAAATATGCTAAACCCTCTTCCATTTTAATTCACGAACCTCAAAAGATGCTTCCCGCACTAAAAAAAATTCACTATAAGAAATAAGTGAGAATTTTTGTCCCGCTTGAAAAAAAAAAAACACTGAGTGCACATAGATTTTTCCTTCAGGGTAGCTTAATGAGTAGAAATCTTCGAAGACCTAATCAGGGTGTTCAATATCTGATCAACTGAAGGCCAAAAATGACCCGATTGTTCTCGAGATATTCGAGACGAAAAACATTTTTGAACAATTTTTAGTAGTTTTTTTGGTTTAAAAAAAACTGTTAATTAAATGTTCCTACTAACTTTATCTGTTGTTAACAACCAATAACAAAATTTAGAGACGACTTAAGTATTTAATTAAAATAGACCATAATAGTTGTATACTCTACATAACTAACCAAACATGGTATGACTTAAATATTTAAATAGACCTTAAATAATGAATTTTACTTTTATTACTCTTAAATGTGAAACATTTGATGTATCGTTTATTATGTCCACACTATTATAGTTCTTTTTACTTGAATATTCAAGTCGTTTTTAAATTTGGTTATTGGTAAGGCTCTTTGTGTTAAGTATAAAATTAGTCTGGCGTCGAGATCAGTTTTCATTGTCGAGATATTCGAGACGAAAAAATTTTTCAACAATTTTTAGCAGTTTCTGTTTTTTTTTCTTATAAAAATTGTCAATTGTTTTTTTTTGTAAAAACCCCGCCAATTCTTAATTACAGCATTGTTTATAAAATAAAATTATTCTGGAGAAGATAGCATTGTTTGTTTTCGAAATATTTGAGCCGAAAAATAATTTGAAGTTTCGTTGCTTTGAAAATAAAACTTGCAATTTATTGTTTCTACAAAATTTATCAGTGTTATAGGAATTGGGTCTTGTGAATAAAAAAAAAGTTAAAGCTTTTTTTGGAGGAAGCTAAAGCCAACTAGTCATAGCTTTTACTAGCAGCTAAAGCTAGACCTAGCTTAAGCTTTGTTTTATGTGAATAAAAAATGATAACGCTAAATAGCTTGTGCTAGAAAATTCTAGTTTAAGCTTCGCAATTTAGGCAGTTTGTTTTTTATTCACATGTTTCGACTAGGAAGCTTTAGCTAGAATTGTTCATATATAAACCAAAAGGATGGTTGTTTTGGATTTTGTTTTGTCACTATCTGTATTATAGGGCAAGTTTTGATTTTGGGTTAAAAATGTTTTTATCATATCGTCCGTCAGTCTCTGCGTCTATACGTTCACTGTGGACCAATTGGTTTCAAATTTGTACATAGGTCGGGTAGCTCCAATAAAACAGTTTCGATATTTTAAAAAGTATAAAGAAAATTGTCTTATTTTTGAGTTACTCTCTAACATTAATTTAATTAACAGCTCGCACAATTTTTAAGTATACCTGCTTCACAATTCTCCATTAACTTTGTAATTGTACCTTTTAATGGCTTACTTACATATGTACCTACAATGCCTAGCATTTAATTCATGCTGCAACTGTAAACGACAACTACGTGCCTTACATATATACAGAAGAGCGTTCAACTCCAAGATCTTGTCCTACTGCAGCATACTGAAATCCAGGTTCACTTAGATATCTTAAAAATATCTGTATTCTCTGCTCAGAGGTCAGTGCACCTCTATGTTCCGTTGACTTTTCTATCACCACTGCACTGGGTCTTGTGAATAAAAAAAAAGTTAAAGCTTTTTTTGGAGGAAGCTAAAGCCAACAAGTCATAGCTTTTACTAGCAGCTAAAGCTAGACAGTTCTAGCTTAAGCTTTGTTTTATGTGAATAAAAAAATGATAACGCTAAATAGCTTGTGCTAGAAAATTCTAGTTTAAGCTTCGCAATTTAAGCAGTTTGTTTTTTATTCACATGTTTCGACTAGGTAGCTTTAGCTAGAACTGTTCATATATAGACCAAAAGGAAGGTTGTTTTGGATTTTGTTTTGCCACTATATCTGTATTATAGGGCAAGTTTTGATTTTGGGTTAAAAATGTTTTTATCATATCGTCCGTCAGTCTCTGCGTATATACGTTCACTGTGGTTCAATTGGTTTCAAATTTGTATATAAGGTAGTTCCAATAAAACAGTTTTGATATTTTAAAAAGTATAAAAAAAATTGTCTTATTTTTGAGTTACTCTCTAACATTAATCTATTTAAGAGCTCGCACAATTTTTAAGTACCTGCTTCATAATTCTCCATTAACTTTGTAATTCTACCTTTTAATGGCTTATATATGTACCTACAATGCCTAGAATTTAATTCAACTGTCAACGAAAACTACGTGCTTAATAGTCTTACATACAGAAGAGCGTTCAAATCCAAGATCTTGTCCTACTGCACCATACTGAAATCCAGGCCAGGTTCATTTAGATATCTTAAAAATATCTGTATTCTCTGCTCAGAGGTCAGAGCACCTCTACGCTCCGTTGAGTCGTCTATATAAGGTAATCACCACTATGCACATTTCATTTGAAAATCTAAATAAACTATAAAAATCCTCATCACTTACTTCCGTTTTTCCTAAAATTTTAGTTTTCTTACCATAATCGCACTATAACTAAAGAGAATACTGAAAATAAGACCTAGTCAAAGCTTTCTAGACAGGGAGAAAAAATCTTGAAATTTTTGTAGCTTTAACTTTAATATTCTAGTTAAAGCTATTTTTATTCACACAAATTGAAGCTTAGGCTGGGAAAACAAGCTAAAACTAAATGAATTTAGCATTGGCTATTTTAAAATAGCTATGACTAGAAAACATCTTTAACTAGCTAGCTTAAGCTTATTTTTATTCACCAAAAATCTAGCTTTTACTTAAAAATCCAAGTTTTAGCTTTAGCTTTTTTTTTATTCACAAGGCCCACTGACTATAAAAATCCTCAACATTTACTTCCGTAATCCGTTTCTTTTAAAATTTTAGTTTCCTTACCATAATCGCACCATAACTAAAGAGAATACTGAAAATAAGACCTAGTCAAAGCTTTTTAGACAGGGAGAAAAAATCTTGAAATTTTTGTAGCTTTAACTTTAATATTCTAATTAAAACTATTTGTATTCACACAAATTGAAGCTTAGGCTGGGAAAACACACAAATGACATTTTAGAATATGTTATTGTTATTGAAATACCTTTTATTTAAAAGATAAATTATAGCCAAACAAAAATAACAAATTCCAAATCTTTTAATTCTTACATGTGGCAGCTTCGCAAAGTCACCAAATGAACTTTGATCACTCTCGATTTTGTAAGTCGCAGGTTAACAACAGTTTGTAAGGTGATTTTGGCATTAAAACATAAATATTTGAAGTAAAAAAAAGTATATCAGAGAAAGCCAATGGTAATTATTGTTATTTACAACGCGTTTTGGTTTTTTAAATAATTTGATTTACTTACAATAAAAGTTTTTTATAAGTATACATTTTTATGGCAGCAACAAAGGAACTTTTTTCTTTCATCGAGGATAAAAAAAAGTGCAGCAAGGTGCCATCGTGAAAGTAATGTACTTTAAAAATCCCTTATTAAAATTTAAATAAATAGTAAATTTAAATGCCGAGAACTCCCAAAATATTTCGTTTCTTTTCTTAAACGTATCAATAAGCCCTTTTAAGGGCGACCATTTATTTCTCGGAAATAAATTTTTTCCCTTATGGGAAATGAATGAATCCTTTTTGGGCAGCATCAGAAGATGTTTTAAAATGACGTAAAAATGTATGATTGTATTTTCCAGAAAAATGTCCCGCTTCGCTACATATTATTGATTTACTTCACAATTTGCTGATTCTCTCTAATCCTTAAATCACAAATTTTCGTCAACTTTCAAATGACACAACAAAATTCAACCAATCATGCTGCTTGAATTTTAAGTAAATAAAGTGTACTTTCGAAAGTCCAGCTACCGACCCTCAAATCGACCACTGTGCGCTGTAGTAAAAAATCCGATAATTGAATATTTTTGAAAGTCCTTTCCGCACATCATCACGATATTATCTGTAAAATAAAATTTATTTTAAGTTTATATCTTTATTCGTTCGCAGTTGTTATTTCCTTTTATTTTGGAAAATGTGACCCACGGGTCTTATTTTCGTTGGTCTTATTGCACTGCACTATTAAAAACAAGCTTCGAATTGTAGAATATAAAGCTGGAAAATAACTATACCAGTCAAAATATTACAAATTTAATAAAATAAACAAACAAACAGTGGCAACAATGTTGCAATGTAAACATGTACATATTTACGTGCCGTGGTACAATTTCGATGCGATCAATGTGTACCAGCCTGAGAGCTTAACCCCATCTGCTGGCAATCCTGTTTAAATACATAATTGAATTTTCAGATATCACCACGAAGAAATTTTCCGACTTTTCTAATTTTTAGATCCATTTAGTGTGTTTACCTGGGATGGAATCGTGTAATGTGGTTTGCGATAAGATGAGTGTCACAATCAACCAATTCAGTCTGGTGTAAGATGATATCACATTTGATAGCTAAAGAGCTAGGTTATTGTCATTTTCCAACAAATTTTGGCGTATCTGTAGCTGTACCACTAGAGTTGCCAGCAGCCTGCTAAAATTGTACAACTTTTTCAGAGTTCTTTTTTTTACCGTTTATACAAACAAAAATAAACATTCTTGTGTGCAAAAAAGTTTACTTTACATTCCGGAAGATGAAGAATTATATCGCAAAGACATCATTTTCGTTCTATATTTTCGATAGCATTATTACAAGCATTTGAAACATTCACTATGCCAACTATACATTATGTTTTTGACAAATGCCATTGGAAAGTATTGAATTGAATTGAATTGAATTGAATTGAATTGAATTGAATTGAATTGAATTGAGTTGAATCACCTTACCCAGACGGAAAACTCAATGATAATCACATATGACTATTGGTTGATGTGCATGTGACAATCATTTATGAATTATAACCTATCCGATTCCACCCTGTTTCAATATGAATTAAACAAAAAATCCTTATGTAAATCGGGTGATTTTATTTTATTTCTAGATGTTGCATATTATCAAAGTTGAGGGTGTTATTAAGACACCTACTTTTATTACATAATATACCTACCTCAGGAATGATGAAATAATGAAAATCAAATATCTTGCTTCACTAAAAACATTTTTTTTCACTTCATTCCGACATTCTCATTTACCAATAAAATTCCAAGTTACATATTTCAAAAATAAATGTTTCTCAACAATTGAGATTTATTACATTTTTTTTTTCTCAATTAAGTATATTCTTATTTCGAGACTTTTAAAAGAATTCAATTAATATTATGATTGTGTGTTTTTTTTTGTAAAAATATTTTGAATCAAAATGAAATGAAATTGTTGTACATGCTCTATTTATAAAATAAGACTCTGAACATTTATACAAATTGTTTTCTAGTTTGTTGGTTAGGTAACGGTGATGGTTTTAATTGAATGCTACGTTAATTGTTTCCCACTTTTTTCAATAATTTACTCTGAAGAACATTCTTAGACACAAAAAATCTTCTGGTAATTTAAAGGGTAGGTATATATATTATATACCTTTTTATGGACCAATAAAGTAAAATGAAATAAATAGCATTCAAAAAGTTTTAGGAAATTAAATTTAATATTTTTTTTTTATTCTAATAAAATGTAAAGAAAGGAATAATTGGTGTAGAAAGAGTTACATACGTGGCCATAGTGGCGGGGGCAGAATGAATGGGTACGTTCAATGCATTACGTTTTACATCTGAATTTTCAGAATTCTGAATTGTAAGAGTTTCTGATTAGCCAGCTGTCAAAAGTTATATGACTTTTAGTGACTTTTAGTTACGTTTCATCTGAATTTTCAGACAAGAAATTCTCATCTGAAAATTCAGATGAAAGTTGTTTGTGGTGGGGAAGTGCCAAATCAGCTGAAGCACTGCACATAAAAGTTGAACTTTATAATTTTCGTATTGTTGGTGGTTGATTTTTTTAGTTGTTGTCATGAAAATTCAATACTTATTTAAATGAACGAACTTTTTGTTTATTGTTTAGTGAATTTTTAAATCAACAATTTTTATATTGATGATTGGAAAGTTTTTTTTATAATTTTTTAGGCCATACATATCAATAAAAAGAATTTCAATTAAAATAATAAAACCTATTAATGATTTAGTTACATATAATTTCATCCTCACAACTACTCACGCTCAATGTTTAATATATACGAATGTATATAATTAAAGTTCTATTTTATTTCGCTTCTATGTAAATCCTTTAGGTAAATGCAGGAATTTGACACAATGACTTTCGACTGAAATTTCAGATTTTTTTTGCGTTCAACGACATAAATTCAGAAATCTGAAAATTCAGATGTGAGGTGATTTATATTGAACCCACCCAATAAGTGTTATGAAATAGACATGAAAAAATAAAAGCTGTTCTTAAATGCTATTTTGTATTTAAAAGTGCTAAATTTTTAGGTGGCATATTGTATAGGTAATCTTTCTGCACATTCAACTATAAAACAAAAATTCTTTTAAAGAATCCATCAATATATTTTAATTTTTGTAAGTAGCCACGAAAACGGAAAATAAACATATTAAAATATTTTTGTAAGAAAAATAAATGTTTTGACAGAAAAGAACCGTCAAATTTTTGGAAACAATACTGATACATATTTAAATGGGAAGAGTGCAAGTCCACTTTGTTTTTTCATATTCAACATCCTCAAAAAGAAAAAAGTTCTAATATAGCTCTCTTATACATACATAAGACAAATAATTTTCTTAAAACTATGGTTCATAAATCATAATACAATAAAATTCGCTTAAGAGAAACGTAAAATGTCACAGTATTTCTTTCACTTAAGCGGGTTTTCTACTTCAACGAACCCCGCTTAAGTGAAAAACAATTCACTTCACTTTATTTCACTAAAGCGGATCTAAAAATTGCAAAAACGTTTGTGACATATCAGAAATTCAAATGTAATTTTCGTGGGGAAAATTTGGGGGAGCTGAAAAATAAAAAAACGTAAAAGCGTTCAGCAAAAATCTCACCGATACCCAATACATAACACTTTTCCTACAAACAAGGAAAACGTAGAGAAAAGTTTTAGAAAAATTCCCTATGTTCCCGAGGTATCTGAAAAGTTGATACCCTTTTTATCAGCAGCAAAAATTAAACCAGCCTTCTTTACCCTACAAAAATCCTTATGTAATAATAAAATCAAAGGACACAAGGACAACATTAAAAAAAGCGGCTTATATAATTGCAAAGGATGTTGCGGCATATATATTGGTAAAACAGCTAGGACATTACAGACACGTTTTATCGAACATCAAAGATCTGCTATGCTATCGGACCCATCTTCAGGCCTCTCACAACATCTTAAAGACTCTGGACATTTTTGTTCTATATTCTACATTTTTTACCTTACGGATGCGTACTTGACAAGTACGAGATTCTTGAAATAAATAGACACAAAACACAAAATATCTTAAACTGCCAAATAATACCTCTGCAATAATAGTCCACTTTTAAAGTAATTCTTTTCTTTAAATATAAAAAACCAAAAAAAAAAAAATGTATTATTAATGTTATTTGCATTCAAAAGTTGAATATTACAATTCATTATATTCTTGTTTTTATTTTTACTCATGATGTCCTAACAAGACGAAACGCGTCGGCCAAATTATTAAAATAAAAATAAAATTAAAACCGTGGAGCAAAAAACAAGTGTATTTTTTATTATCTTTCAATTTTAAGAGTTTTTTTAGTAAAAAATACAAAATTTGACTGAAAATATGTGTCAGGTATCCGGGTTTTTCTCCTAAGCGGGTTTTACTGTATATTTGTCTTCTTAATGTAAATAACACGGAACTTCATAATATAATACAAAACAATAGTTCAGCCTCAGCGGCTTCAATAACTAACATGGTGTTTCATATAAAGTGTCGCCAGCACGCAACCTGAAAAACAAAACGGTCGAAAATTTTCGAAGGAGAACCTTGTCCAATGAGCCACTTTAGCAGGCGCTATAGTGGAACTAAACGGTCGGCGAATCTTATAAGAACCCTTGTCCCTAGCATATAATATAGCAAGAGAAGCTCAGAGAGTGAAACGGTCGGGAATTCTTATGGAAATCTCTTTATAAGTACATATAACCAACATAATATAATAATAATAATTACAGTAATACGAATAATAATACCTTCTTAATCTAGTCTAGGTACTGGTCGCTTATATGAATTTAATTTTATACCAAAAATTTAGATCGGCTTCTCAAACTCTGCTAAGCAATGCATATCTGTCACGGAAACATCTTATCAAAGGCTTTTGTTTCGGTCCGATCTTAAATTCTCTATGCACTAGATTGGTATTGGGAAAGACAATTTTGTCATTTTCTTCACCTACTCTTATTAAATTAGTGGCTTTAGGTCAGTGTGAACTAAAAAAAAAACTAAGTACAAAATTGTATTGAATTTTATGAATTCAAATTTTGATCAACTTAAATGACTATAGGTGGGTGCTTACTGCTCAGTGAATGTTGCAATATGCTATGTACGAGATCGTGTGGTTATATGATTACGGTTTATGTATAGGAATTGTAACTTTTTGTTCCATAGGTATTCAAAAAAGAAACTTCTATCATTCTATCACAACAACAAGTTTAAGTGTAACTTTTAAATACTCGAATATCGTACTCGTTCATAAAAGTAATAAACATCCTTTAGGAACCTACAAATGAACTAAAAAATTGTAATAAAGTTGTTCAACATTCCTTAACCCTGATTCAACAACAAAAAAAACAACAAACAACAAACAAAATTCACGTGAACCTATAAATGGTTGCTTTCTCAAAGACAAAATGCAGATCGAAATATCGTTATGTCCGTCATAGTGTCATTCGACTCCAAAAGCCAATGGAACAAATAAATTCACATATAGATATAATCATTCCAAAGCAAATATAGAGAAAAAAATTGTCTCGTTATGCAAACCTACAGCCCCCAGAACAGAATGCATCTTACAAATTCGCGTGTCACCTTCTCATGCACCCAATGCATCACAACATTTGCATTTTGTCCCTGATGATGTTCGTTCTGGCCATCGTTAATCAAACCCAAGGCCTCATAAATACTTGTTAGTTAAGTGTCACGCTGGGGTCTGTATAGGTACTTCGTTGAATTTTTCACATCGATATTCATGAAATAAATATATATGTAGGTACTCATTCCTCTAGATCCCTTTCGGAACTCACTCAGACTCTCTGTTAGCTGGTTATCTCGTACTGGAACTTGGAAGCGCTCTCACTCACCAATAAGAAACAAACAAACCGCGCGCATGCATTCAGCGGTATTTTAAATGGCCCATTCGTTGCATGATTGAGGAGGTGATAAATCAATAATTAACAATATATATATGACTCTGCATATAGTTCTTCTGAATGAATGGATGCACGCATAGATATCAACATCGTGGACAAAGGTAAAATGTGTCAACTTTTGTTGGTCAATATTTTGATTTTCTTGCTTGACTTGATTGACTCCATATGGGGTCTGTAACGACCGACCGACCGACGATACCTCAGATTAAATGGAGTTTAAATAAAGATGATTCATGGAAATTTTGATGTCGCGTGACATTATATTGAAGATCAATCATTTAATAAAAAACATTTAATGGACTCAAGAAATTAAATAAACAAACCGAGATATTGATCAGAGAAATAAAAACTGCATGACTGGTTCGAACTTCGAAGTCATATACCTTACCTATCCTTGGACTTAATTATATAGGAAACAATAATTAAAAGAGACTCAATTATACAGGCCTGTAAAATTTAACAGATAGTTTCCCAAGGAAACAAGAAATAGATTTTTTTGAGGTCCCTCAAGCTGAGAACACCACAAATGAAATTCAAAATTCTAATGATGCAAGAATTAGGTGCTTATTTTAGTACTGCATTCCTGATTTGGGACAAAAATCTTATCGTTTAGGGGTCCAAGGTTGTTGACGTTACCGAAGATTTATCCTAAATCTGCATCGACGTAGCAAGTTAAATTTTCTTCTGTTCCTTTTTCCCATAGTAAACCATGGTATACCATGGTACCTTTATGATTTAAAGCAGTATCCTCTTGAGGCCTTTACAATTTTATTCACAGTATAAGGTTTGGTGTCTTGAATGTTTTCACATTAAAACAGTGGGAAAATGGGTGGTTTCCAGGTGTGCTTTTTTATAGGAGTAAAGGCCAAATAAAATAGTGCCAAGTCTTCTACTTGGCTGATGTATTTCAGTAGTATATAGAATTTGTATTATTAAAAAAACCTTCTTATATAAGGTATATTGCCGTGTATATCCTTAGTGACAGGTGAATTGTCTTTGATTCCGCGCTTCGTATCTTTAAATTTAAATAAAATAAATTGTGTTAATTATCATCGAAAATTGTTCTTCGTTTGAAAGGGTTAACGATGCCATTATGTATGAAATATAACATAGTTCAAATGTCCGCCGTGGCTTCTCTGAGTGGCGCGCATCCGAAATGTCCCATTTTCCATGACCCTGGCGCATAAACCAGGCTGAATTTGATCGATGACATCGGTTATGTTGGCTTTAAGGTCGGCTGTGGTTGTTGCTTATTCGCATAGACCTGCAACTTCCCACAAGAAAAAGTCTAACGGGGTCAAATATCACGATCTCGGTGACCAGTTCATCATCCAATTCACTGCAAAAGAAGTTTTGGTAGTCATCTACATAAAGCGCTCGCTGTTGACGGTGATGGCCTGGCCAACGTCGTTCTCAAAGTAATATGGACCGATGACGGCGCTAGCCCAAAATCCACAGACGCTCATGGATCACATGTGGATTTGTACGACGGAAATTCAACATTCTGCGAAAGGTCAAGATCTTGTCTTGTGAGCGAAGTAAAATCGACTACCTTGGATTCTCCTGCACCCTCTCACGGACAGCGGCAATGTTTCGGTGGATCTTGCGTTTCGTCGACTAACGGGTGTTGGTCGATCGTTTACTGAATCAGTGGACTCAAATTTATTCACGAAGACGATTCTACGATTTTATTCTCGGTAAGACGATTGTGGTGGACGTAAAATGAGCGAAGCGCGGAACGTTTCTTGAACGGAACACCCTTTTTGATAGAAAAATTTTATCATTTGCAAAAGTTGTTGTTCGCTATATTCGCCCATGGTGATTAAGCAAAACAGACTGAATAAATGACAGCTAATTTGACTGATGGAGCTTCAACAATTGTCTAAGTTCGAAATTCCCTATTGGAAGATCCTTTAACTTGATACCATTTTCTTCTATTTATTTTGAAATACATTATTCTCTCCCCTTGTTCCAAACCAATGAACCAAAGGTTCTCACTGCTCAGGGAAGATTATAAACATCGATATAAATTTCGCTCGTGTGTTTTTGAAGGTTCTTGGTATGTATCTTAGAAATTGAAATAATCTATTCTCTTATGACATTTTTTTTATAATTGTCGACTTTCGTGCTGAGAAGGACTTTGGAGGAATTCCTGAAGCCTATCCGGTACAATTCTGTTGGACTTCTTTGTGCGACATACAGTCATTCGATTACTCTTGGATTACTCTCTCCCAATTCCCAATTCATTTTACAAATTTCACAAAAAGGACATCCATTTCAAGTTTTCGAACTGAAAAAAACTTTATATTCTAGGTTCGAGAGATAGAGGATAGTTTTTACAAAGATAAAATTTTAACAGTAGTGAAATGTCACTACAAGTACAAAAGTTTCAGGTTTAACAATTTATTGACATACAATATTTTAGTTCTTCATGCTTTGCTGCGCATTTGGACCTTAGATCTGAAATTCCACTGTAAAAACATTATCTGCAAACAACAACATGGTTTCATGCAGAAGCGATCAACAGCCACAAATCTGCTTGCTTTTATGCATAAGTGTATTACTGCGTTAGAACGTGGACTAGAACTCGACTGTATCTATACAGATTACTCTAAGGCTTTTGATCAACTCTCTCATGAAATTATTTTGTTTAAATTAAAAGTGTTTGGGTTTCCTCCTGGACACATCACTTGGATTTCGTCCTATCTCATTAATAGATCTTACCAAGTTAAATTCCGAAACTCTCTCTCAAACCCTTTTATTGCCAAATCGGGAGTTCCTCAAGGAAGTCACTTAGGTCCCCTTCTTTTTATCTTAGCTATAAATGACGTATCTTTCTGTATACGTTATAGCGAAATTCTAATTTTTGCGGATGATATGAAAATTTTTAAAAGCATTGAATCTGAAAATGATCGTTTACTTCTGCAAGAAGATATAAACAGTTTTCTTATTTGGTGTAATAAGAACGGCTTAAATCTTAACCCTATTTAATGTCAGGCAATGATTTTTTCTAAAAAACAAACTCCTTCTTCGTTTGATTACAAAATATCGCAACACACTATACGCCGTGTTCAGAGTTTTAAAGACCTCGGAGTACACTTTACTTTCAACCTTGATTTTACTGAGCATATAAATTTGATCGTCAATAAGGCCAACTCTATGTTAGGGTTTATTAAAAGATGGTCTAAAGAATTTCAGGATCCTTATGTTACCCTCGCTCTTTAAAACTGCTTAGTCCGCCTCCATCTTGAATACGCATCGCAGATATGGACTCCTTTTTACGAAACCCATAAAATCAGAGTAGAAGCCGTACAGCGAAATTTCATACGTTTCGCCTTGAAAGGTCTACTGTGGTCCGATCCTTATAACCTTCCTCCTTATGAACACAGAATTAAACTTCTTCAGGTTCAGCCTTTAGCACAAAGGAGGATTAATATGGATAGAATATTTATTCTTAATTACAGTAGGGGAAACTACAATATTCGGAATTTGGAATTATTAAATTTATCCCAACACCGTACTAATTATGGTATGCATGAGCCTCTTACCCGCATGTGCAAGCTTTTGAATTTGAATTCAAACCTCTTTGATTTTAATATTAGTAAGAATAGTTTAAAACATACTTTAAGGACCAGTGCAACCACTCTTAAATGTCTTTAATATAGTTTGATTTCTTAATCTTATGTTATAGTTGTATATTAATTGTTTCTCAAGTGTATGTTTTGGTAGTAGTTGTTTTTGCTTACTAACTACTAACACTGCACTAAGTGATGAGCCGGATAACACATATTTGTGCAAATCTTTGGTCGCAAGATGTCGCTTGTACTCTTCGGGAAAGATTTGATAGTGTAAAAAAAAAGAATGCTCTTTCTTTTTCCTTCGCGTTTTTCAAATGGCTATCAGCCATTTTATAAGTTATTTGAAACTTCCATTAACGGTCTTTGTTGTTTTGTGTGCGAACTGGTTTGGCTTCATTGTTCTTTAATTGGCGCCCAGAAATTACCACAGAGGAAATAACGCCAGGATTTTCTTTTATAAAAGGCGAAGGTTTTACAAAAAAGAAGTTTTTAGCGTAATGTCCGGGAGCCTTTGGGAGCCTTCAAATTTAACTTTGTTTTTGTAGAGGAAGTTGAAGATATGATTGGTCAGAGTTCCTTCGAAAACTGATATTTTTTCCCATTTAAGTTCTTTTTTTTTCAGAAAAATGCATCTTCCTCATCGTATCAGCCTATAATTGAGAATAAAAACTATTTCAAATTGACCTATTATGTAATTAATTTTATAGGTATACCTAATAGTTTTACATTTATAAAAATTAACATTTTAATTACCAATTAAATAACGAATCGTTTAAAATGAATTCCCGACCTCCTTATAAACTTTTCAAACAAAACTCAATCCTCTGCTAATTAACTGATAATATACCTCCATCAATAAATGGGTTATAAATCTTGTTTGTCCACGACCTTCATTATAACTATCTATAAAGTAAAGACAATTCAACAGTCTTCAAATAAAGATGGATGTAAATTATTGTTTTGTTACCATTTAATGACATCATTCGAATGTCTTAAATCTTCTGTGGAGGAACATCATTATTGATTTACTCTACCAATTTAACAATCGTACAGCCTGTGTCCTCAATGGAAATGAAAATGGAAATAATTATTCAACTCGGAGAGATATACGCACTCTGCAGACCCATCGCCACTCGATGTGTATAGATTATTATTATATCCGATAGACGAGTATGCCACTTACTTATGCGTGAAAATGTTTATCTTAATTTTATTATTATTATTAGACAAGGGCTTTTAATTTATAAACCATTTGAATCAAAATCAAAACTATACCCAAATACACTCCAGATCGTTTAAATGAGTTCTAGAGATACGAATTGTGTTTGATTACTATACACATAACGATTTAAGTTGAACTTAATTTCTTAAGTATCACTTTATGACATGGAAAAAGTACCCCTTAAGAATTTAAGTTCAACTTAAATCGTTATGTGTAGTATCAGTTCGATATAAATTATTTATTTTCTTCAACAAATTTTGCGTTATATTATAGGAACTTAAAATCTACAAAATTGAGTAAAATCCGCCCACGACACGCCCAATTTTAATATATTTTGTTTTATTGATCGTCCTTGGATCGTTATAAATTTTAATTAGCTCTCTTCAAACTAAAGCATAACATAACTGTTATTTGATCTGCCTACTACCACGCCCACTTGCCTTATTACAATTTAATACTTATACATGTGTTATACCATTTTGGAAAGTACATTAAACAGGCCAATTTTTATCAAATTTGTCACTTATGTTCTCATACATTTTTTTCTCTTTATTAATTTTCAAACTTTGGTGAAAAAAAATATTGAATTATTTTTGAATACAAAATAATTTTAAAAAATTATAACACAAAAAATGCATCAGCTGGTGTTAAAATTTACTACCCATCATTTAGAACTGGTATTCAATAATATTATAAAAATACAAAAATAATAAGAATCCTTTATGGGTGGCCGTTGTAATTAGGTATTTTAGGAGACCCTGAATTTTTTAACATTTTTCGAAAATAAATTATACCATGGAGACCACAAGAAAAATATTTTTTTTTATATTTTTTTTCTGAGCAGTCATAAGGCCTGCTATCACCAGCTGCAGTAATATCCACTCATTACGGGACACCCTGTATATGTAGGTATAGTTTCCTTTCAACGTTGAAGTTTTCTTATTTGAAAAATGTTCAAAAGGTGGTGATGCGAAGCGTGGTAGCTTCTAAATGTGAAAAACTATTCTTTAAAGACTAATTGCAAGTTTTAATTTTCACCCACGAACCATGGCTATACACATAAACAGGGACTTACAAAACAATCAAATCTGAAACTATTCAAACGAACAGTAGTGTATGATGTATGTGTTGTGTGGGTTGAAATTTAACAACATAAACACAACTAGCAATATGTATAAGTTGAAATTTTCAGAAATAACTTCCATTTGCATAATTATTTATTCATAGATACAATTCATTCTAATTAATTTCCATTTGTAACATCGAATCGCTTCACATCGTCTTAGGGCGAATTAATTTCTCACCTGTAATTAAATATACCTAACTCAAATAGTATCCAAAGATACATACATATAGGCAAACAGATTTGTATTCAAAACAGACAATTCAATGTGGTTCGGTGCCTTTGGATGTGTAGTTATACGCTTTTCGGTTCGGAAGTATGTAACTACAATAATAATAATTATTATTATTGCAGTTGCAGCAAGAAGATGCAAATGTCATTGATGGTTATGGGTAGCCAAAGGAGGCGTTGGACATGATTAATTGGCGATCTATGATTGATTACGGTAAAATGAAAAATCCATGCTTAGCCAAAATGCATCACCTGTTGTTAATCTCAAAACCCAGAGTAGATGTGATGTAATGTTGGACCTTTTTTTTGTTGTTGATTATTTGTCATGTTTATGGACGTGCGTGATGTTTGATGAATTGTTTTATCAGATTTTAGTGTGACTACAAGAGTCATGCATGTATATCTACAAAAATACGAGAAACGGCCATTAACTATAATATGTGGAGAGATAAAGGTGTTTTTTCTTATGCAATAGAGCATTGGGTTATAGTGATGGAAAAATTTAAAGAATTTGGATTGCGTGTGAATTTATTAAATCATTACACAATACAAAAAAGCCCAATTATATAGAAAATGAGCATTGAGTTTTAATGGCTGAAAGAAGCAGAACAGGGGAGATTTTCATTTAAATATGAATATTAATAAAGAAAACGTTTTTGTCATTTTTTATCAATGAACGAATTTTTCTGAAAGTTTTATACTTTTTTTTTGACGTTGAACATTTTTCTATAGAACTGTCAGTGCCATGGTATAATTGTCAGAAAAGCCACTTATGGATTATTTTTAACCGAAGTAAAAGGCATTTGTTTATAATGACATGTTTTTTAATAAGTGTTGTCAGTGACCAGCGTCATGGTTCTATTTGATTCACTTATAGTTCGATATCAAACCTAATTAAAAAATTGTCATTCTTATTAACTTTATGTTTTTTTTTGAACAAAATATACGCATAAGCTGTGCATATGAATGATCAGGATGCTTTCCAACTGGATGGAAAAGAGCATAATTGTCCAGCAATATCTGTACTTATGTACTTCTCTTCTTTCTAAGGTCATGTTGAAACACTGATCAATCGCCAGCTTTAGAAATACCTAACTTGAAGAACGAAAGCTTCTTAATGACCGAAAATATACGGTTTTCTTAGCAACAGATCCACTAGTGATTTGGAGGCATATCTCACCGAAAAGAATGGAATCGATCTTTTGGAGATATTAATAAGATTATTGCTTTAGATATTTCTAAAGCATTTGATATAGGATTTGGCATCAAGCTCTCTTATCAAAAATGCGTGCTTTTGGTATAGATGAATCATTTCTTTGTTGGATTATAAGTTACCTTTCTGACCGTTCGATTCGTGTTGTTTTAAATGGGTTTAAGTTTGAAGTTAATAAAATAAATGCTGGTATACCCCAAGGCTCTGTTTTGTCTACCATTCTGTTTCTCATTTTCATAAATGATATTTCATCTATATAACTTTTAATCCACTCAACTGTTTCGTAGACGACAGTACCGTCAGCTTTTGATATTCGTTTCCAGATTCACAACCTTATTCTTCGGATGTGGATTTGCAACGGTAGGATATGATATGCTCTTTAAATTCCGATCTAAACAGCATCTTTAAATAAGGGTATTAATAGTCGGGTGGAATTTATAGCTTCCAAAACCCAAAGATGTTTACAGTCGTTAAAACGAATACACCTCGATTTATCATTATACATGAATGGTAATTGCATCGAGGAAACAAGGTTGTCAGGTTTTTGAAAAAGCATAACTGCCAAATTTAAAATTTAAGTCGCCAAAAAATAGGCAAATTTCAAAATTCTTCACTCATTCAAAAATGAAATAAAATTTCGCAACTTGAACTTTGTACATCAAAAAACATTTCATTAAAAAAAAAAAACAAAACAAAACAATACGCCTTTGTTTACCTAGTCTTCTTGGCGATAAATCTTACAAGCCTGCGAGGAAACCGGAAAGTTTTCGATTTTAGGTATATGCATTACTGACCACCACGTTCTCTGGCACGATCACATATTAGATATTGCTAAAAAAGCTGCGAAATGCTTAGGGTTCCTAAGACGATATAAGGACTTCTTTCCCCTTCTGATCTGGCAACATTTTACAAAGCGTACGTACACCCAAAGCTATAGTACAACTCTATCTGCAGTCTAGCCAGTGTTGCCCCCCAACTGGTTCAAAATGTAGCGTCGCATATTTAAAATGTATTAAAATATCGATTACTTGGAAATGACTCGTAATTTGTTTAATAAAAAAAAATATACAAACGCTTTATGCAACGATAATTCAAGAGTTTCAACAAAAAAAAACAATGATTTAAAAAATAATAAAGATAACATAACAATTATTAAAAGATAACTTAAACCTTTCAGTCAAAAGCTTTAGCGTGAATGAATAGTTTAATAAAATAATAATTATTGGCAATCTGTGTAGCTTTTCATTTTTTTTTTAAAGTATGTGTATTTCTATACACCTAATGTGTTGCTTATGGTAAGAAAAATTTCATCTGAAAATTCGGACATCAAACAAATTCATACAAACAAATTTAATCAAAAAAAAAAAAAAAACCGAAACAGAAACAGAAACCGAAACCGAAACAGAAAACCCAGCCGCAAATCGAGTCAACAAAATTTACTTAAAGTTTTCCGAGCCATTTAAAATTGTTTAAGTTTGATGATGTTCGATTTTGGAGCGTTTACACAAAAAGTGGTACTGGTGAATTTTAAGGGCCAATCAGAATGTGCGATATCTTTTTTTTAACATTTTTAATTTCTGAAATTTTGAAATTGTTATAGAGTTTTACGAATATTTTGCGATTGTACGTAGTGACTTTTTTTGGAAAAATATGTAGTAAAAACGGTACGATTATAGTAGGAGGGCAACACTGGATCTGGTGCATCCAAAACATCATAGGTAGATAGAATCCCTAAATGAATTTAAGGCTGATAGGTGAATGATCAATTTCTGAAACATTTATTTCATTAGAACATTGTCGAAAGGTCTCTTTCCTGTGACTGTTTTATGGCTCCTTTTTTAAATAGTGCTCAAGCGAAAAAGGCAGCTGCATTTTTACCATAATACCCGCAGGAATGCTCATCAGTGTACCCTCGCTTCTGACGTAGAGTTTATTACAAGTATTATTTATTTAGTATTTCTTTAGCCGTACTACATGACTGTGGAATTCCTTATCCAACTAAATTCTTGATTTCGTGTCAATTATAAAAATAAAGTGAAGAACGCCATAACAGAAAAAAAATGAAGTTTCCATACAAACTATCGATAACCAGACCATCTGTAGTTAACGGCAAGTTTTAATTCTTGGTTTCTTGGAAATCTTGGAAACGGCCCTATTTCTCAGAATTTGCAGAATTTGTTTTTATGAGCAAGAAAAAAATTAAGAAATTGGTTTCACTTTGTTATTTAAATGTTACTACTGCCACACCCACTTTTTTTTATTTCCTAATTTCTGGTAAACGAGTATAGAGATTTGATTGAAATTTTAATAGTTTGTAAGAAAAAGAAGTGGTTTTAGTTGAAGCCATACAAGAACGGACCGATAAAATCTCGAGATTAGTAGCCTTGTAGTGGTTGAGCTTTCAATTGATTCTATTAATTTAGTGAGCTATATGTACTATCATATCCAGAATAAACCTAAAATCAAAGCCAAACTACTGAAATATGACAAAACTGGCTTAATTTCAATCAGGGGGCGCAAAAATCGAATTCCATTGAATTTTACTTTTAATTCTATTTTCATACTATGTATTTTCAATTAAGTAGGAACCAATCTAAAAAAAATACCTTTTGCTTTTAATAGGATGTGATTTGAAGCCACGCTAATAGCTCTGTTCACAACATTTCTCGTACTAAATCTTAAATTATCACAACTTTTGAGGTGTGGAACGACTTCGGACTTAAAAATTACTAAATCTGGCGTCTTAAACTGTTTGAAACTATATGTCTTGAACAGGGCTAATGTTACATTGTTATATCTATTAATAATATCATTTAAAAACAGTCTTCCAAAACCATATAATAAATTGTTGTATTTCATCAGAAAATAAATTGGGTTGTGCGATAAACGATCATTTAGCAAGCTATAAAGTTTTCGGTTTTCGCATGGTTAAAGCGGGTTGTTATTTCATATGATATGTTATCTATAACTTCTGAAGATAAATTCATATATATATTTTCTTAAACGAAAAAAAAAAAAAATGTTTGCTTGAGTGTCTCACCAATTTTGGAATTTTCTTCTTCCCCTATAAAAATAAACGCCTCAATAGCAAATTTCAACATACCATTTTAAATTCTAAAGTGATAATCCCCTAAACGACCTTCTATATAAACTTCACTAAATAGCCCGCTTAGGCCAATAAATTAAACGGATAAAAAAGAATAACCTTTTTTTTTTCTGTATCATATTTATCCTTGAATATGGGCTCTCGCCGCATGAAAGACGATGATGACAAGAAAATTGCTTGTCGCACACCAAGAAGCATTTAACTCAAATTTATTTCACCAAAAACAACCCGTTAAGAAATATTTAACCGAAAATTCCAAAAAATTGTAAGCAGAAACTCAAAAAAAAAAGAAGAAAAAATAAAGCAAAATCTAAGTCCTCTTGGTTATATAATAGCTTGTGTTGTGTCTTTCTCTCTCTCTCTCCCTATATATTTTTCAGCCAGATTCACCTTAAAACCCATTACCACAGAATATAAACGACAATATACAATATAATTGCTGTATTTCCCTAGCGCTGATTTATGGTCACAAACAAAGGATTCTAACCTTAAATCCAATATAACACACGAGAGTTACCCTAAAGCCTCTCTATGCCTGACGTTGGCACAAAATAAAATAAAAAAATCGCTTCGAACGAAGCAACACAATGTGACCAAAGGACCACCATCTATATCCACATCCACCACCATAAAACCGAATCCAATAAATTTCAAAGTTAAAACAAATTCGATCATAAAAAAAGAAAAAAAAAAAAAATATCAAAAACCGTTTTCATAAGCACAACAATAACAACAACAACAATTTTTTTATTGTGTGACTCCGCAGTCATAAAGGATGTTTGTAAGCCCTTCATCCTGCCAAACTCGAGCTGTCCCGTTCGGTCGGTGGGTCGGTCGTTCTCGTGCGGAATCTCTGTCCTGCAAGCTCCGGGAGCACGTTACGGGTTATCTCGGCAAAGGGTTGCAGAAAGATATATACACTTATGAACGATGCGGGGTTGGATGACACCCTCAATTCTATGGCGGTGCGACGCAGCGACGGCGGCGGCAGTGGCGGTTAGAACTTTTACACAATCGAATTTTTGAAAGTCCTAAAATTACATAACGACAAGAGGGAGCTCTTTAAAATTTACGATCCCAACAAAGGGTTATACGATTAAGAACCAGCAAGAGATCGGGGCGGACAGGCCAAGTGAGGGGAATGTTATAGGGTTTGGATACTGAACCAAACTGTATATTCATTCATACAAAAAGGCGTACCTCTCTGCTCTGTCCACCAGACCGCACCGCACATGAATTTCAATGCGTTGGTCGTGCCGATGAAAAATCAATTGATTTATGGGTTAATACAACCAAATTGGTCACCATTATTGGGGTTATCGCTTAAACAATGGATCACCCATGAAGTGTCAAAATCTGATTTTATTGTTTTGGTGAAAGAGCTTTAAATGTCGAAAATAAAACAAAAAGGAATTTATATATTAAATAGTTGTATATATTTTTTTTCTATTAATTTGAAGGGAATTTTAATTACCCAACCCACATTGACACATTTTTGTTAAATAATAGAGAGACATTTCATTTGACTTTGAGACCTGTCAATAGGCATTTGCACGTTTATATAGCCCCACCCCCTCCCCCCGAAAAACACATAAAAGTGATACAATATGTTTGACAAACTCAAAAGTATCACATCGTTAAATTATTATGATCATAAAATTACAAAAAGAGAAAAAAATAAATAAACTTAAATGGGAAAATTTTCAGTTATGTGTGTTTTTCTAAATGGGATTTGTTTGATGAACGTTTTGTGGGATTTTTATTGCGGTCCTATGAGACGCTCTATTGCATTTATGAGCCGCTTAAGTATTTCAACAATATATTATTATATTTCTGAAAGTCTGTAGGAAGTGTTTCACGAGTCAATAAAAAGCTATTGGGGATGATAGTTCAGAATTTAAAAGATTTACAGCTTTTATTACTCGAAATATAGTGGATGAGATGTTTGAAATTTGATTGAATTTGGGGTACGAGTTATGACCATATGCAAAGAAACACACGGGAGATAAATTTAAAATTAACTCAGGAATGTTTATGTCTTAATTGGGATTTATATGTAGCTACTTTTAAGGTTTGCATTGACACATTATTAAGAAATATTATCAAATTGTTAAATATTAGTATACCCAGACATTTATTATTTCAGGCTTCAGCTACATTGTAAAACTATTTTACACTTTCATGCTTTTAAGGTTAGGTATATAACCTTCGATTGTGATACATATCTGTTTAGCCCAGGAATCATTAGAAAAAAAGGCCAATAATAAAAAAAAAAAAAAAAAAAAAAAAAAAAAATGAATTTTGGTTCAGAATTTTGTTTTGACGTCTTAAGCTCACCATCAAAAAATCTACACTTAATTTGAACCACTGCTCTTAATTTAGTGATATAGCCTAAATATTTTTTTTAATATACCGATTACTTTTTCGAAAAAATGTCAAGACAATATATTTTGAGAAAATGTGGGGAAAACGTTACATTTTCTTACAGTCGTTTGATTTAATGTATTTTTTTCGATACCACTAGGGATGTGAAGTACTGAGAGTTTGAGTTTCTTCAGCTGAGTTCTAGATGTTGCCCCATGTTCTTTTTTAAAATTGTTGGGAAATCGATTTTTAAAGTTCAGGTTCAAAGTTTTTATTCAATAAACCGGATTTTTGTTGTAAAGTAATTTTTTTATGAAATCGACCAGATTTTTGTTCTAAAGTAAGAAGACTAAAATATTTTTGTAAATAAAGTTTTATATAAGAATTAATTAAATATCAATGTTTCCTCATCTCATATTGGATATTGGACAATGATGTATAAGATGAGTAAAAGTTAGTTCAAATATGGTGTTTATCGAACAAAAAAAAAATCATATTCAACAAAATAGAAAATAAAGTCAAAGAAACTATGGAAACAAAGTAGGTAAAATTTAACAAAAAAATTCCTAATTTAGTAAATGGGTTTTTCTCTGCTATTTGTAAATTCGTCCATACAAGACTTTCATAAGCAAATTTTATTAAATATTAAAAATGTTTGTTAGTAAAATAAAGGGCAATAGTAAATTATATATACATATTACATATCTTAAAGAAGCCCACACAATTTCCTCTTGGTTTTTGAGTTATGGACGATTTTATAGAAAACCGTGACAGGGGACTGTTTTCAACATCCAGGGGAATGTTTTTATGGACAAAAACAATTTTTGTGTGTATTAAATTAAGTCTTTAAATCATACCTACGAAAGATAATACTGTTAATGGTCATAGATTCGCAATCTGGCATGTCAGACTTGACAAAACCCTGTGCTATGAACAGTCCCCTGTGCTATGAAATGTCAGGGGACTATTCGCCAGCTAGGGGACTGTTTTTTTTTTTGCATGAATCACTTAATAAAACAAAATCTTTTAAATATATCAGATTAGCAAAACAGATATGGCTACATACTAGATGATCAATTATTTTTAACAAATTTTCGTTATTAAAACTCTTAAAATAGTAAAAAAAAAAAAAAGAGCTTACAAGGGGACTGTTTTAACTAACGGCCGAGACGCGTGGTTGACAATCAAACGCAGTCGTAGCCCTAATAAAATGGCGGCTGCCCGCTTGGCTTCACAACCAAACGAACTTCACACCGGTTACGTTGCGTTCCACGATCTTAATATTTTTCGCCAAAAAGAAATTTGACTTTAGCGCGGGTTTTACATTTTGACAGGGGACTGTTTTAATAATTTGAGGACAACATTCGCACATATAGATATTTTGATATTTTGATTAAATTTCGGTTGTAAAATTATAATTATGATATATAAAAATGCTTACAGTTTTCTTATGTACATATTTAGATATTTTATATTCAGTTATCAATGTAAAAAAACAAAATATTGGTAACAAAGTTTGTAATTCTTGAAAACATATACACACCAGGGGAATGTTTTTTGAGGTGTTTGAGGTTCATTTATTTAAATATTTGACTATTAAATTTCTAAAAAAGCTGTGGCATGCCAAGAATACCTAATACTATGTAGTTAGTGATACAAACAAATGATAAATATTAAGTTTTATTACATAAAATTAGCTTGGGACAGCGATTTTCCATTTAGTGGAGAAACACCCAGATATTATATGAGAACGTAAATTAAAAAGGGTTAACATCGGAATTTATTTGGACTTATAGGAATTTATTTATTATTTATTTATTTATTTAGCTACAAATTTACAAATTATTAGCTTTGAGATTGAAGAGATCTACATTTATAATTATATTTTAAACAATATTTTAAAACATTAAAATCAATAACATTAACATATTTATTAAAAGCTGAACATGCAGCAAACAATGTTTCATGAATTCCATAATTCTATTAAATCTTTGATTTAAAAGATCTACAGATCTTAAGGATCGCGAGTTAATATTTAGGTTGGTGTTGTGTTAAAAGTTTTTCAGAATCAATTGTTCCAATAAAAACATCATACACAAATAATATTTTAGAGACTGTTTTTCAATGAGTCAGTGACAGCAAATTAATTAAGGCTAGGCGCTGGTTGTTTGGTGGTAAATGTATGTTTACGTTCCGCGGAAGATGTCGAAGCGCATAAATGAGAAATCGTTTTTGCACAGATTCCAGTCTATTCCAGTCTATATTTATATTATTTTGATAATTCGGACTACAAAGTCCAAACGCTGCTACAGTATTCGATTTTCGATCGCACAAGAGAGCAGAATAAAGTTTTTAAAATGTATGGGTCTCGAAGTTCTTTATACTCGTACCGCCGCTGGGAATGCCCATCAGTTTACCCTTGAGCCCAACTTCGGACGTATAACGTTAAGTACAGCGATTCTTTCTTTAGCCGCACTACACGAATGGGGAATGCTTTACCCGACTCAATTTTTCCTATACCCATTGCGATGTTGAGACATTCAAAACCAATGTTCATCGGTATCTCCTTTTAAATCCTATCCCATTTGCCTAAACGCTCGTGCTGTGTTAAAACATTTTAAGGGTATTAATATTTGCTTTAGTGCTCGCAAATTATAAAACAAAAGTGAAAGACCGCCCTCCAGATATTATTTCTTAGTAGCAAGATTCATCACTGGAAAATTTTAAATGTGTTCTTTAACATGCGGGTAACATCGGTGTCTGGTGTAATCTTTTTTAATGAATTTTCCATGAGAAAGAGCTGAATGGGTTCCCGTTTTATTATATTTATTTTCAAAAAAAAAGTAAGCATTTTTATTTTAAGAGCTCGACACTTTTCTCTCTTTTTCTATCTTCAAATCATTTTTTCTTCTTAGAATAGGATTATATAAACTTACAGTCTTATAAGAATCATTTTATGAAAATTCAACTCTAAACAGATGTTCGTAGTATTTAAAATCCCATAACAAGACTTATATAAGAGTTTTAGTCTTTTTGTACTTCTATGTAAACCCTTAAAGGATCTGAGTTTAATACCTCATATATCAAGAGTATCGGGAGATTAAATACCAAAAGTATTGCAATAGGAGGCTTATGAGATTATTGATAAATAATTAAATAATTAAAATATGCATTATAATATAATGGCCTATAACTAGGCTATTTAACGCTTTTAATAGTCTTATAACAATCTAGTAGTATTCTACAAGATTACTTTTAGCTCCCTGACTATAGTCTCGTTAAGCTCTTGGAGCATCTTATGAGAGGCAAAATGTTACTTGGGCTGGTTAGTAGTTTTTTCGAAGAAGTACTCAAAAGTGAATTTTGTCTTTGGCTCCTTGTTGCCAATTCTTTTTCGTTTTGGTTCTGTTTTTTTGTACAAATTTTGAATAGAATTTGCCTTTTTCGTTATCCGTTAAACACTAAAATGCGTTAGATATTTGCTTTCACTCTTCTTCCGAAAAATTTAAACAACAATTTTGACTGAAACTAACGTTGCAACTGAATTGCATTTATATTTTTCGTTTTATTTTAATTTAACCATTTATAGATGTTTGTACATCTTTTTTGAAAGTTTTTCTTCTGTAAGTTGTGATTTTTAAGCTTTTTCTTATCAGATCCTAGTAGAAATTCCTTTGGCGAAAAGTTTGATTCTGGTTCTGATGAATTTTTATTTTCCGGTAACACATTCCCCCATTAAGTTTTGAAAGAGGTTTATTGCACAGTGTTGAAAGAGCAAATTATGTATGTTTACACATGGAAAAATTGTGTTCCAAATCTAGAAGTTCGATGATTCTATTTTGGGTTCATATGATGAATCCGAAAATGAGCACAGGAGTGATTATTTGATGAACTCATTTTTATGATTTTATCTTAAAAATTAAGTAGGTATTTATAAAAAAAAAGGTTAGATTGTTCTTCTATATCAGGGTTATTATCAGTTTGCCGTAACTCAAAACTTCTGTCACATTTTCTTTTTGGGAGAGTAAGAACCTTTCAATTGAACAAAAATTGTAAAGGCTACCACTAAAATCAAACTGGTAAAATAAAAGATAATAACATCCGAGACATTTATTCCGGCTGTCATCAGTTTGTCACCACTTAAACATCTGTCCTTGGCATTTTATTTCTTTATGAAGTCAATACCTTTCAATTAAGATACATTTCAAGTGGTTTCCTCCAAAAGCCCATTAAAGAAAATTAAATATAAAAATCCGATAATTGTATGGTGCCTTACAGGTATTGGCTGGAACCCATAACGTCTTTATTTTACAAGATTATTCTCCTGTCCTTTCGATTGCAATATAATTTGGTGTGTTTTATCAGTTATCCAAATATTTCTTGAAAAAAAAACACGATTATAAGCGCATCTGTCAAGAGTTTTGCCGCAACTTAGACGTGTGTCGTATAATTTGGACTAAGGGGTCAAGACCTTTCGTTTGAAATACGTTTCAGGGAGTTTCCTAAAATTCCGAAAATGTTAAAAAAAAATTCATTTTCAGCGATATCTGTCAGTGGTTCGGCGGCCACTTTGATTTGTCATATTATTATATGGGGCCAGTAAGTTAGTTATATAATTTATAAGTCATTGATAAGTAGGCTATTTCTAATAAATTCCTGCCTCGCTTAAAGATACTCATATTAAAAGTATATAAGTAAAAATTGAATTATAAAAATATAACATTTCCTACTTTTACCAACGTTGCTAAAAAAAATATACTTAATTTCTTGGTATAAATGACTCCGATTTAAGCATCCTATTAGATAATCTCCCGTGGCGTAATGGTTATAGTGGGTTGGAAAATTGGTGAGGTCTAGGGATTGAGTCCCACATTCTTTTCCAGTGAAAAAAAAACAAACATTTTTCATTCAAGGGTACTACCTGTTATACGAGGAATTGACAAATTCTCCAGAAGTACCTCTTATCATGAAAAAGTGCTTTCGCTTTGGTGGTTCGAATTCAGCAGAATATTGTTGATCCGTACCATTCCTAACCACATCACTGCTGGTCCATTTAGTTGTCTTGCTGTCGGGAGCTCATGCCCTCAGTATTTTTAATTTAAAATGAAAATGTTTCCCAACATTTTAGTGGAAGTAATTATACCTTTGTCTTTCCGCTTAAATCAAGGATGATTTATAAGCCGGAAAGGATAGATGATTTTTTGCATTCAACTTTTTGAAATTCAAAGTAATTTTTATTGACAAAATTTCTATATTCAAAAATTCTGTTTGAAAGGTACAACAACAATTTTTTAAATAATGTAAAAATAAATATCATTTTTATACTGAAAAGAATTTGTTAATATTTTACTGCAGAAAATATTTTATTAAATTGTTAAAAAAAACAAATTCAGTTTAGAGGATTTCTTCTAGGTTGATAATTCCAATTTTTTAAAATTAGGACTTATTTTAAAGTGTACTTATACACTACGGTTCACTTGAATATAAAGGCAAAAATTTTATCAAACTAAAACGAGAATTATGTCCCAATAAGTCGTTACATGACTTTAAGAAGTATGAGTGGAAAAATAGCTTAAGAATCTCTTAAGAGAATACACCAACAAAAATCACTTCACTGTACCTATAACGGGGCTTTAACGAAATTTGTAAATTTGTAAACTTAGCTCAAGTGTTCTATTATAGCTGATCGCACCCCACCCTCTCGGCTGTGATGACGTATTAGAAACCATTGTTTTTTTCCGTAAATCATGACTAAATAAGTTGAAGCCATCTGGCCACTCCCTATTTAACTTCTTTTCATTCGTAAAGACAACCATTCGCCAGTCGTTTTCAACTTGACTCTTTCCGCTTAAAAAACCATGGTTTTCTTTTGCAAACTCTAGTCGAAGTTGCATACGGACGTCAATAAGAGAAAACTTTTTGACTAGTCTTATCTGCTTTAGGTGCTAAGGACAACAAATTATATGCCAAACAGTGAATTTGCTGACGTTGAATCCGGCTTCGAATTTGATGTTTGGTATCAAGCGACTGCAATTCGAAGCACACCGAATGATTTTTCGCCTATCAGCTGTTGAAACCACTGTAGATGTTCTTCCTTTATAATTTTTGTCCATAAGAACCATGGTTCTTTTTATTAATTGTCAACAGGAAATGCGTTTCGTCGAAATTTTGTTGCGATATTGCGGTTGGAATAACTTTCCGAGTAGTAACCCTTAATTTTAACTTTCTGTGTTGTGTTTAAAGCATTTCCTTTTCCTATTTTTGGTCAATCCACTGTGCCAACAAAAATCTATCCTTTCCTTCTATTCCTTCTAACATTTGCCTAATTTATAAGACCCTAGGTCTTACTGGCATATATATGTTTGAGTTGTTTAAAAAAAAAAATGCAGTTAATTTCGCAACTGCCTTTATTCAAGTGAACCGATTTTATTGCTACTTTCGTTACTACTAACGAAGTTTGTAAGCAGAGTCGGAAATTCAAGCAATAAAATCGGTTCACTTGAATAAAGGGACATAATTCTCATTTTAGATCAATAAAATTGTAGCCTTTATTCAAGTGAACCGTAGTGTATGTATACACAAATTTCAAAATACGAAAAAAATATAGAAATAGAAATTTGCTGCATTTGGAATTCTTTCACGACCCCCTGTCCCCTTTAAAATGGAAAAAAAAAAAATCAGTGAATTTGACGAAGAAAACTATTTTTTTTGTTAATGAACTCGTCACCATGCTGTCATATCATTTTTATGCTAAAAATAAAATTTAGAGACAATTCATATCATATTATATTCTTCAAAGACAAAAAACAATTTTTCATATGTTTTGTATATTTACATTTTGGAATTTAAAGGTTTTATTTTTCTTTCTTGATAAGAAAAATAAAATGAATGAAAAAAAAACAAAAACAAAAAACTTCTTGTAATAAATCTATTTCTACATACCTACCTCGTACACTTCTTCATTCATTTTCAATTTATTCATTATATTTGTTAGAGAATTTAAAGATTTTTTTGTTTTGTATCTACGTAATTTCTAGTCCTATTTGCATTCAACGACGTACCCTCCTTCTGTCCCCACATTTAAAATTCATATCATAATTTAAACTTTTCCACTCGAAGAAAGCACAACTTCAAAACAAAATCATCAAAGAAATCTGCACAAAATTATTTAGGTTGGTATGTGAATTTTTTGCAATAAAAATAAAAAAAAAAACCCTCGTATCATCCAAACAGTGTACGTATACCATCAACACACTTTTAAAACTTCCCCCTCTTGTATAAAAATCAAGACAAGAAAATATTTCCAATTAACTCCCCCAAAGAGGAGTGAAAGTTACTTCGTTGTTTTTATCTGAACATTCATCAGATATGTTATGTAGGTATACCTACATACAGAAAAAGATACCTGTTGCAATATTAGTAAAATATTATGGAGGCAACCATCCAGAGGTGTCCCATAACTTTGTGTTATATCGCCGTCTACCATCATATTCCCCGTCCTCCCCAATCACTCCACCATCACCGCCAACCGAGGACTTGAAAGGCTCATTTCAACATAAAAGAAGCGATCTTTTTGTATATATACGTATGATGTTTATCGAAGTATTTCAGTATGTTCATGCCGTATTCATGCAAAAGATACAAAACTTAAGTGCGGCAAGATAGTCCAACTTAAAGCTGATTAGCATACCTACGCAAAATTCCACTGTTCTCATGATATCCGTTACAGTTGACGCGTGTTCGGCGTTCCTGGAATGGTCACGCAAAAAAAACAAAAACAACCAGAACTTTAAATCCGAAAGACTCTATTTAAGGGTATTACTGTGGCCCTTTCCTTATCTCTTTCTGTCAATGAGACTGAAGTATGTATCTCCAGATATCCCCGCAGTAGATGCTAATTACTCGGTAGTTCTTGCTTCTCAGAAACCAAAGGTACCTGGTACAGTGGTAAGGTATAAGTACTTAAATCTGACGACCGCGTTGACGCACACTTCCCTTGCGGCAATGGCTATTTGCTGAATGGGAGATCAAGAACCAAGAGTAAATTCAAAAGGAATTAGCTAATCAAATAAGAACGTTGGAAGTACCTAACTTATATACGAGTTTGTGTGTATGAATGTCAGTCTTCTGGTTGGCGCGCATGCGAACATTAAAAGAGCATTATCTCGGTTGCGTTCGTTTTTATAATTGCACGAGATGAAGTCAGACGCTCAGACTCAGACTTATATATATATATAAGGTACGAGCGACTCAAGCCAAGCCAAGGCATCTTGAAGGTCTTGTAAAACAAGATAAAACTTATTTTTGGTTGAGCGGGCAAAGGGGTTTTCACTGTGTAAAAACATCCCACACGTAAGATGAATTTTTGCCTTCTTCTAGAGTTGGATATAGTATATCTGTGGGCCAAAGTTCCATCAGCCACAGATTAATGTGTGCTATAAAGCAAATGAGAGAGAAGAGGAGGCTTTCCCTCACAATTTAAAAGATCGCAACATCGCGTGCAGATTTTAATTTTTCACAAAGGTGATGGAGATGAATATTGGTTATACTAATTTTGAACATTTGCGAAACACTGTTTGCTCCTCGTGTAAAGATGTCTGATGGGTGGCCATCATTTGGACCATATAATCTGTCAGAAGGTATAATTATTTTGTTAAAATTATACGTGATAATGATGTATTATGGTATAGATATGTATATGGACCTTTGAGCCATAGTCAGTATGTATACAAAGAATGTAGATGAATCTAAATTAATTTATGAGAATTATGAACTTTCAGCAGATTTTAATTATAATTGAATTTTTTTCTATAGGGGTCATTTTGTGGGTTAGTAATGGTAAGGCATTCTTGCAAGGTACAATTTGTTAACCTTGGTTATTGTTTTGCATTCCATTATCTGTAAAAGTTATAGCAAGAGAAATTAATCATCGAAAGACTTTTTTTAAATTTAGAGTTTTTGAGATTGGAGTAAATGCAGTAAGGAATGGTGACAAACTGTACTAGAGTAAGTGTCGCAAATATGGCCCACGTTGGTAATATGAACTACCGCAATATTTAATGATTGAAGCAGTTCAAATTAAATACATTAAAACCTCAGACGTTGTACGTCGGTGACAGTAGCAGATCAGTGGTGCAAGATAGAACATTTTATAACTTTTATTCGTTTTCGTTGTAATTTCTGAGATTCTTAAATTAAAATTTCCCGAAATAAAATAATTTTTTTCAAAATTAAATTAAAAATCAACATTTTGATTGAAGTTAATTGAGTATGTTAAAAATTTAAAAAATTGAAAAAGTCATAGTGTTGATAATATGGTACATTCCAATTTGGACCAGTGGGCCATATTTGATTAATGGATTTAACTGATCCTTAATGTTTTTTTTTTTTTTAAGAATCACATCATGGCTTTAAGGCTGCTGGAGTACTGAGAAGCAATATTTCATATGTGAATTTTGAACGAATTAGACTCAAAACATATTTGATCACCCTCGTCCACATTTGAAACCTTTGTCGGTTTTTTACATCTAGTTTTTTACCGGTTTTTACGTGTAAAAAACTTGAAATTTACCTGTAAAAACCCACTGATGTAAAAAATGGTAAAAAACAAAATCAATCAATGTGATATTTTCTGTATTTATTTATTACATACAAATAAAAATTATATGACATTGAATTCTTTTAAGTTTTAAATACTTTTAGTAGATGGTAGAATGAAAAACATACAAATTTTTAAATTGATAGTAAGTTAATGAATAATTACATTAAATTTCGTCATCATCGTCGTCATCTAAGTCTAGAGGAAATGCTTCATTTCATTTGCTATTTAAGGTAAAATAAACGTTTATTATTTCCTTCGACTTCTGAAGCGTTAGACGATTTCGAAGAATGGATTTGCGCCCAATTTGAAAAAAACTCTTTCAATTTTGGCTGATGAGGCAGGTATATTTAATAATTTTAAAGCCAATTTGGAAAGGTTTCCGTGTTTCATTTCTGCCGTGCTCCAAAAAACATTAGCTTTCTTTTTCATAGAGCACTTCGAAGAGCCCACTTTTGTGCTTAAAATTATGCCAATCTTCAATGCCCTTCCTTGTTAAATTTTTAAGAAAGTTATTGATAGTACTTATTTGGTCATTTTTAAGAATTTCTTTATCAAAAAAAGGGTAGGTACACATAATATGCAGTTAGAGCATACTTATTCAGTGCCATATTCTGACTATGTTCCACTTTCTTCTGCATCTTGGCTCTTAATTTTGCAGGTATTTCCAAAATCAACCATTTTTGAGCGGCTTCTGCTAAAGATGCTGTTGGACTTTGACAGAAATTTATCAATTCGCATATAGGATCTAACATTTCTTTTTCATCTTTGATGCTCTCAATAAAATCATCATCAAAAATTAATTTAGATACATTTCCTTTTACTTTTTTTGGCGGTCCGTCTGTAATTATTTGTTTCATGTGCTTCAGCCTGCAAATTATGTAATATATTCTCATACGAATCTCCATTGCGCACCATCGTGTTGCGCAAGCCAATTTCATTCTTTTACCTTTTTAAATATCTGTGTTTTTGAATTCTTTTTAGATGGTGGTAACATTTTCAGACAATTTTTGATTGATAAGGTCTTTGGCGAGTAGGTTTCCGGTATGACAACTGCAATTACTATGCCATAAAATATGTTTTACGTTCTGCCCCAATTTCGTCATAGCTGCACTTGCATAGTCAGACACAATGGCATACCTATATCTTTGTAGCATAAAGTTCTTTTGCTAAATCGATTGACTCATAAGCTATGTTGCTTAGTAAGTAAGTAATCCATTTATTGATTTTATAAAGTAAATACATGAACATAATAAAAATTAATTATAAGCAATGGCAATGCCGTCAGCTCAGTTGGCAATAAATATTTTAACAATTTAAAATTTTGGTTAAAGAAGTTAACATAACAATTTTGTTTTAATCAAATTCAGTTATCAATAAAATTCAATATTTATAAGCACTTTTTATGAATAAATAAAGATGTTTCCAATTCGGACCATTAAGCAAATCTACTGTTTCCTGCACTGTTAAAGAACTTGCTCTTAAAAATTGTTGTCTTTGTGCTGCATAAATTGGGCACACTCCAATAAGGTGAAAGCAGTCTTGTTTTGAGTTAAGGTTACACAAAGTGCAGAACTGATCAAAACTTCCATTATAGCCTATAGGGGTCTCCGTTTAGCCCAAGGACCTCGCATCTGGTTTTAAATATTTGCGAGATTTGTTTGTTACTATGCAAGTCACAAAAATAGTTATCAGCTTCTAGATTAAAGTTCAGTTTTGAATACAAAAATCTGCTCTCCGGCTGCTGGGCTTCCGCTACAAGCAACTCCCTCTGAGTATCTTCAAACTTTTGGATTGTACGATACAACCTATCTTTTAAAGTAATTCTATCACCTGTAATTATGTTCGTATCTTCTCCATAGATTTCGCCAAGATTTCGCCATTTCTCCATCCACCAATCATTATTTCTGATTTCATACTGAAGCATTTTGCTTACAAGTCGCGATGCCGGGAAGTCAAGCACTTTTAGAATGTAGTTGTTAAGTACATCTGCTGTTTCCGATTCACCACTTAGATTCCAAGCGTTATCAAATGCCCGATGGCCAGTAGCATTATGAATCATGCTTTCACAACTTTGGATTTGCTAGACGAATTTTTTGTCGATAGAACTTTTCTGCTGGGAATGAGTTTGTAGGAAACGGTCCTACAAGACACTTTCATAAAATAAAAAAAAAATAAGTAAAATCTTAGCAGAAAAAATCGCTAGTCGGAATTCAGAGTTATAGTGTGGACTTAAAATTTTATAAAAGACAACCCAGAGTTACTTTCCAAAAATGAAAAAAGTTCATGTCTTAATTCTTATGATATTCGTTTTATTATTTTTTCCAAGGCACAAAAAACGCACTGGTGGTAGACGCAAGTATATAAAATAATCATATTGGAAACGTACAACAAAACTTTCGATAACTGAAAACCAAAAAAAAAAACTTGTAGTCGGCCGCGCATGCTTGCGCACGGAACTTTAAACCATTGTGGTAAAGGTTCAAAATCTGCAGTGGGTGGTATGTTTGGAAATCGCAACTATTTTGTTCCGAGCCGTCCCGTACCAAAAAGCTCACTTCCGTTTTAGTTTCATTACCACCTATTCCAGTAATTAAAACGAATAGTGAACGTAACTCCTCGTCGCCCGAAGCAAACCTTTCGTACCAACACCGCGCCGTTGTGTTCTTAAAAAGAAAAAAAAAAAAAAGAAGAAGATAGTAAATAGAAAATAGATCAAAAGTAATTACAAACATAAAGTTAATAAGTGTTTTTTATTTCGTGGGCGAATCTTCTTGCCAGACGGGGCGAACGTCGCGTCGGCCAAGAAACGATCCCTTGTCCAGGCGACAAAAAAGTTACAGCAGGGACAAAATTCTAGAACGCTTAGGTAAGGATGTTGATTCCAAGGTTGGAAAACATTTTTTGTAAAAATAAAATTGATTGTTTAGACGTTCTATTGGTGACGGCAATCCATTTTCCTAAAGCCGATCTTTTATCTCAGGGTAATGAACTGCAAGCCCTGTCCAGGAGAAGCTTTTGGAAGTCGTATCACCGAATAAACCCAAAATCTTGAAATACATATATAAGTCTTGTTGCTCTTGGGAGAAGACAGAACAAAATACAAAAGAACAATTTGTTTCTTATAGAGACGGAAATTCTATTTCGTTTCTTTGTCTGGTCTTATTCTGGCCAGACCGATAAACCAAGAAAAAGCAGATCCTGTAAGCAGGACTCCAGAGAATCGCCCGAGAAAACATATCTATAGGTAAGAAATAGAAAACGTAGGTAAAGAAATAACAGGATGTAACAATGAATTCGTTATAGATATAAAAGAAAAAAAAAGAACCCAAATCATCCATCAGGGGTCTTCAATATTGAGAATCGGGAGGAAGGAGAGCAGAAATCCCTCCGAAATCGTCTCGTCAGGCCGTCAAGATCACAGGCGTGGGACACCGAGTTCCAGAAAGTTATAAAAAAAATCGTCAAAAACTAAAAGAATTAGAAAAACAAATTTAATTTAAAGTGAAAGTGCAAGTGCAAGCAAATTCCAAATTATCTAAAATAAGAAAGTTAACTAGAAGATAAAGAAATTATGAAAAAAGGAAATAAGTGCTAATAAAAGAAAAGGTAAAAAAAAGTAAAGTTTAGAAAAAAAAGAAGAATACAGAACAAGAATAAAACAAATTTTAATACATACATATATACTAAAAGGAAAGTTCAATAGAAAAGAAAATATAGATTATATAGATATAGATTTTTTTGAAGACCACACCTAAATAGAATAAGAAAATAATACAAAAAAAAAAATAGGATTAAAGCTGAAAAGAAAGGTTTTAGATGTAAAAATAAAATTTAGAAAAAGAAAAGATGAGATTAGTTCCTAGGAAAAGAAAAATAAAAGCTGAAAGAAAGTAAAGAGATTAAAGAAAGTTTCATATATGTACCTAGTTTTAAAGAGAAATGATATTACCATAAAAAAAGGAAAAAAATTAGATCACGAGAAAAAAAAGTGAATTTAGTAATAATTTGACTGATTCGAAATAATAAATTAAAATAATGAGTCAAAAAAAATAAAAACAAATAAATTAACGTAAATTGAAATGCAAACTAGTTTAAAGTTGTGAAACTTGAAGAGAGTTGATGAATAGGAAGTGAAAATACAGTAGCTAAAGATAATTTTGTTTTGATAAGAAGGAATTTAGATAAGAGATAGTAATGTGAAACAGAACATAAAAGGAGAGAAGAATAAAAGAAGAGCTTATATTAGATATAGGATTATAGAACAAGATACATATTAGGTATCAAAAAGATAACAAAATATTGTAACATCCCATCCATCGAGAAAATTTTTAAATTTTTGTTTTATCAGTGATTAAAGTAAAGTGGGATATTTGGAATACCACCTCCCCAGTCTTCAGTTATAAAAGTATATGCAATCTTAATTTAATTTTCAACAATCAACATAATAGATCCACCAGGTCCCATCAAGCTGCTGTGCACATCACCTTGGGAGCACCGGTAAGTGAATTTTATTGAATTCTTTATATTTTTTTTATATATTGCATATATTAATTTATACGAATTATTAAAATAATAACGATAAAAAAGAAAGAAAATGATAAGAGTGAAACCATATTAAAAATGAGAAATTACTAGAGTCTGATTTAAAAGACATTTTTATATTTATGACAATATGGGAGTTTTTTTTTTTGAGAGAAGATGTGGGAAAGATAATGAAAAATTTTTTTTTGGTGAACATTTTTTTTTTGAGTTGTAATTTACACCGCTGAATGGTATGATTTTTTTTTTTAAGAAAAAGAATGTTGACTTAGTTTTAAGGGATTTTAATATTCGTATATCGATCAAATAAAATTTTGTTGCGATTGACGAAAAAGAAAATTAAGTTTTAGATCTTTTCATTTAAACTTTTTTGTTCGATCAGGAACTAAGTTAAAATCATTTATTGATTTTTTTTTTTTTTGGGAATTCGTTTCGGATGAAAAAGAAAGTGGAATGTTTTTTAAAAGAGCGATAACCTAACAATGCGATTTTAAAAGTGAAGTTAGGGGAAGTGAATGGAAGGAGTAAAGGGGGATGTGTAGTTTTTTTTTTTTTTTTGAATAAATTTTAAGGGAAGGTCATCGACTTTCCCCTTTTGAATGAGGGCTGTTGCATTTATATTTTTTTTTGAGCACGAGCAATGGCGCTGGAGTATTCCTCAAGTTTTGGGGAATGCTTTTAAGGGAGGGTAAAGACAGCTCAGAGGACACGACCATCTATGTCCTCCCCTAAGTATGTTCGTTAAATGAGTCAAAAGAAACCATGCCAGTCGCTAAATTTCGGGCCTCACCATTTCTGAAGATGGAAATATATTATTATATACGGTCGAACAACACCTAAGACTTAGGCCTGTAAAAGTAACAATGTCCATTCGTAAGTAACAAAACCCCCCCCATCGACGAGCTGAGCATGGCAACCAGCAGGCCTTCAGTTACCTAAGCGTTTGGACACCCTCTTTCGACTCCTGCCTGGACGGGCCGATGGGTCTGTAGACATCGGTCCTAAAGGTGGGAGGTGTCGTTAGGGGGAGGGGACTTTGAGAAGAAGTTAGAGTTTTGAGAACTAAAGTCGTTTATTTATTTGGGATCTTTTCTGATGCCCTATCGAGTGGAATCTCGGTGAGAAGTTTTGATAGGTAATGGGAAGAACTCTCTCTTTTCTCAAGTAGGTGAACAGGAAGAGGAAATGATACATTTTCTTTTTTTTTATCTCTAAGAAGTGGTCAATAAAGCTTTTGTTTTCTTGCCCCTTTTGTGATAGACATATCATAACACATAATCTGCTTAGTTCCCCCGAAAATGATTTACAATTAATGTTATTAAAATTTTTAAACGTTACAAGTTTTTCGTATGAAGGCTTAATATTGCAACCGTAAAAGAATTTTGCGATAACGGTATCCAAATTTTTCCTTTCTTTTTTGCTTATTTTGTCGACAAAATTTGAAATTGTGTTTCTATTTTCGTCTGATTTTTTGGGCAACTTACCGCAAGAAGGGGCAATTAACGATTGAGATGTTGATGGGGATGTCGAAGAAGAAGAAAGAAATACTCTTGAAGCTATATAGGACACAGTGATGATGATGAAGAGCAGATTGAACTATAAAATTATATTCCGCTGGTAATTTCTCTTTTAAAAATGATGGACTTGAGGTTTCCGATCGATCGACATTTTCTGCAGTTGTAGAAGCGTTTTTATTTGTTTCGGATTCAGATGACACTGACATGTTTATCTGTATCACAAAAACGCAGAATTTTATATACATATAGTTCCGCCTACTAGCTGCGGAGTATAAATACTCACCATTATCCAGAGAAAAGTTTTCTGGTACTTCATTGATAGATATGTTCATATCCGTGATATCTACAATTTCAATTTTTTCAAAATCAACCACATTACTTGCTTACTCAGCCGGATTCGAAGGCTGGCAACGTTGTCTGAGACAAACTGTATGTAATACATATTTCTCTTAAGGTTATGAAAAAAAAAAAAAAACATACCGATGCCTGGCCAACCTGCTGCGACTGCGGTGTTCTGTAAGGTTTGCTTACAGATATTGCAAAGCGCCATACATTTTTTATTAGATTTAATTATCAAAAACTTTAACTCTTGGAATTTTTTTGTTTGCGGGCGGGGCATTTTGACAATTTTGTAAATATTTTTTTTAAAGAATAATAACTGTTTGTTAAAATTGAAAGAAGTACGATAATATCCTCTAAACAAAAGCTAGACTTCGAATGGCAATCTGTCAAAATAAAGGCACATGTTACTTTTTTTACCGTTTTATACATTTTTACGTTTTTTACATTTCATACACTTTATTTACTATTTTTTACCGTTTTTTACATACAAAATGTAAAAAAAACAGTTTTCTACACAAAATCGCCCATCAGTAGTTCGTTAAACGTCAAATTACCTCCTATTCCCTAAACATAATTTTATTATGTCTGGTTTTCGTAAAATATACAGATGACTAAACTTATATTTAATTTTTATATTGGTAGGTATACCTACTACAGTGTTTAATGAAAACACCTTTCATTTCCTTACATGGAAATGAAAGGTACGGTGAATGAAAACTAAAACCGTGTTTTAACTTCACATATATCCAATTACGAAGTTGTTTTCAAATATTTTCAATAATTTTTTATATACATGTTCATCAGAAGGGCAAACTTATCGTATTGCACCCGTTAGTTATATCGAATATATGCAGTTTTTTAAGTTTAAATTGATGGCACAGAAACGATGTTTTAATTAGGGACATTATAACCAAACGGCTCTAAACTGAAATAAAAAATGAACTTGATACATATTATGTACATCTTAATTAGGACATTTTTCGAATTGTTTTTAATTTCGTTGGTTAAACTCTTTAACAAAAGCTGGGAAGGTCTGAGGAAAAGAGAAGGTAATGATATTTTTATTGTTTATACCAATATAAATGTTATGATATTTTTGTTAATTTTTTTGTTTTTTTAATAAGCTATGTAAAAGCTATGTAGTTCAGTCATATTTTATACATAAAAACAGCACAATACTATAACCCCATGGTTTTATTAAGAAACCATAAAAAGTCCGCATCGATGAGAGCGCCTCTTACAATTTTTGTAGGTTGGTTAAAGTCCCCCAAACAGGACTCTCGCCACCCCGATGGGTATACTATGGGCAGCTAGGGCATTAAATAACCTAAATTATTTTTTTTTTAGTTTAGGAAATAAGATCTTTTAAATCTGTGAGAATTACATAATATTACGTTAAAGCCATAAAAAAAATATTTTATATATTAAGGTCTCTGCACCATCAAGCCGCACTATAATTGTTTGAATGTGTTCAATTTCAATTTATTCAATACAAACACCTTTAAATGTAGGTGAACGAGAATTCATGCAACCAAATATGCACATTGATCTGATATCATCAGGCGATAATCCATATAATCTCATCCGATAAGAGTGGTTGTGTCAGGCTACAAAACATAACGCGTCGCCTATCAATTAATCTCTAAAGAGGCTACCACAATACACTTGAAAATGTTAATATACGCCGTTTCACTATACGATAACACTTTCAACTTTCTCAAATTAATGTAAAAATTTTCAAAAACCTTTTTTATAAGAAGTGCCTCCAAATTGCTGTAGAATAGGTATATAGATTGACAGACAATGCCATTGCACTTAACAAGCATGGCGCTTGAAAATTATTTACTTAGGTTAAGTATCATTATTCGGAAGGCGGCCTCAGGTTGATGGCTTGGTGTCGGCACTCATCAAAGTGCACTTTCAGATGCATTTATGGTTGCATCTTATTTTCGTCATGTTGTCAATTGGTAGAAGCGTAATATATGAAAGTCTATCTCAAGCTCAAATCTTAAATTAAGTTTTATTTGAAGAAGATATACCAGCAGCGATGAAAAGACTCCCACTTCACACTCAACTTGTAGGTATGTACGTATTTATTTTTTTTTTATTGAAAAAAGATCAATAAATATAAGTCACAATCACATTTACATAAATATCTTCTTGTTAGCCATGGTCTTAAAGATAATATCGAAGGTGTTGATGTAACATAATTCTTGTATCTCGTAGGTATATATGTACTATTTAGGTATTTGAATTTCCGTATGGTTTTATTTTTCCAACAAAATTATGACTTTTTGATGTTTGTCTAATAAATTGTATTTCAATTCGGGCTATAAAAATGATGAAGTGTGACTCCCACCTGCTGTTGATGTATATACCTAATATTATGCAAAAAAGCTGGTCTTATGATGATTATATATGCGCATATATGCTTTGCTGATAAGTTATTTGAAGCTAATTGACTTTTGAAATAACCACAAATTTTGTTTTCGTTATAAAGAACGATAATAATCAACAAGAGAATTAATTTGAATTGACATTCGAAGATAGGTTTATAGCTGCTTTCATCAGATGTGTTTAAGACCGACTTATAGGTTTAGATAATTCTATAATTAAATTTTTTTTTTTAAAAACGTTCTTTGTTATAGAGAGAGTGGCACGAATCATTGTCTGAACTTCTTAATTTTCAGATAGGTAGCTGGAAAATTGAAGGTACCTATGCCTGACGTTGTTCCCAACAACGAACGGGAGCAATTAAGGTAGTTGATTTCGAGTTATCCGAATTTTTTCAAAGGTGCAGCTATAAAGAAGATAAAAAACACGGTCTTGTCTTCGAATGTCTCTTGAAATCAAAATTCTTTTTTATATTTGGAAAACGTTAGATCGATTTTCTAATAAAAAAAAATATATTAAAAAAACAATGGCAACACTTATTATTATTACACGACATTATTATGTTGCAGCTTTTTTAAAGCCATAATTATATTGATTATTAATTTATTTTGCTGAATTTTTTTCGAAAAACATATATTTTCAAGCTCTAAACTTAAAAAAAAAAAAAATTTGTAACTGTTTTTGTTAATTTGTGCACTCTTCATTAAATTTAGATTCAGAATTAGAAAAGGGAAATTTATACATAAAAAAAAATATTTATTCAGCCCCTTTAAGGTATTTTAATGAAGTCTGCCTTTATTTTAATAATCGAGCATTCAATTTAAAAACACTTTTATAGCTAAAACCCCAACATTTTTAGACGGATTTTTAACTCTAATAGAGGTTTAATGAGATGTTTCCTATGAGGTTCGTCGGCTTTTGTTTTGCAAAACAGCACTTTTATTTGGAAAGAAAATATGCAACCAATCAATTGATTCTCAACACTATATAATGTGAGACTGAATAAATAGACGCTACATTAAGGGCCAGTTTCACAATACAACTTAAAAAAATAAGTGGAAACTAATTTTCCCATTTTGGCACTTTAAGCGCAGTTTTTCTGTCTGAATAAGTGGCATTTAAGTGGCCAATATGGGAGACTTAAGTGTCATTTATTCCCATTAGTTAACGCTGTGAAATTAGGCATTAGTAGATATTCAATATTTACTGTCACACTGATTTCGATTGTGAAACTGGGCCTTAAGGCTTTCTTGACATAATAACTTTAAACGCCGAACAGTGGTGTAAACTAACAAATAAAGATATCGTTATAATTTTTTTTTTGCTTGAAGGAAATTTAAAAGGCTATAAAGTTTATGAATGTTTAGGTAAAAATATTTACAGGGTGTTTCAGAATCTTCTGCTGAAATATATGACATTCAACCTAAAGGAAATGAAATCAATCTCTACCTCAAAAATTCTCAAAAGTAAAAAAAGGGTGCCTAAAAATCAAGCGTAGTCACAGGGGTACATAAAAGTAAACTAATAATTACCCAAGTAACATCGTTGGAGCTATTGGATGCAAAACTGTTCTTCTACAGCCAGGGCCGGCCTCAGCCAAACTTGCACCCAGTGGTGAAAGATTTGTAAAAAGCGCCACTTTTTATATTTGCACACATACATACATACATACATACACATGGCAAACGGTAGTACCTACATATTTGTTTGCCCAAGATCAGATTACATTTTTTTTATCGCCCAAAAAAAAGGTATAACGCCCAAATTTATATTGTTCCAAATCTTAAGTTGGAAATATCACCCAAATATTTTCAACGTAAATTGTTTTTGTAAAATTTATTTCTTCAATTTTTGGCGATATTTCCAAACTTTTTTTTTCCAAAGTAAAATTGCAATGATAAATTAACCTTCAAAAAATCGCGGCGCATAAACAGTGAGGTTTTTCTGAATTTCTTTTGGCGATATTTCCAATTCTGGGCGTTATTTCCCATTTGACTTTCAAAATTTTTATTTTAGGAGTTCTTTTCTTAAAAAAAAAAAAACAACAACAATTGTTCAGAATTTTTTAGGGCGATAAGTATTTCCAAATCGATTTGGGCGTTATTGCCTAATGCCGATTACATTTTCTTGCTCCTCATGATAATGCGGCCCTAGAATTTTGCGCCCTGTGCATTTGCACATACATATGGTTGGTCCGGCCTTTTCTACAGCTCTTAGGTAGCTAAATTCAAAGCTATAGCTCTATAACAGATTTTTTAAATTCTTCAAATAAAAATCTTCGTTCATAGAAACAATTTTTTATATTTATTATTTTTTACTTCCCGTAACTTTCAACTTCTGAAGCATCATTTTTATTTCATTAAAAAAATATGAAAACAGAAAACTAGCTCCAAAAGTACAGAAAACAAATTTTTAAGTGTATAAGAGTTCGATTTCAACAGTAATTAATATTGCAGCTCTAGAACAATAAAAAATATGTAGTAATTTGATAATATGGCGGCAAGAAGGAAAATTTATGCAATATTTGTTTTTATGCAATTAAAAAAGGAAATATCTTATTTTGTAGAATTTTTAATTTTTCTACTTATTATTTTTTTCTAAGCCTAATATTCAGAATTTCGAAGGCGCGTTTTAATTAAGCAAAGTACCGATAATACGTTTGTGAAAAAATTTATTTCGCACATAAAATTCGCTAACATTTAACCGAAAAAAATTAACTTCTTTTATTATTTATTTTCATAGGAAATTATAGTTCGCATATTTTACAAAATTATTCATTATACATACTTTCAAACGATTCATATATTTATTCTATAGTAGTATTAAAGCGTGTCTGTGTTTATATTTTTTATCATATGTACCTACATATTAGTCAAACCAATACCAGCAAAATTCTTCCAAAAAAGTTTTTTAAAGGTATACCATATACCTGCAGAGTCACTCCCCGCTCGTAACAAGCTTCTCAAGAGCAAAAAAGAGCTCTCAAACTCAGTGGATTACGAGTGTGCTCGACGTTAGCTCTATACAGGTGTATCTAGAGCTCCTTCTAAAAGAAACGAGCTTTAAGATTTGTTCTGGAAGTGCTGTTAAAGCTTTTAAACAACTAAAAATGTTTATGGGGCCCCAGTAATGGACTTGTAAAATTTCAGCAAGCTATTGGTAAGGGTTTTAAATAAAAATGTTGATAAATTAAATGGAGCGATGGAAAAATTATTCCTGTACTAGAACTCTTATATAAGTGTTATTATGGGATTATGAAGACTACAAAACTTTGCTTAGAATGGAATTTTCACAAAAGCATTCTTATAAGACTATAAGACTATATATTTCAATTGATTAAATTGATTTACCTATTATAAGATTTAAGTAACGACGTCAACTCTATAGGTTCAATAAATTGACGTTAAATTAACAAACCTTATGGTAAATTAAGCTAAAGAATTGCATATGTATATTATACATTTAAGAGCAAGAGCTCTTCCACAAGATCAAAAGGTGCCGAACATACATATTTACAAAGTCGATAAGATAATACATCTTGCTTCTCATGATAACCCTAATTTTCAAGAAATCACAATGAATGAAGATGCCTATAAAAAAAGAATACCCACATGTCTTACTTTGATACCGACTTGATTCCAGCTTTAATTATTAACGATATAGGCATACCTATAAAGTATAGATACCTATAAAATGTAGGTAATCAAATCTCTAATATCAATTCATAAAATTTTTACTTAAAAATTAACCAAAAATTGATTCGGTCTTTCAAATTCTACGCGAATTAGCACAGGGAAATAGCCGCATCATTTGTGGGCAGAGAGAGAAATTCCATTAATTTTCTATTTTTCAAAATGTCATCATCAGCATCTAATATCAAAAGCGGGTCTCCTCCTCCTCCCTCTCTATTATCTATTATACTCGTAGTATACCTAGGTAATCATTGTTGCGATGCGATGCGGCGCGTTAACTTGATTTCAATAATTTTCTACTTGAAATGTTAATCAACTTAAGGTTATCTAATGAGCTCATTAACAAACTCACAAATCGTTGTGGAATTTGAAAAGTGATTTGGGCGAAGTCTGTGCGATTTCAAGATATTATTTAATTTAAAGCAATTAGTCACAGAGCGTATACCGTACCGTATGTATATTTGTATATGGCCGCAAGCGTTTTCCATGAAGACCAGAAGCTGTGTGGTGGCTTTTTAGTAAATGATTGGAAAAAAAATAAATGCAAATATGCATCAACATCACGCTGTGCCGCCGTATAGGTACTCATAGTCATGTCTCATACCATGAAGCATGTGTGCCACTAAATGCAAATGAATGCAGCACTTCGTGGATTTGCTTAAATTGTGCGGGTTGAATGCAGATCCGCCATATTATAGGTGCATATATACGAAGAAAAATGCATTAAGCTAGTTTTACATCTCTGATGAAAGATGTTAACAGTGTTTTATGTTCATGCTTTGCTATGCATAAATTTGGAGCTAGTGGAGTCAGTCAATTTAGGTTGGTATACCTACATATATACATATATCAATTTCCGATCAGGAAGAAAAAGCTCAAATTTAAAGGATTTTAAAATATGGATAAGCAAGTTCCTTCAGCCATAAAAGGTTTTCTTATTTCTTAGGGAACATTTATTTATTATAAATGTACCTACAGGTAGATTGAAGACTATATATAGTTAATATAGTGCGTCGGTGTCCATATGCTCTATGTGTCTCATCCATCTCGGCCCCTGTACTTTCAGCTTTTTCACCAGGTCTATATTTTTAACGCAATCAGTGCCTACTTGTTCTGAACATTTTACAGAAAAAGCTAGAATTCAAAACCTCTTACAAAATTTGGCAGGTTTTTTTTATTAGTGACTTACGGGGTCTCCTTGGTTTCCTGAGAGAACTAACAGCGATTGGCAGAGGCGGCGCTAGACCAAAATGAGGCGTGTACAAGATTAAATTTGCGGGGCCCCTGGGAAAATTATTTCAGGCTGGATCATTATGAAAACAGTATATTACACAACCGTCATGCAAAATTGCCCTTACAATTGTCATCAAATCATCCAAAGTCAATATTAATTTAAATTCAAAATTGTAATAACAAATTTAGGAAAATATTTGATTTCAAACTTTTTAAGCCTTTTCTAATTTTAGAAGATATATCCGCTTCAACAGATAATTCCCCTAGAGCTGAAAGCCTTTCTTGCCCTATTTTACTGGTCAAATATGTTTAAATTATTTTTAATTTTGAAAAACTCCTTTCAGCGGAGGCTCTACTAACAGTTATTGTTAACATAATGCCAATTCCAATATAAATATTCGGATAAATTTCATTCAGGACTAAGGTTGTTTTCTGTTATGTATTGGACCAGCTCTCTTAAATTTCGAGCCATAGTTAGCAATTCTTCATATAGTTCATAGGGTTAGAAATCGCTACTCTCACCCACTCGGGTGACTGCATGTAGATTGTAGATCCTGACAATGTTTTAGTACATCTTCTTTTGGAAGAGATCTTAGGTTGCTTAAATCAAACATGCAACCAAAAAGTTGATGCAATGAAACAAATCTTGCTTATAATAGAGTCCATCCCAGCGTTTTCTGGATCTTGAAAAAAGCAAATATGTTTTTTGAATATAACCAAAAAAGGTTTTTGCTGCCGTAGAAGAATTTTCTGCATCTAATAACAGCAGATTCCAACTGTGGCATCCGCATGGCGTGAAAAAACCTCGAGGATAAAAACTTTATAATCAGGTTTAACCCCACTGTTAATGCTTACCATATTTTCACCATTGTCGTATCCTTGACCTCGACAGTTCTGAATATTGCGATAATTTTTTTCCAGCTCTTCTAGTATTGTATCTGCAAGATATTCGCATGTAGCTACAGCAAAAAATCCTATGAAATATTCCACTATTCTGGAGGTTGATGTATGCAAAATCTTAATATTTATTATAGACATTTGTTGAACTGGACTAGTATCTCTTGTACAATCAAAGAAGGAAATAGACATGGTTTGCTGAATTTTATGATTTCAAGACACCCACGCCTCGAAGCGCGGGGCCGTGTGCGGTGGCACACTTCGCACACCCCTTCCGCCGCCTCTGGCGATTGGAAAGAGTTGTTCTTGATGATTTGATCTTTGCAATGATGTCATTTTGTGAGGTAATAGTGGGGCACAGGTAGACAAAGTCCTTAACAGCTTTGAAGTTATATACCTATCCATTCTTTTACCCGAGTCGATGATGTTGATATTCCTTTCTCGATGACGGTGACACCGTACGATAAAGTGTCGCCTTGCCTATATTAAACGTTTCTCTACATCAAATGGATCGGTGGCAGGGTATAGTCTGCATTTTAAAATTTAAAACCGTGGTTAGATATACGTTTTTTCAGCGTTTATTTTTAATAGGTTTGTTCGAAGTTTTATGTTCCTATCCAAAGCAACCTGTCTTAAGTCAATAAATTGTCAAAAAACTCAGGACTCCTCAAGTTTTGATTTTACATCGAACGCTTCCTAGCTACAAGTTTCACCATCTGGTTTTTTCGTAGACTATATTGTAGGTATATTTTTCTATAAATAGTCTATAATTACTCGAAACAAATAAATAACTTAATTGTCTACGACATAGGTATTTCATATTAAAAATCTAAATTTGGTATCAACATATGGGTACCTACTATACTTGTTGAAGATACACTTCTTGCCAAAATTTCAACAGCTGATTTTAATTTTACCAGCTTTGAGTTCTCACCCTAAGAAAAACCTGTGTTTCCTAGGGCGTAAAACGTGCTTCATAAGCACTCGCTTCAGAGCGAGCAGAGCTTACATCGATCAAACATAATAATAAAATCTAAAATTTAAAGCAAGTTGTTGTTAAATATATGACGTATGAGTTTAAGAATAATAAATGAACAAAAGATTTAATAAATTCTATGTAAAACTATATGGTGGTTGGGCACCGGGGTAGAAGTGGGAGATTTGAAAATTTGGTAAAGTGATCGGTGGTGTTCTTTCCAACTTGCAAAAGCGACCATGTTTGATATAGGGATCCCAGGATACGACATGGCATGTTTTAATTCGCCCGCCTCTATCGACGATATCATAATATGCGACTTATAAATCGGTGAAGAGATGGTGTGTATCGATTTGAAATTCTTGGGATTTTTCCAAAGCCATGTCGGATTGTGATTATTGGAGTTGGAATAGTTCTGAGCATCTCCTTTTTTTGTGGATGGGAAACAATATACTAAGGTTCCATTCATCGGCCATACCTACAAATTTTGCAGATATGTATGTTTTCAACCAAGTCATCTTCCGTTGCTTTGAATAGTTTGGCTGGTTTATGTGCTGGTGCTACCTTGACTTATAAGGTAAGATATGCCATCCCGTCTAGTGGAAGGAAATTTTTACCAATTCCAAGTTGAATGAATGTCTAATGGCGGAATGTTGACTGTCTTCACCGTTTATAGCAATCTAGAAAAGTATTATATTTCCAGATCATTGCAGAACTGACTGTGTACATCTTATACCATATTTTGACTCTCATCCCGAAATTCTATTTTTCTGAGCTTATAGCGTTTCACCTTTCGATAAAATTTTCTGATCTCACCCCTACCGCCACAAGTCTCAATAGACTCGACCCACCTATTCTTGTGTTCACCTTTTATTCTTCCAGGAAGTTGGCGTTTATATCCCTAGAGTTCTCGGGCTACTCTCAGCACTCAGCAGCTCTGTTTCTAGTCTGCAGAAATTATTGGCAGGTCTTGTTCTTGGTAGTTTCACGATGTAAGATCTTTTCACAATCACACCCGGTCAGCGTTGTAGCGGCATGGATGTTCGCATAAGTATACTTGAGCTACTATACCAAGTAGTAGTCCTAATCTTTGTTGGCCCCTTCAAAGACTAGGACTACCTAGGACTCCTTACAGGAAACTGTAAGCATGCCTGGTATCTACCAGAAGGTGATAAAATTGAAATTGAATTTTGTTTGTTATTTTTGAAAAGAGCAGGTAAGTACCTTCCATTACTTCTTAGGAGTCAACAAATATTTCTGAAGCACATATTTTTATTTTGGTAGAAATTTTCACAAACGACGATGAAGGAATTAGTTATCATTTATTAGACCAGATACAAAATACAACGTCCACTTATCTCTCCCACTGAGATTGACTTGCTTCGAATGGGATTGAACTTTGCTTATATACCAAAGCCAACAAAGAAATTAAATGTCTTCACTGATCTGTCAGTTTATACTGATGTAGCTATACCTGATGAAAATACAGAGTGCAGAGTAGATTGTGTAAGAGTTATCGCAAAACAAAGAAATGAATATAAGTTAAATAACGACATTGATGTAGTGAGTTCAAATATACGCTCGATACAAAATAAACTCAAAGAGAATAATTTGATTCTGTGCAAAGCCGACAAAGGAAATGTGATAACAATTTTGCATAGATTTGAGTACATACAAAAAATGAGTGAGAATTTAAAACAAATGGATTTAGTTGAGTTGCCATCCGATCCTACTAATAAATACATCAAAAATGTTTATGATATTACTAACTCTTGCACCCTTATAATTGATACAAAAGAAAAGTATCTCGTCCGTAATAGTAATCCTTCCCTTTGTATTGACTAAAACTATTTTGAATTTAATGGAAAGTTTTATAGCCAAAGGTCAGGTCTTGCTATGGGTTCTTCACTTTCACCTTTTGCTGCCGAGTTTTATATGGATGACCTTGAACAACGGTTATTTGCTTCCAAAAATCTATTTCTACAAAATATATTTTTCTGGCGTAGATATGTGGACGATGTATTTTGTATCTGGACAGGAACACATCGGAACCTTTTGACCTTTGTTGAAAACGTCTTAAACAAATTGGATTCCAAACCACAGTTAACCTTTGAGTATGGACCTGAGTCGTTAAATTTTCTTGATTTAACTGTATCTATATCTTCAAGGCAACTAGTTTTTGATATATATAGAAAAAGCATGGCTACTGATACAATTATCCCCATGTGTTCAGCTCATCATTTGAACATAAAAATGTCTGCATTCCACTCAATGTTGAATCGCCTCCTAAATGTCCCTCTAAGTCGAACTAATTTTAAAAAGGAGCTAAATTTAATAAAAAACATTGCAATTAACAACGGATATAACTCTGAAATGATTCACCGCCTTTTACAAAAAAAATCAAAACAACATACACTGCAATCCATTTTCCCTTTACAAATGGAAAAGGATAATGGGATGTGGCGTAAGATTCCGTATATTCCCGGTTTTTCGGACAAACTCTCTAAGTCACTCTTAGAAGCTAAAATTAAGCCAGCTTTCTTCACTAATTTCACCTTAAAAAATGCACTATGCAACAACAAAATCAAACAACCTACCGACAAAGCTAAGAAGAGTGGAGTTTACAAAGTTATTTGTATAGAATGCAATGGAATTTACATCGGAAAAACATCGAGACCTCTAGGTAAACGTATTATGGAACATCTTAAAGCTTCATCACATCATGGCCCTTCTTCGGGACTTTCTCAGCATCTAAAAAGCACGGCCCATGGATGTTCCATCGAAGATGTCACCCTGCTTTATAATCTTCCGGCTGGCAGAGTATTAGATAAATATGAAGTGTTTGAAATTAACAAACATAAATCCTTTAATTTACTAAATTGCCAAATAGACTTGACTAATAACAGTCCTCTGTTAAATAATTAATATATTTCTAATTGTTCTTAAATATGTCTGCAATATTATTTATTAAATCTTTAATTTTTAACGTTTTTATATTTATCAATAGGTATAAAAAAATCAAAAAAAAAAAAAAAAAAAAATCATCAAATCACAATTTTGAATGTTAAATGTTAGTGCCCTGAAGATGTCCTAAGAAGACGAAACGCGTTGGCCTTTTAAGTTAAATAAAGTATTAATATATATATATTTTTGGTGTGTTTTTAATTTATTTTATTATATTTTTAGGAAATTTTTACGACAAATCTTCTTAGGGTAAAGTCTTCATTCGTCTGTATTAACATTTTTCGGTATAACCACAAGTAACGTACCAGTATTCAGTGTGTTGGTGTTGACCTAAAGTATATGGACACTCTAATTTTCATTTCTTGATGGTTGAAGGAAATATTGTCGATGATCTTCCAAGTAAAAATCGTTGTTCTGGTCTAAAATCTCCAGCGCGTATAATTTGCACTTAAGTGATATTTTCTCGTTACCGTTCCTTTTGGTCCTAGTTGTGAATATGCCTCCTAAGCCCTAGCACTCTTAATCTAATAGCCTTAATAGTAGTTGCTAGTGAAACCCTGCAGTACACATTTAAATGTCTTCACCATATTTCTAAACCATATAGCCTCCTTACTCTTCATAAATATCTTAAATTCTTATATCGACAAAAAGTATTTACTAACGCAACCCAAAACAAAAAACAAACAATCCAAACCCCACTGTTTTCCAAAGCAATTTTCTTAATGTTTTATCAAAAAGGCATTATTCGCTATTTTTTGACATAAAATCAATAAATGATTGCCATCCACAGAATTAAACTGATAACAAACTATTTTATGTGCATAATTTGGTGTGTGTGCAAAACAAACCATGATATCTTGATGTATATTCGTAGATATATAGCTAACATTTTAACACAAAACGTGGTGTCGGTCGTGTCGACCTTAAAGTCAAATATTTCCAAATATAATTTATTGGTCGCCACAACAAAAGCTAAACTTAATAAATTTGAAAAAGATGAAACCATTAGGAAAATTTACATCAAAGCTCGTGTTACATGCAAATAATCGTATCTTGGGACGATGAAAATTTCCATTTAAGATACTTAAGGGCTCTCTGTGCTGAGAATCAAGAAGACGGTTAGGGTATATGGTATACCTACATCTATATAGTCTATATAGAGCTCTGTATAACTACCATACAAGCACCAAGCCATATCTACTGACATCTATTGATTTCGTTTCGAATGATTTTGTCAATGGAGTAGGTGACTAATGAAAAAGCAAACGGCCTCCGCCTCACCCAGTTTTATAAAGGTAGGTATATAAGCAAAAGGCACAACAAGAATTGGTATTGGTATATGGAGAATTGAGGATATACTTAAGCCGAACAATGGTAATGGACTCAAAAAAGCATTCAACACAGGACATATATACATACACAACCACCAAAGAAAGGCATCTTTATTCCCACACAGCACAATATCAGATACGACAACGCACGGAAAATAGGTATATAGGTAGTTATATATTGAAACCACAAGGCATCGAAGGCAAAATTATTCTATCGATTATTTTATTTAAATGAGTTTGAGCCTGCTATTGGAGTCGATACCGCAAAACCAAGCCACTTAATATTCGAACCGATTGATTTGAGCTAATTAAATTTCCACCACTTAAGTGTTATTGACTAAGTCCTGTAGTTGCCACCTCTCCCTTTCTCCTCTCATCAACCTCTCTCTCTCTCTCTGGCTTGGGTATAGGTAGGTAGGTACTTTACGTCTTTACCAGCAGTATTACTCCTCGCTCAGTTCATTTGACAAATCTAATTAATAAGAAATTAGAACCTTGCTAATTAATTTTAGACCGAATGAGAGACGCCTTTTAAGCCATGGTGGCAGTATTGGCTACCCGAATCCAAACGCAATATCATCATATGAGTCTCCTACAGACAATGTAGGTATAACAACTGTATATAGATACTTTTGTATCTTAATACTGGAATGAGTAAAAGGTACCTCTGTAAACCTGTATGGTACGGTTGTTAAGATAACATTTAAGTGAAAATTTTGGTAGGGAGCTCTTGTAGTACGCACTGTGGGAGTTTGTATAATCGGCTTGTGGCTAATCTTGGGTGAGGCGTGGATATACCTACAATTCGTTACAAAATGTCATGGTTATCCATTTACGGTAATAAGTATATTTGTGTTTTTAGAGATCGAATATCTTTTGGATCCATGATGTAAAGCTAATTTCATTTCAAAAAGGATATATGTACATACTTAATTTACTTTCACAAAGATATACGTTAACATGACCTTTACAAATACGGGTAACTTTGTATGAGGTGATGGCAAATTCAGCGCATGAATACAGAAAGTTTAAAACCAGGTGCGATGCAGTAAAAACAGTAAAAATCAAAATTAATATAAAAAAATTAAAAATCGAGTCTTAAAAAAAATATCTTATAAAATCTTATTAATATTTAAGAAAACGAATTTTTCGAACATAAATTTTACGTTTAACATGAAATACATCTTTAAGTTGTCGCAGAATTATTTTAAAATTAAAACAAATTTATACCGAGAAATCCATAAATAAGTAAAAAAGAAAAGTTACATGGGAGGTACATTTATTTATTTATTTATTCATCTGTCGATTAATTCTATCGGACTACCAATATCTTAAATTATAAAATTGATGATAAAAAATAATAGTAATAATGATAATAATAAATGGAACTAAATATACATGTGTACAAATATTTATGCATTTAAATCACATTAAAGACATTTTGTTTAAAAATAAATCTAGTTTCACTGTGGTCGATTACATTGCAAATAGAGTTATAAGCAGTACAGGATTTAGAAATAGTATCACTACAGCCATAATTCGTTCTATATGGTACTCAATAATGAAAAAATCTCTAGATCTTATACATAGATCTGACCGGAGCATAAATATTGAAAAGAGATAGGAGGACACACAATATGGTTCATAAGGACGTCTCTGGCCAGAATTTAAAAAAAATATCTTCTTCTGGTTTGAAGTTCAATCAACCCAAGAAGCTTACAATGGCTAACATATATAAAATATTGAAAAATTCCAATCCAGCTCTTAGTATGACCAATATAATTTGGATCCCATATAACACAGCAGTATTCCAATATTGATCTTACTAACGATGTGTACATAGATTTCAAAGCATGAGGATCTGAAAAGTCTTGAGAGTTCCTTCTAAGAAATCCTAACATGGCATTGGCTTTAGCAATTATATAGACATAATGATGTAAAAAGCTAAGTTTATGATCAAAAATCACACCTAAATCCATTTTAAAATTGACTCTAGTGAGTTCAGAATTCGAGATCAAATAGTTAAAATAAATAAGATTGCGACACATGAAAAAAGAAAGTATATTACATTTTGAAATATTTGAATGCAGTCTATTAATCATACACCAATTGACAATATTATTAAGGTCCTCCTGAAAAAGTCTACAGTCATTAACGCTACTTAGGGGCCAGTTATAGCTTTCATTAAAACTCATAATGGAAAATTTAAATTTTAAGTTTAGAGACTCTTATAAAACAAAATCAGTGATTATTTTGATGCCAATATAAAGCTACAGACTTAATTATTATTTTTGGTCAAAAAAAATTTTCGTTTTGGCCCAAGTTAACACGTGAAATGAATTTCTTTATTTCAATGATTGAACTACCTTACCATTGATCATTGAAATCTTAGAATTCTTTTTATGTGAAAGGTTGGGCCAAAATGAAATATTTGTTTAACTAGAAATAATAATTGAGTTATCAGCTTTTTACTGGCATCAAAATATTTACTGATTTTGCTTTCAAAGTGTTGTTAAATAAGAAATGATGAGTTTCAATGAAACTATAACTTAAGGACTTAAAAATCTTCAGGTCATACGCGTAAAGTAAGCAGTTTGAATGCTTTAAGTACATAGGAAGGTCATTAATAAAAAGAAGGAACAATATAGGACCTAAATAACTACCCTGCGGAACTCCCGATCGATTTAAGATAGCCTTTGACATTTTATTACCAATACGAACAAATTGCCTTCGACCAGTTTAAATAATTCGAAAACCACTTAAGTAGTGAGGAATGAAATCCCATCAGTTGCAACATTATATCTACTATTAATAACTGGTGTTGATAAAATGGGTTTCTCTTAAAAGAAATTTTATTTTATTTTATTTCAATTTCATATCATTTTATTTCATTTTATTTCATTTCATTTCATATTTTATTTCATATTTTATTTTATTTTATTTCGTTTTATTTTGTTTTATTTTATTTTATTTTATTTTTTTTATTTTATTTTCTTTCCTTTTCTTTTCTTTTCTTTTCTTTTCTTTTCTTTTCTTTTCTTTTCTTTTCTTTTCTTTTCTTTTCTTTTCTTTTCTTTTCTTTTCTTTTCTTTTCTTTTCTTTTCTTTTCTTTTCTTTTCTTTTCTTTTCTTTTCTTTTATTTTATTTTATTTTATTTTATTTTATTTTATTTTTATTTCATTTTATTTAATTTCATTTCATTTTATTTTATTTTATTTTATTTTATTTTTATTTTTATTTCATTTCATTTCATTTCATTTTATTTTATTTTATTTTATTTTATTTTATTTTATTTTATTTTATTTTTATTTCATTTTATTTAATTTCATTTCATTTTATTTTATTTTATTTTATTTTTATTTTTATTTCATTTCATTTCATTTTATTTTATTTTATTTTATTTTATTTGACTTTACTTTATTTAACTTCATTTCATTTCATTGTATTTTATTTTTTTTCATTTATTTTATTTCATTTTTAGTTTATTTTATTTTATTTTATTTTATTTTATTTTTTTATTTTATTTTATTTTATTTTATTTTATTTTATTTTATTTTATTTTATTTTATTTTATTTTATTTTTATTTTATTTTATTTTATTTTATTTTATTTTATTTTATTTTATTTTATTTTATTTTATTTTATTTTATTTTATTTTATTTTATTTTATTTTATTTTATTTTATTTTATTTTATTTTATTTTATTTTATTTTATTTTATTTTATTTTATTTGACTTTACTTTATTTAACTTCATTTCATTTCATTGTATTTTATTTTTT